>CM052285.1:2077952-2417643 GCA_028455765.1 Lasioglossum oenotherae
GAAATTCAGTAGTACAACTCAACGACAAGTCAGACGGGCGAAAATTTTTCGAAAATTGGTAAAGTAGTACAAGTCAGCGATAAGTCAGACGCCCGAAAATTTTCGAAAAATCAGTAGTATAAGTCAACGACAAGTCAGACGCTCGAAAATTTTTGAAATTCAGTAGTACAACTCAACGACAAGTCAGACGGGCGAAAATTTTTCGAAAATTGGTAAAGTAGTGCAAGTCAGCGATTAGTCAGACGCCCGAAAATTTTCGAAAATTCAGTAGTACAACTCAACGACAAGTCAGACGGTCGAAAATTGGCGAAAATGTTCGAAAATTGGTAAAGTAGTACAAGTCAGCGATAAGTCAGACGCCCGAAAATTTTCGAAAATTCAGTAGTACAACTCAACGACAAGTCAGACGGTCGAAAATTTTCGAAAATCCAGTAGTATAACTCAACGACAAGTCAGACGGTCGAAAATTGGCGAAAATGTTCGAAAATTAGTAAAGTAGTACAAGTCAGTGATAAGTCAGACGCCCGAAAAATTTTAATTTACAAAGTTCCCCTATTTTTGCAATTCCAAATGAGTACATACTATGACGGGTTAGACGGGCGTACTTGCTTGCAGATATCAGTAGTATAACTCTACGACAAGATGGACGTTCTGGAAAAGTGGTGTTTCAACAAATAAATATACACTGTTATATATGTGTTTTTATTACATTGTCTTTATTAATTCATTGCAGATTCATACATGCTTGCGGCCTGTGTGAAGAATCCGTACAGCGCCATTAAACGTAGTGGCAAAACGGCCAAACTGTTAGCCACATTTCAGTTCAGCCTACTCACAAAAGTGGCGCAGCATGCAAATGTTGTGATATCGACGTTATCGACAGTAGACATTTTACGGACCTGAACTGTGGCGTCATCTATGTACGCACAGAAATACCCAGCTTCGATAATGTTTGGTTACCAGTTTCAGCGTTTTGCCACTATGTCGCTAATGGCGCTATTTTAATATTTTCCGGAGTAAATGATTCGTGCCGGAATTTACATTGAGCCTTATGGAAAATGCGGCAAACATCATCTGTTTCGCATAAATAATGTACAAAAATTATATGAAACATAACCAAAGTCATCTAAAAATTCCCTTTTACATATCTGAATGCAAATTTCATCGACCCCCCTTTCGAAACGTCCAAATTCATAGCTTAACAGAAGTTTACGACGCTCCGCAACTACGGAGGCAACTAATCACCATTAACGATCCCTGGTGAACAACACCATTGTTTAACGACCGATACCAACCACCGTCACTCTCTGGAGGCTACTTCCGGCCAGCATCACGGTCAATAAACGGATTTACCAATTAATTCTGTCGCTGTTTGGATGGGGAGTTTAGGAATGACTTCGAAGGTGGCTGGGGGGGGGGGGGGGGGGGGGGGGGGGGGGGGGGGAGCGACGAATTAATCATCCACGGTCCGATAGTGAATGATGACAGACGATTTATTGTACAGTAACAATCGTTCTTTTATATACACATCTATGAGTTCAGCGCTGGACTCTCTCCATCCCCTATGTTTGGTCCGCTTCTATGCGAAGAGCTGTCTGACTACACGGAATCACAAGAATCCACACCGTTCCGCAAACTTCCGGCCCCGTGCCGAGAGCTTCCTCGGCAAAACCCCCTTACACCTAGAAACTAATCTATTGCGACAGCGGTACAAGAGTCTGTACAATATTTACACGAGGGGAACTCGGCCGCCCGAGACGCTTTGTTCCCGCCGGAGTCGATCGTTTTATTACACAAGTAGAGATAAAATATTGTCTCCTTAGACCTAAATTCGGTATACAGTTCTGGAAACCGTTCCGCGGTCATTACAGTCCAAGTTCGCCAAACCAGCTGATGTCGTGCGTCGCTTCGACGCTCTGCATTGATACGACGTTTGCGTCACGATGAGGTGCCAATTTATTTCGTAACCTCTTCCACTACTACAACGAGTGCAGCTTGCCACGAGCTTTTACAGCAAGTACGCTTACTCTGCTTTCGCCGAGTACACCCGCCCTTGCTCAGAAATAATTCAGCACACGGAATGTACACGTCCGAACTTAAACGAATCACTTGACTTAACACGTTTACTTCGAACGCTCGTTTTTGTCGCAACAGGTTCGCTTCGATCGAATTTCGCTAGGATTTGTAGGATCGGAGAGGATTCAAGGAACGATCGCAGTGTATTTGTACCTTTTCTTAACTAAATCTTAAACGTCGATCTCGTGGGATTTCTCAGGGTGGCAGTTTGACGTTCGACGCGCTCTTCGAACTCCGACCTACGATCTCTCTCCACACTTAATCTTCCAGCAATTTATTAAACACAACCAAGGTACGTGAAAATCGTTTCGAACGTTGTTACAGCGAACGGTTAATCTACAGAAATATGTAACATCGAACGGAAGCGACCACAATCGTTTCTTTAGCCCCGTAAAGCGCTCAAGCATTCCCCAACAAAAGGCGGTCTTTTATTTCGCCGCGATACATAAAACAATGGAAACACTTCGGTACTTCGTTTCAGCCGCGCAGGGGCGCCGATAACCCAAAGAAAAATTGAACTGGATTCGCCGAAGCGTTCACTCGCAGACCGAGCTCGCAACAAATCCGCAATATTTTCACATCGACGAAATTCTCGGCGCTCTCGAGTGTGCTAAAAGGAAAAGGGGAGCGTATGAAAGTGGTGGCGGAACGGCTCCTAGCTAGACGGTCCCCGGAACTAACTGTCTCCGAGGAGGACCGTCAGATCGTCGGTTTGAATCCTATTCTCGGATGATTCGCCAGGTGTGTCCGGCGAGTCTGGTGCGACCAGGGGTTCAGTTTGGTAGCTGTCGGCCCTGCGGCAAGGGTGCACGATCGTCTTCGAGGTGGTGCAGAGTTTCTCGACCTGCGTGCTTCTCCTCCAAGCCGCGACCCTGGTCGATTCGCTTTTGTTCGACTTTCTCGGCGAGGAACTGGTACCGGGACTCCCGAGGAACAGCAGGTAGATCCGCCTCCAGGTGATCGTCTTCCCCGAGTCTTCAGATTTCTCAGACATCTTCTGCTCGTTCGCAGCCGCCGCCGCCGCCGCCTCCTCCTTCTCCTCCTCGCCGGTGTTTTTGTACAGTCGTTCCACCTCGTTCGAGGCTTGTTGTTTCGAGCTTCCCCGGGTCGAATCCTTGCTCAGGAACCGCGAGATCCTTCCGAAGATTGTGTTAGAGCCCGAGGAGGACTCCTTCTTCCGGCCAGGCGACGCGATACTCTTCATCGTCTCCACGATCCGCTTCTTCAACCGCGAGATGTCCATCGACTGGATCTTCCGCACGGACGAGCACTCCTTCGGTGAATCCTCCGTCGTGTTCGCAGGCTGGTTCGCTGCCTTCGGCCGGCCCTCCTTCGTGGATAGAATTTTGACGCGAGCGCAGCGCCGTTGCCTCAGGAAACGTATCACGAACACCTGCGGGAATAACACGGGTCGTCAAACAATTGTTCTGCGATACTGTATTTCATGTGAACTGAATTCAACAAGTTCGATTTATCAACTAGAATGTCGCTGAACATAAAGACACCTTCAATACTTATTGAAAGATCAACGTACTCGCGCAGAATTTAATCCAGATCTACTACACACGCTGCGAATATAGTTCGGGATTAAATTCCACGAGTGCACGAGTTGATCTTTCTTCCTGACTTTCACCGTACGTTTATTTATTTATATAATCTTTTAAGACATTGCTATCGTGCTTGATCGAATGGAGGACCGTTGTTCTTTTAATTCTCATCGGAAGATCGGCAGTCGTAGCACTTAATCTAGAAACTCCGAGCATTATTCAGGATTAAATTGCAGAAGTGTTCGTCGACGGCCGTAGCAAGATAGATATTAGAAGAGACCGGTGTTTTTAGTTGATATTGATTTAGTTGATACCGAATTAATACACTTTTCCTCGCCTATCCATAAGTTGGTTCTCGCGCGAGTTCCTCTTATCCCGCGAGCCTTACGCGGAAGAAAAGCCTTTATGGTTACATTGTCGCAGTAGGAAGCTCTCGCGGGATACGGTTTGTAATATAATTCGTCGCAGGCTCGTGTTACTGTCGCCGCTCTAATCCTATCTCCGGATGAATTTCCGGCTGCTTTGGCGGCGTTGCAGGTCGGAAGTTGGCCAAGTTGCGTGGAATCGAATTTAGAATATATTTCCCGCGGCACCTTCCTGCGTTTAATTGCCTATATCGTTGAATTATGGACACCTGGCTAAACCTACAACACCGCTACACCGTCCAAGAATCGAAAAAAAAACAACTGTACAGGTTCTGCACTCCGAATTCACCCTTTTGCAAGTCAAATAACTTTTGCAAATAAAGTATTTTTAAGTAACTTTTTGTGGAAAAGATCAAATCGAATGTGTTATTGTAGCGTTTTTGAAAGCTATTGAAAACTATTGAAAAATCCCATCTTCGCATTATCGGAAAATGAGAAGGCGCATCCTGCACTCTTGCAATTATGGAAACGCGAGTCTACCCTTTTCCACTTCCAATACCGCAACACCGTCCAAGAACCGAAGAAACTGTACAGGTTTTGCACTCCGAATTCACCCTTTTACAAGTCAAATTCAACCTTTCGCAAACACAATATTTTTAAGTAAGTCTTTGTAAAAGAGATCAAATCGAATGTAAATTAAGTTAAATTAAGTCAAATACGCCCTTCTGCGAGTGAAATTCAACCTTTTGCAAATAAAGTATTTTTTAAATTAAATTAAAGTATTTGAAATTAAGTCAAAAATACGCCTTTCTGCAAATCGAATTCAGCTTTTTGCGGATAAAGCATCCTCAAGCAATTTTTTTGTAACAAAGATCAAATCAAATGTGTTAAGAAATTCCAAATTTTATCTATTGTAGCGATATTGACTACCGAAAAACCCCATATTTTTTCATTATCGAGAAATTAGAAGCCTGGAGAAAACGCGAGTTCAGCCTCTGAACTGTCCACCGCGAAATAACACGAGCGTAAGCTAACCATTTCACGATTTTAAAGCGGCACAGATTTTATTTAATATTGCGGCGCGCACGTAGAGCGTCAGGTGAGGTAAAATAGAAAACCGCGGAATTAAATTGTAAGGCGAGGGCTTAAATTCTTGAATTCGTCCAAAGACTCGCAGTATATTTACCGTGCGCTTTTCCCACGGGTTCGCGCGGTGAAAAAATTCGTGCACGGGAAAATCGAATTGACCGATTCGTCGTTACACAGTCGAACGTTGCACGGGAGGAACAGGAAGTCCGGTAATAAAATCGCGCACGGAACAATTTCGTTCGCGAAAAACCGTGGTCGAGCAGGGCGGCCCTTTGCGCGGCCGCGCAACTTTTTAATTGACAAGACACGTAATTGGTTTTACACGGATAGCCGACGAGTCCACAGCGTTTCCCCCGCGGCGGGAAGATGCTTTTAACCTGTCACGCATGGATCACCAGCGAAAGCTATTCGCTGTTCGCGAGAGATCGCTGGCCCATTAACGTGTTCGAGAATTGCCTGGTCATGTTTCGAACGGGAAATAGAAGCGCATCGTTTTTACTTACTGGAATTAACAGCAGAAGAAAAACGATGATCGTCACGATGTACCAGTAGTCGGTGAACCATCTCTGGAAGTTTGCTAGACTGGCGTCGGACAGCAGAAGTCGTCTCAAGGTTGCCAATGGTCCACTCGGGTCCACCTGGAACCGGAAATTAAGTTTTAACTCTTTGCATTCAGAGATATTTTCATTTTACCAGCAAATTAAATAATGTATTAGGCGTACAAATAACTCCTTTCCCCTTTTTTCCAAATTTAAGATTGGTATAAAGTATATTGATGTTTTCAGCGCACTGGTTCGATCTGATACTAAGCAATGTTGCAAATTACTCCAAAATTTTCAACGTTTCGGTCTATTTTTAGACCATTTTCAAGAAAAATTTTAATATAATTGCGTCTGTATAATATGTAATTTATATTGCATTCAGTACAACAAACCAAATGTTCTAAGAAACAAACCTACTTGCTAAGTGAACAAATTATTTTTAATTCTTTACACCTTTATAGCCACGCGTTGGCTCCATGCCTGTGATATACGAACTGAGATAAAAACTAAAAAACGCTCTTTCAGATGGCACCAAAATCAGGAAGTAATTCGAATTCAGTCAGAAGCTATGATCGTAGAAAAAAAAGGGGAAGGAACTTATTTGTACACCTAATACAATAAATCACATTTTGAATAATGTATAGCATTTTTCAGTGACGTCTACGAGGCAATATCTTTGTAAACATTTTTCATTTTTTTAAATAACCGGAAACGGTGGACAGTTCAATTGATTACGTTCAACTGGATCTCACTCTGGCAGTCGGAGACGTCGGGACGAGTCGGATGGATAGAATCTTACCTCTCGACATCTTTGGAAGACGTCACAATAGCCATTGTAGTCGTTGCACGGCGTACCTGGCTTCGACAGCATGTCAGGCACATCGTAGGGCGCTGAGTTCCACGCGAACGACGATCTGCAAGGGAACGAGTCTTCTGTGATGTCTCGCTTATCTGATCAACGTTCCTATGTTTGACTGTTTCGTGACAGCCTGCTGTCAAACTTTATGCGTTCTTCGAAACCTTTATTGATTTTTAACTAGCGAGAGAAACCACCGGTCTTGGGAAGAACGGTCAAGATTTTCTAGAAATGCTGTCCCAAAAATTTACTACCTGGAAAGGGATGATACTCGAGATTGTTTAAACGATCTCAGGAAAATCAGCTTTTTTAAGGAATTACATCTTTGGGGCAGTTTTGTATGACAAGATTTAACCCTCATCCACTCCTCATTTTTTCAATTTCACTAAAGATATTGACTAAAAAATATCTGTATCTTAAAGTAAAATTATGGTTCGGAATCAATACATTTATGAGTATAAGTAATTTCCTAACGACAGGATACACTGTATGTTGATGTGGTTTCCCAGAGTATTATGACGACGTAAAAAGTAAAATATTGTATTTCGCGTCATGAAACTTTTCTTGTCTGGTTCAGATGGTTAAAATAAAATTATTATCATTTTCGAAATTGTATATCTTGTATTAGATCTTGTATTAAGAATATATCTTGCATAATAAATTGTATAACTTGTATAATAAATTGTATAACTTGTATAATAAATTGTACATCTTGATTGTTAGAATAAAAATATTTCATTTTGTGATTCAAATCGTTAAAATAAAAATATCTCATTTTCGCAATTGTGTATCTTGTATTAAATCTTGTATTAAGAATATATCTTGTATAATAAATTGTATATCTTGATTGTTAGAATAGAAATATTTTATTTTGTGATTCAGATCGCTAAAATAAAAATATTTCATTTTCGAAATTGTATATCTTGTATTAAATCTTGTATTAAAAATATATCTTGTATAATAAATTGTATATCTTGATTGTTAGAATAGAAATATTTCATTTGGTGATTCAGATTGTTAAAATAAAAATATTTCATTTTCGAAATTGTATATTTTGTATTAAATCTTGTATTAAAAGTATACCCTGTATAATAAATTGTACATCTTGATTGTTAAAATAGAAATATTCTACTTTGTGATTCAGATTGTTAAAATAGAGATATATGTCTGGTTCAGAGATCGTTAGAATAAAAATATTTCGTTTTCGAAATTCTATATCTAACATAAAATATTATTTTCTTCAATCAAAATAAAATCGAAAACATTTGTTTCGCCAAATACTGCCCACCTTCAGAATCAGTGAGAAAGCAATGCGAAATTGAGATGTAATGAATGGAATGAGGGTGAAACGTCGATAAAGCTTTTCCGTAGCCTATTGCTATTGAGATATTTCTCAATGATTACGCGTCCCCGTAAGAAGCACAATCGTTTAGCAGCTGGTTCTCGTTTGACCGGAGTCGCGGTGTTTCCCGCATTAAAAACCGAATGGTTTTCTCCCGACCGGCAATTTCGCCGGAAGTGGAATGAACGGGAGGTCGTGCACGTTCGGAAGGTCTGCGTCGGGGAGTCAGGTTCTGGTAGCGGGAGAGAGAGGAAGAGAGTGAGTGACTCGGCAAAGTAGCCTGGCGATGTAATCGATCAAACGTGTTCCCGCAGTTATCGCGAGGGGTCTAATTTCTTCGGGTGCAGTGTAGAGAGAGGAGACAGAGGAGCAGCCTGGCTGTGTGCCGTTGCCTCACGGTTTGCGCGTTGCGGACGGCCAGAGAAACTATTCCCGGAGTGAAACGACTGACGCAGACATTCGCCCCGGCTGAAAACCGCGTGTATATACAATGATCGTCTCTCTCTCTCTCTCACAGGCACGGTTGATCCTCTCCTGGCAATTTACAGCAGAGTTCGCAGCTCTTGGTCGGGGGATCCTTGGGGCCGGCGATGCACTGACAGGATTCCAAGCCATAAGCCAGGCAAATGCTGCCGGTGCATTCCTGGAAGCAATGCAAGAGCCCGATAAAGTGTCAGCCTACATGCATAAACCTCTAAATACGAGGTAATTTCCGGACGGGGAACCCAACGCCGAAGATAGATAAACCCGGCGACTTGAATTGTTATTATATGTTATGAATCGCGCGCGCGTCTAACGCCTCCCACCTCTCAGCACACGTTTCTCTAGCCACCACTCTCGGCTCTGTTTGCCCACCTGAAACACACCCTGTCAGCCACCAGCATGGCAGAACGTTTACCGGGGCGCGGAGCGACGCCGCGAAAGTAATTTTCGAAATTATGATACCTGTTTGCGAGAACACGTCGCCGCGCCTCGACAACAAGGTACCCGCATATCGCTCGCCGACGACGAGACGAGACGAAACGCGATGCGTACCAACCCAGCCTCGACACCGATTCAACAAACCCCGTCTCCTACACGCTGACAGCGCGTCCCAATTCTCCCGCACCGTTCTCCCCCTCTTTATTGTCTCGCCGAACGGAAGCGCGCCCGCGGAAAAAAAGGATCCACTCGCAGGATATGAATGCATTCGCGTGCCGCCGCTCGGAACGACAGCGAAACAGACTACGGGGGCTCCCGTTATCCGACACTTTGCTAGAATACGTCACCTAACTTTTCTGCCATTTGTCACCGTAGCGATTCCGCGCCGCGGCACTTTATCCGGGTTACCGCGTAACTAACGAAAAGAGCTGGATCATGCCGCAGCCTATGCGTGCACAATGTTTTTTCAAATTTGTTCGAGTCCTCGAGCTTCCATCCGCGAGATCACTGATTTTCTATCTTACGATTGTTGAAATTGTAACGGTGCTTCCGTGAAGGACTAAAAGAATTCAGGAATGTCCTATTAATCCTTCGGAGACGAATGTCGTCATATTTTTCTACGATTCAACTGCTAAAGTTGCAGACAAATAATTCAATTGCCTACACGATTTTTGATTACCATTTTTACCTAGCACTCAAGACTTTGATACGTGATCTACTTCTCTGAGCAGTATATTAATAATGTTGAAAATTTTCTTCGTCCGCGAAGGATTAAAAAAAGGACAATTTTTATTTTGCATAAAAAAAAAACATATTTAATAAAATCTGTCGATCATTTATCTCTGGTTTTCGAGGGATCATTAACTGCTGAATAGAGACAACGTCTGAAATTGCGACCACATCAATTTAATGATTTACTTGGAAGCTGCCGAGGCAACAATCGAATCGTTAAACACAACAGCAGTGTTCCGATCCGAGGAGAGAAATCGGCGAAAATGGTGGCTCGTGAAAGAGACTTGAAAAGCGATTGGTTTGAATAAAAATCTAATTAACCGGGACAAGATTGTTTCCCGGATTTTATTGACGCTTTTAATGGGTCCCGACGGCCCGATTGGTTCCACGACGTCGGACGACTGCATTGTATCGCATCGATTCCGCGTCGTCCAATTATCGAAGAGTTAGGCCCGTGTCGCGGCCAGGCGAGTTTCACATAATTACACGCTATCTTCGGAAACAAAAAGCCGGCTGCCAGCCAACCAACCAGGTATCCCTAGCCGGAGCTAGCCAGCTATCCAACGCCGTGGAAACGGGTCGAAGTCATCTCTTCCGGTTGCAGCTGCGAGTAGAAACATTCGATTACAGTCGGCCAAGCGGAAAACGCGTTTCGGCCGCACACGTGCAACAGTTCGACGGTATGCACTGCTGGCCAGGAATCGATACCGCCGACATGCCCGCTTTCTAATATGCAAGTACAATACCAGCATGGTCGAGACACGAGATAGTCAGCTGCCGGTCGCAATTTGCTTTCGCGTTTCCGCGCCGTCGGCAGACAATGAGTCCGGAACGCACTGTTCTTAGTTCATAGAACGTTGCGTTCACCGAACGCGCCCATTTCATCTCCATCGACGGCCCCTGACGATTTAAAACCTCCGCCAAACTTCATTCCCCACCCCCCTTTATCTACCGGCTATTGTCTATCCGCAGTCTATTGTCTTCGACGAGTTCGCCGTCGACCAGAAACATCTCCTTCCGAAATTCCCTCCCTTCTCGAAAATTCTCCGATTCTGTGGACAGCTTCCCGCGTCTCTTTCAGTAGGCGTACAAATTAATTGGCACCAACATAATCAACATTTTTAGACATTTCAGACCTCAGCCGAGAGAGAAACCTTTCCGCCAAATTTCATCCCTGTACACTCCGCGACAGAACGATAAGACACCTCTAGATTTCTGTTTCTCAATACCAATGATGTGTACAAAGATTTTGTACATTGATCTGTATACAGGGTGTCCCAAAATTCCTTCAACAGCCAGAAATGGGAGGTTCCTGAGATCATCTGAAGCGAATATTTTCCTTTGCAAAAATGTTGCCCGGCGCGCCAACTGTCTATTGGCCGACTGTGCCAACTCGCGTCTAGGTCGCGCTCTGATTGGTCCGTGTTTTTCGTTAATAACTCCTAAACAAAGCCGCGCATAACATTTTTGCTAAGAAAAATGTCGCTTCAAATGACGTCAGGAACCTCCCATTTCCGGCTGTTGAAGGAATTTTGGGACACCCTGTAGAGTATCCTCTGTTTAGTAACACACGAAGTAACTGCTATTATTTACGTGGTGTCTTAGCCGAGCGAGAACCCTTTCCACCAAATTTCATCCCTGTACCTCCACTAAGGGTAGTTACAGGAAACCGATCAAAAAAGCCAGTTTTGGTCCCACTTTCCCCATTTACTCGCGTCTAAAACTTCTGGAAAAAATGTGACGTGTTTAGCGTAGCGAACCACATACTCCAGAATTTTCTTCGATTTTTCAGTCGCGAACTCTGGTTGTGAAAATTGGAAAACCAGGCAAAATTCGAAAAACTATAGAAATCTCATGCTGCGCTTGGCGCATTAATATTTTCGACATGTTCAAAACAGTATATCGACGTACTTGAATTCGTTCAATTTTTCAGATAAAGTGTTCGGAGGTTCTGCAATAGATTTCAGGACCACGAGCCGATTTGTACACGTAATAATTTCGCGCGCACTGTCGTCCTCCATGTTCCGGGGAAGAAAGACGCGCCATCCCGGTCTCCTGTCACTCGGCGATGCCAGGAAGAACGGGCGGCTGGAAGCCTCGTCTGTATTCTCTCAGCGGTTTAGCAGACGCGCCGCGCCGACCCGATCGGGCGTCTCGAGGTTTCCTGACAGATGAATATGCTTCCAGCGGCTGAAGGGTGTTTCATTCTGCCTATGCGTTTTCCACGGAGAGCCGAGTCTTAAATCTAACCCCCGAGACTCGGCTCCGGGGAGAAAGACGAAAGAAAAAGACGGGCGGGCGACGAGGAGGCGCGCGTACGAGAACGCCACGCGTACATTTCGAGTTCGGTCTCCCGGGGATTCTTCTCGGAACCGATCCTAAGCTCTCCGGGCCCCGAGCGCCGTTCGTTTCATTCCCGAAGCACTGCCGGATCTTTTTGCGCGGGCACATTCGCCGGCTAATGGATATTTGAACGCGTTACGTTACCGATCGCTCTGCTCCCCACCCCTTGGGAGACCAGATGGTTTTTTCTTCGAAAACTGGTTAGCGGAGTCGTCGAAAATATGGGTCGAATTTCCGATTATGGACGGCCGGGCGTTACGGGCTCGTTTCTGTTAACGTTGTAACTTTGATCTCCTGTGTGTACTGATGTTACGGTTCCTGCAACGATCGCGGAAACGGCGAACGGGATCCAATGAATAAGAAACTAGCCGGCAGCCTAGTCGGCATTGTTCCGAGGGAAATCGTAAATTTACGCAAGTAATTTCGCCGGGCTATCGTCAGCTACAACGATTTCATAAATTTCCTCGTAAGCTTGATGAAACGGGACTTGGAACTGTTCCGGGGGGCCGGGGACGTGGACTCTCGTTGTTCTTCATTTCGCTCGGAGCTAAATCTTTATTAGAGCGATGCCCCGACCCGATATTCTAAGCTCGAAGTTATCATCAGCGGCGGCTATCAATGAGGAAATAATTTGGCATGATCTGACCGAAAGTTTTGTATACCGGAGGCGGCTATGTATGGCGGTCTTCAACGATAAGGACATCAGCGATCATAAAGATCTACACGCCGCAAGTTTCCCGAATGCCCGCGGAATCTGACAGGCAAATGGATTGACCACTTTCGTAAACTTCCGCTCGTACATCAACGGCTCGCGTGAAAAGGTGGTCCAAAGAGACGCGATGGAACTTTGCATCGGGGAACGCGAGCGGGAGAAGAGGGGGGGGGGGGGACAGAGAAATGTGTACACTCACCCCCATGTAGCAGACGAACTCGTCGTTGCATATGGTCTTGTTAGGTTTGCTGATGGATGGCGGACACTGGGGACCACGGCCGTCGCAAAAGCTCGCGTCTCTGCATCCGTTGTCGTCCCTGCACTTATCGCTGTTGCGCAGGGTGCAGCCCGATGTGCAGCAGGGACCCTGAAACAGGAAGCGAACAACACAGTGTGCAACCGTAGAAGCTGGCCGGCTTACAGCGGCGTTGAAATTTAATTATTTCGTTCGATACATCGCCATTTAGTCGGGACGAAAGCACCAGCGGTAATTATTAATATTTTACGATCCATTGTACGGATGGCTAATTGCAATTTTATAAATCGTACAATTTTCTCTCTCGGTCCCCGATCGGCGTCGTTTTGTCTCCCCGAAAATTCACGATTTATGGATCCTTTGACGCCATATGTGCCGCGTATGGCGTTGTTATTCTTCTTTTTTCAGCTGCTCCCGATTCAACGACTTCGGTTATCGGCACACCCCTTTGTCGTCCGCTAATTTATTTCGCCGCTTGTCGATGATAATGCTTTTTGCTGGAACGCATACCCGTTGTTCTCGAGGGCATTGTGCGAACGAGATGCGAACAATATTCTCCATTTTTCAGATGATTTGGTGGACCGAACACAATGGGTTACACTGTTGCGGGATATTCGAGAAGTTACTGCCGAAAACACGCATCTTCTCGTTCGCAGCTTTCCTACTATTCACCTTGATGTTTTCCTCGCGATTTTTTATGGACATTTATTTTCCATTTTTTATTTCCGATCCGGTTTTTGCAGTTTTCCAATCATAACTTTTCTTCGACATCATTTTCCGTTCATTTTTTTCGTTTGACCGTTTTTTTTTTCTACACCGTACATCTGTTTTTATTTTTCCTGCATTTTTACTTGGTCCACTATTTTTAAAACTTTTATTCGGTTTTCACGTCGGGTTTTCCAAGCATATTTTTTTTTCCTCTCTATACATTTGCCATATATTGGTCTTTTTCACATTTTTTAAATTACATTTGTATTCAACCTCTTTTCCTCTACACCACTTTCCCCCGTCTTTTCTGTTTTTCGGAACCCTTTTCTTCTTCTTTTAATGCTGAAGTTCTCCTTAAGTTCACCAATTCTTTCCAAAGTGTTTTTCCGTCATTATTTTATAGCCTAGTATTTTTTGAAAATTCCTTTTCTCATCCGGATGATGAAGACAAATGGAAAAACAGATTATTTGGGATTTGAACGCTGGTTCTCGTGATTAACACTAAACCTACCGACCGTCAAAAGTGACTGATATGTATAGTATTATAGTATAGAAAATAACAAGATTAAATTTATTTATATTTTGTGCGATTTTTACTATAATATATACTGGAGTCAAAAAATTATATTCAATAAATTCCCATGGAAACACCTTTACAATTTCATTAATTTTGAAATAAAAAATCTAAAATGGGTCATTTGACCGCTCATAGTAGGTCAGAGTTGGGCATTAATCAATGAAAATTTTAACCAAGATTGATCGATTAATGTGTACGATTAAGAAAGGTAATCATTGACAAATGGACGATTGATTTAATCGATTGATGAAGTGAATCGTGAATCGTTGATTAACGAAAGAAATCGAAAAATCGGAGAACGATTAATCAATTATCCGATTGACGATTACAATTGAAAAGAATGTAATCGTTAACCGCAATTAACTGCTAAAGTGAGAGTTTAATTGTTAATGGCGATTAACGATTGAAGTAGAAATTTATTAGTCAATCGTTGATTACATTTTCGCCCAACTCTGTGCTATTCGCTCAGCCATTTTGTTCTACTGCATTGAGAGAGCGGCATGTTTCCCATATATCTGAAACAATCGCACTGCCTCAAAATCAATTAGACTTGAGATTCCATCGAAAATACAATAAGAATCGTTTAACCAATGAACGTTAATACCTGTTTGCTAATTTAACAATCTCTTTCGAGCTAATATCTGCCGTATGGTCCAATATGCCTGCAGAATAAACCAGCAAACATACTGCGTTTCGTATGTGCCCGTGTTCAACCAAGCTCGTAACTATTATATTAACCAGTGATGCATGATGTGTACTATAGTTTGTACAAATAAACTGATTGCAGTTGATCGGAGAGCCGATATTAATTAATGCGGAAGCTGAGTACCTTCGAAACTGGTAGATTGGTAGTATATTTGTATACTCTTCGGGGCGAAAGCTTCCGAACAAGGATGTATCTCGTTTTATTTTATATACTCGATCGATCGTTCAACCTTCTCTCTCTCTCTCTCTCTCTCTCTCTCTCTCTCTCGCACGATAAAATGCAATCAAATAATAACATCAGCTAATATTTCCAATAACAGTTTCATTCCTCTTTCATGTTTCACTCTGTAAATCACTTTATTTTGCTTTCAATTCTAGAATCCAGCAGAATTAATATTTAAAGCTACTGTTTCATAGATTACGTTGTTGTCACGTGGAAATATTTACTTTCCGCGTAATTTAGCACGTTCACTGCCGATCAATTGCGTCCTGGCTATCCGACAAAATCAATGTAATTATATTATGATCATTAGACTGCAGATTTTATGGTAAAATTGGGGTCAAAACGTGTCAATACATTGTTTCTAATTGATCAGAATTATTAAAGAAAGACATACAGTAGCGGACCAAAATTTAGGATGCTCTGAAAAAGACGATAAATATTTTAATATTGTACTGTACGATTTGAACTTTTTTTGGGAAGCTATAAGATAAGTAATGGAAAGATGTAAGAATCCTTAGATTAGTTAGAGACCGAAAATCGTGAAGATCTGCAATTTTTACCATCTTTGAACGTTTGTAGCTCATTGCACCGTCGACCGATTTTGACGAAATTTTCAGAATATGTTTAATTAACACAGATTGACAGAACGTATTCTCTAAATTTTCAATATAGTCCATAAAATAATTGAAAATGCAACTTTTAGCATTTTTCCAACGATTCCGATCAATTGCAATTATTGAAAAAATTTCTTTTCGCATCCCGTAGTAAACTAATTGCTCTAGCTTTCCAAAAAAGCTCAAATCGTACAGTACAATATTAAAATATTTATCGTCTTTTTTAGAGCATCCGAAACATTTGTCCGCGACTGTAGTTCGGTTTCTATTTGTTACGATAAGCGAAGATAATTTCTTCATCAAACAGAATCCGGCGTACAACGGAAAAATGAATATTTACCGTTTCTTCGGAACACGGCGGGACGAAGAAGAACTCCGGAGGTTCGTCGAAGTCAACCGTGGAAACGCGTTTGTCGGAGGTAGGTAGAGTATAGGTGGGTGGAGTGTGCGAGAGTTGAGGGCACAAACAGACTGCGAAACCGCGATTTCACGGCCGAGAAAACTTCCCGGGAGATTTTTCTTTGCTGCTGGTCTCGTGTAGTAGCTCGACGGATCAGCCGAGATCGTTTTCCCGGGGTGGCGAACGGTTTTCCGGTAACGATCAAAGAAAATTAACGGATTCTAATGCAAATCGGGCCGTGAGCTCGCTCGGCAACGATTCGCAAATCGGCGGAATAATATTCCGGGAGCCGATGCTCGATCTTTTCCCTCGGCGGCGCTCCGAGCGAAAACTTTCTCAACTGCGGGGCGAATCTTAGAGAGAAAGAGAGAGAGAGAGAGAGAGAGAGAGAGAGAGAGAGAGAGAGAAAAAGAAACAGAAGGTCCCTAGAACTGAAGAAAACGATTTATCAGTCGGACGGCATCTTGTTTCGAGCGAGTACTCTTCCGTCGATAATTTTCAATTTAATTAAATCCAGCAACCAAAGTCTCGCGGGGGAAACTGAGAAAGAACCAGAGAGAAAACGGAGAAACTGTGACACAGAGAAAGAGAGGGGATGGCGCGGGGGATGGCAGTGGACGTTTAAGCGAATCGAATGATTTTCGCTTAACGTGCAGATAAGAACGATCCACGGTTTGAATATCTGATCGAAGGATACCCGTGGGACCGACAGCCGATGCTCGGAAAATAAGGTTCCCCCGGTCTGATGCGTTTTCCGGTTCAACGAATTGGCACGGAAAGCAGCGGAAGGAATTCGATGCTGGTGCAAGTGGATGTATTCTCGGCCCGTGCATATATCAGAGAATAAATAACCCGATGGAAAAGTGCATTCGGTCCATGAGAATATTACTGGCCGGCCGGCGAAGGACCCGTGGCTTTTTCATCGAATAAGCGCCGTCGGCCAGACCTAAACCTCTCGCGAACGCAATTCGTTTTATCGCGGGACATGCGAGGTTCTCTAACGGTCGGGTTCTTCTGTCTTTCATCACTTTTTTGTTTAGCGCTAGAATTCTTTTTGTTTTGTTATTTAGTTCGACGAAAGGGAGCGTTCCGTCCTAGGCCCGCTGGACAACCTCACCGAAGAGTCCTCCACGGTTAACTTCGACGAATTTCCGGATTTCTTCTTCGTCCTACCGCGTCCCGAAGAGACGGTAAATATTCATTTTTCCGCGGACGAACCGGTTAATTAGGGTCCGGAAAAGATCTCTTGGACGGAAAGAAAAATTTATTTGGTTGATTGAACGCTAAATTCTGTTTGATGATAAAAAGAAATTAAACCGACTTCGGAAAAACGCACTAAAAAGTACGAAATAATTTTGTGGGAGATTCCTAATACTATGAATATCATTGTAGAAGATCTTAAACCATGCAACCCAGAGATGATTGAACAAACAAAATTGATTAGGAGCTTTACCTTCCAATTTTCTCACTTAATCTTTTCAAAATTGAACATTGTGAGTAATGAAACATATTAATACACTACTTTTATTTTATCAAAATTATTGAAGAAGGACATAGACCCCAGGCTCTTGGCACCCTTAAACCCTGCGAGAGCTAATCACAAGCGTATGGGATGAAATTGAATGTAAATTCGGAAGTAGTTCGAGACCAAAAATTGATGTTACGATCACGTCTATGGGTAAAGCCGTTTCGCGATCGATCGATGAAAGGTCGCACGCTACAGTGATTTTGCATAATATGAGAAAGAGGGTTTTTTCAGGGGATTTCCGGCGAGGTCAGGCATCCCGAGACTTAATGCTTTGCTCATTATCAGTGTGCGAGATGAGCGGGCGCATTCTTCATAACAGGATGGCGCTTAACGCTTTTCAATCAATGGACGATAAGGCTTATCTCTCTCAGCGTAGAGGTCCAAGCCTGCAATTCCAAGAAGATTTAACGGCCGCTTTAATGCTCGATCGTCGGGACAAGGCCACCCTTCCGCCCCCGGACCTTTATTTAGCTCGTGTCAGGCTCGCGTTATTCTTAATTGGAAACGATAAGACGTATCGCTCCGGCCGGCTAGTAGCTTGCAATTTTGTGAAGATTGAAGCGTGCACGGGCGCCGCTTCGGTGCGGTCGCAATCCGAACCGCTTCAGAAATCTACTTCGAGGATCGCTTCATCGACCCGTTCTCGTTTAACCCGGCACTCGGGGTGTCTACCTAATCGTCCAGTCTGTTAATTTGCGGCGATAAAGCTTATCAAAGGGCCCCCATAACTCACGGGAAATTCCTCCGTACCGTGTGCCTCTCGCTGAACGATCGCCGTGCCGCGAAATTTCCGCGTCCCGATCCGACGCGACGGATCGAGAACCCGAAAATTGAAACGTCGCGCGCGTCGTCGACGCCTCTCGCCGGCTCCAACCACCCTGCACCGAAAAACGAACGTCGCCCGGCAAATCACGGCGACTGATTAAACCCGCTGCCAACGTGGTAGATCGACCCTCGCTCCCCTGTATCCCTGGCAAATTACCAGGCTGCCGATGTCTGCGCAATTTCCTTGCAAAAATGAATTTCCCCGGGTTCACTACCGATCACGATTCATTCTCCCCCGAGACTTCAATCTGCACAACAGGCAGATTTATTTGTCCGCCGTTGGGAACACCAAAGTTCTCTTAAAAAATTTAAAACCTAAGTAAATGTTAGCTCATCATCAATTTGACCAGAAAAAACATCGAAAGATAACTTGTTTGCCTTTTTATTTTGTCTGGACAAAATTATTCTAGCATTATTTTAAGACTTACAGCCGTAGTTAAGTAGGTCATTGTTTAAGTAGATCTTCATCAAAAAATGTTCGCATTGACTGCAGGACACAGGAGCCGAATATAAACATTGTATTCTTCTTTTAATTATCCTATCAAGCTGAAATTAATACACTGATGTTCTCAAATCTTCTTAATTCGTCCGTTGCTTTAAATTGTACGTGTCCATTTTCGTCATAAATTCATAAAATCCGCAGTCTAATAATAAGAATTGTGATCAGCTGGCAATAATCGAATGGTATTCGTAAGTTCTTCAAATGATTTTACCGTTTGGCATTTGATCTATTCATTGTCGTCACAAATGCATCAACTCCGCTCTCATCATATTGAGCACTGAAAGAGAATCTTCCCGAACAATGATCACCGACAAGCTCCAATACTTTATTCGGAGCGACTATTTAGCTTCGTGAATGGTAATAGCATCCGCGGGAAGAACGTGCCAGTACAGAGGGGAGAAATCATGAACTGCGTTGTTGTCGGTGAATGCGAATTGACAGGCACGCTCCGCTCGTCGCGAGCAGAAGAAAGTGCAGCCGAGCCTTATAGCAAAGCCTTACGGTAAATCCAACGCTCGCGTCTTCCAGACGTAATAACACGGCTTGAAACGAATCAATTTATCGAATTTCAATAGCCGAGGAAGGGGTGGTGGAGGAGGGAAGAAATTACTTTAGGCGGTGGACGGCAAGCGACAATGGCATGGAATCACGGAAGTCCGTCCTCCTCTGTCGAGTAATTGCCTGCTTGGATGTAGCGAAACGCCGCGGCTAACGAACCGAGGAATTATTCGAATCGCTCCGGATGGAATTAGACCAGAGACCGGGAGCCGAACGAGAATATTTCGGCCCTCGACTGCTTCTCCAGGCCCTTTGATATTCCAAGACCGAACCACCCTATCCTCTTCCCCTTTCGAACCTCCTGCTCGAATCATTCCCATCGACCGACCCTTATCAGACCAATCTTTCAGGGAAAGCCACCGGCCAAAAAAATGTATTCCCCAAAAATTATTTGGTTATCTTCTGCGAAACTTTCATTAGAGAATTCACAAAGTTATTAATGTTACGATAGAAATTGTACAAGCGGGAACGATTAATGTTATACTAAATCTTTAACCACATTTTTTAATTAAATCACTCTAGTTGTGCAATGAATGCAAACATTCCGTGCGAAAATCGGTGCCGGTTCTTCAAAGCGGCTCCCGCAATTCCGCGCGACCGTCGCGTCGCGCCGCTGCGAACAGGATCAAGTAGTACGCAAACTCATGAAAAAACAACGCCGCTTTAAATTTTCAATTTCGGATGAATATAAATGGCGCTACGCGGCGCGCCGCGAGACAGCTTCGACGCTGAGCAAATATTATTTTTACTTCGGCAATAAATATTCTTTCCGGTCGAACAAAATTCCTGTTTGTAACCTCGACACCCCTGAAAAGCACCCTCTATAATTCCCGAGGAATCGATCGCGCGGTTCGGGAGCATCTACCGCCGTCGTTCTTAATTCAAATGACAAAAAAATATTTCTGTATGCGTAACGAGCTTGGGGATATGTGTAACGAAAACCTGTAAACGGAGTTTTTGATTCACTTTTTTCCTTTTGCTCAAACGATTTTGAAAATGGGGTTGAAAATCGCAGGTACCTGTTAATCGCGAGTCCGGAAGAGAAAGAAACGGCGAGGAGTGATCGGAGGAGTCCAATCAGGGCGTAATCGGGTCGCAGCTACGCCGAACGATACCGTCTCGATCATGTTAACGGCGACGGGGACGAGGAGCGCGCGCGAGCGAGCGGCAAAGCGATCCGCCCATCTTCGGAGATTCGATCCTTCGGCAGGGACGGTAATGCGACTTCCACCGATAAAACGAATCCCCCGCGTTCTATTTTCAAAGCACGGTACCGCGAAAACACGTACACCGCGCACCGCCTTATATTATATCTGCGTTTCAATCGTGACACCTATACGTGCTTCATTTCCCTCCAGAACAGTCTGCCCTTCCCCGGCTCTCCTCCTCTGGCATGGCAATCCCTTATCCTTAATGCTGTCACGGGAAGAATGCGACACCCTGGGGGATATCGGCGAGCTGCCGCCTACCCGTTTCGCCGCCCACACCTATTTTGTGTGTCTACTGCTCGACACACCTTTGTGCTATCCCGAGAAACCGACGGGGACACGATGTTCGCCGGACGAAACGGCAGCTCTGGGAGCGTCGAACCCTTCCAGCCCGTCGATTAATTAATTAGGCTTCAAGCCGCGCGACTTCTGCCCCGGCAACGCCGTGGAATAAATTCAAACTTTTTTAAAAGCCCGGACATCCACTGCCCCCGGGAGATCCAATATCCGTTGTAAATTTACATCGAGAATATCTGCCGGAGAAGGTATTCTCTCAGCGCGAATCGCCTACGAAATACGTGTTTTTCTTTTTTAACGTGTACAGAAGCTAAAGTCTGATGTCGGAGATTAAAATTCGTACCGATCTCTCCGAAAATTCAAGTAAAATACGCCGACTCGAATTTTTGCGTTCCGTGAAAGTCCCGCGCGGATGAAGTTTATGCACTCGAATTTATGCGAGCGGCCAAATAGCCTTTTCCGAATCTTCCCGCGAGATCAAATTAGTATCCGACGAACGGAGCGAGGCGAGCGGTCTGCAACACCGTGGTTCTTGCATAATAAACATACTTCACGGAGAACCGGGAGGATGTTCTCTTTGCCTTACGGCGGGAAAGTCTCGCGGACGCGATTTTCATTCCCACTCCCCTCGCCCCAGAGTTTCGAAAGAGAGAGAAAGAGATGGAACACGGCGCGGCGCAGCGGCGAAACGGTAATTTGTTAATAGCTGCGGAGAAATATTCTTGGTCGGCGCGCGAGTTCGGTGCACGTCTAATTTGCGCGGAAGTTTCATCAGGAATCTGTCAGGCGGCGGTGGAAATTATCGAAAGTTAACGCGGAGAAGTAAGCTTTTATCCGCGGGAGATGGATGGTTAATTGAAATCTCGGAACGGTCTTGCAGGAATTTGTCCCGGGCAGAATCATCGGATTGATGTCGGCCGCACATTCTTCAGCGGGTAATACTGTTCCCTTAATAAGCCCGCGAGTCCAGTAACAGGCTGCGAAGATCGTCTGTAATTGTGCGAAAGCTCCGTAAGACATTCGTCGGGAGCGGAAGTCTGGCGTGCAAGTTATCGGCCGGCTGAATCGTTATAACGGCGTTAATACCCGGAAAAGTTCGAGTTCACCGTTCTCGCCCGTTTCTCGAAATAATACACACCTATCCCGCCGGCAAGTTTCACGCCTGCGTTCCCGCAAACACCCTCTCTCCCTCTATCTCGCGCGTCCCACGAACCCGTCTCTTCCTTTCGCGGCGACTATTTGTCTTTCTTCTTGTCCCGTCCCCTGTGTTTTCTTTCGTTCCTCGCAAGCTGCTCGCCTTTTTCTCCTCCCCACTCTTTCCCTCATCAGACACGGAGCAGCACAACTCACTGCCATCCCTTTCTCTCTCTCTCTCTCTCTCTCTCTCCGAATTTTTTCCCCGCCGAGGATCCTCGTTTCGCTCGCTTTCGCTAAATGTCCACAGCTTCCTCTCGATTCTCGTCCCTACTCCGCGCTGCAAGCCCCCCTTGTTTATTGCTCTCCGCGTTTCTTTCAACCGGCGAGCAAACACGGGTCCCAAAAGAGGTCGCTCATTCGTCTACGTCGCGGCATTCGTTGCTGCCGGGTCTACGTGTTTTGCATCCGGCACTTTTCTTCCGCGATGCACCTAATGCATCGACTTCCGTGAGCCTTCGCTGCTACCGCCGTTTTCCCCATCCCTTTCACTCCTTTCCTTTTTCTCCCCGTTAACGCCCCGCCTCTATCGGTCTTGGTCGCGATCGTACCCGCCTTGCCTTTCAACGTTTCTTCCTCTCGGCTTTCTTTTATCAGCCGCGATAACGCGAAAGAAAGTGACTGTGCTCCCAACAGCGACGGACGGGTTCGACCCGGCTCGCTTTTTCACCGGATTTTTGGTAATTGGACACGGTCGACGAATATTGCGGGGAGATCGAGCGCGACGCGGACGATTGAACCCGTCAAAATGAAAATCGTTTCATAATTGCACTCCATTCAGTGTCCGCGGCGGCATAATTAGGGAGCGTGACGCGGAAGGACGGCCGGAATTGCGGCGATTGTAACCGCGCCGGAACAATACCGCTGTAATTCTTCCCCGTGATGGAAAAACTCGTTTAACAGTCGTTCCCCGGCCCCGGAGCTCGCCAATTTCGCCAATCTCGCCGTGTTCGGTCTCGCACACGTACCGGTCCGCGGAAAAAGACATCGCCGTCGTCGAACGGCGCGAACCGCTGACTGCGGATGAAGCGAGCAAAAAAGAGAGAAAAGGTCAGTGGACCCCGGCCACCAGGCTGAATCCGAAGGAACGATCGAACGGTTTCGCCTCGCGCTGTTACGGCTACGATTTAACGAGATTAATTGTTTTTAGCTGGCCGGGAGTTTCCCATTCGCGCCTCTGTCTGGTTGCTTCGCCTCGATTCCGATTTGATTAATTAATTCCCATTTTACGGGGAAAACGGCTGCGAGAGGCTGGAGAACACGCGGCAGAGACTAACATTGGAAATTAAACTCGTCCCTACACCCTGGAAACCTGCCGCCTGCCTATTCCCTCCACCCGTTTGTTTGCCACGTCGTCGACGATAACACCGCGCGCGTATCTGGAAACTAGCTAGCTGCTCCTTCTCTCTCTCTCTCTCTCTCTCTCCTCGGGTCTCCACGAACACACCTGGAAACTAATTCGAGACTTCCAGCCATCTCCGTGGTCGTCCGTGACCAAGAAGTTTCCTTCGACCGACAAGAATCGTACGTGTACGAGATTGCTTACAGTCCATAATGCTATCTCTGCTACGAAAGCAACACTCGCGCGCCGGCGAAAGTGCTCGTTTACGTTGCTGCTCGCGGCGAAACCCAGCGTCATTCATGCCCAGAAATTGAACCCATTCCAGTTGTTTCACATAATCTTGACCGTTTTCTTCCTGCCCGGCTTTCCCTCCCGTTTTCCCTCCGACTGTTTTCCAGGTCGTTACCCTATACCATTTTTCTCTCTCGCGAGCTCGGATTTTTCCCCACTGTGCTCCCCACCCTCATCCCCTTCAACGGTACTTAGTGCTCTTTAATGTGGAACAATCCCGACGGTTTCATCTATTTTTTATTCCTCGACCATTGGAAGGATACCTCTTTTCCCAGTCTCCTTAAGGGACTTCTCCCTAGAAATCTCCTTTCAACCCCGAAAAACTTATCACGTTATTCCTCTTCTTTGAGAAGATTTTCCCAGTCTTTACTGGGTTGGTCGCGTCCTCTGGATCTTTTTCTTTCCCCGAGTTTTTCCCCTCACGCCATTTTCCCCGGGTTTTTTTCTCTTTCACGTTGGGATTTCCCTCAATTTTCCTACATTTCCTTGGGTTTCCCCCAACTTTCGTGAATTTTCCTTTAATCTCAAGAAATGAATCTTTACCTTTTCGCGAATTCCATTTAATTTCCTAGATCAAATATTTTTCATATCATGTTCTCCGTTGTGCAATTATTCTTCCTCGACCCGTACCATTAACAACAGGTGAATATTCCGAAGAAAAAACCATACACGTCCCTCGGGAATCGAACGCTAGCCGGTCCTGATGTCAGTTAAACGATCTACTCTCTCACCCAAAGATTCTTTCCAACAACAGTACTCTTCTTTGAGAAATTTTCCCAGCCTTTTCTGGATGGTCGTCCTCTGGATATTTTTCTTTCCACAAAGTTTGTCCCCTCACACATTTTCCCCGGGTTTTCTCTTTCACGTTGGGATTTCCCTCCCTTTTCCTACATTTCCTTGGGTTTCCCCCAACTTTCTTGAATTTTCCTTTAATCTCGCGAAATGAGTCTTTACCTTTTCGCGAATTCCATTTAATTTCCTAGATCAAATATTTTTCATATCATGTTTTCCGTTATGCAATCATTCTTCCTCGACCCGTACCATTAACAACAGGTGAATATTCCGAAGAAAAAACCATACACGTCCCTCGGGAATCGAATGCTAGCCGGTCCAGATGTCAGTTAAACTGTTAAACGATCTACTCGCTCCCCCAAAGATTCTTCCCAACAACATTACTTTGTCCTTGACTTTTCTCTAAACCCAGCTGACAGTCCTTCGGTAACTAATCCTAGATAAAGTCCCCCTAAACATTTCCGGGCAGCTTTTACGAACATTTACGTGGCGTAATCGTCATTAGCTTCGCTCTCATCAACGGCATCAGCTGAATTACAGTTTCGAGCGCGACTGTTTCCGACCGCAGGCTGTGCTACGGGGATCAATGGGCTTCTCGAGTGGATCGATGGCCCACGGAAACGTGACGCGGCGTCCCTTTCGATGGTAAATCTATCCGTGTACTGTGGCCTGTGCTCTGAGGAGGGCGGAGGGGGGGGGGGAGAGAGGGTTCGATTCCAAGTTCACGTTGGTTCAACCAGCCGGAGAAACGTCGAAGTTCGCTGCCGCATAAATTACCGTTGCACGGCGTGACGGTGCGAGTAGCGTGAGCATGAGGGGCGTCGTCTCGATTTCGACCGCGGCGTAGGAGTTCGTCTACTCATTATCGGCGGGCCCCGTTTAATTATCCAACGCACGCCGTCGAGTATCGAAGTTCCCTCGTCCGTCGAACAAACGAGCGGCATCGGTTGGATTAACGCGAGCTGACGCGCGCCGACGCGACGCGGGAAACGGGACGCGTGTAACTGCACGTTCCGCGTTTAATTACGGCTTTAGTGTGTCACTAATAAACACCAATACCCGGCCGTCCCCGCGCCATCGCTCCGCGCGCAGTTGCGTTATTAATTAGCGACGTTACAGGCAAGGGGTTCGCAAACGGACGCAGTCGCGGACCGCGCTCTCTGGATTTCATTCCGGCCCCAGCTTCGCGAGAGCGCCGAGGGCGGCTTCTCATGAACGCTTGAAACGATGCCTTCGGCGATAATTGATCCATTAACGCTCCCGATTGCTCCTATTATCCTTTATCGCCTCGGCTCGCGTTTTAATATCGGATTTCTGTTTATCCCGATTTCATTCGAAACTGCTCCCGCGGAAATTTGTTAACGTTTTCGTCTCGTCCGTCTGCCAAACACCGAAGAATATTCATTTCACCGGATTGCTTTCCTTTCTGAACGTCCTTTCAAGAACGTCACGAAGACCGAATGGACTTGTTGCCCCAGCAAACGACTGCCTCGTCGCGAGCATTATCCCGTCGCAGCAGAACGAAACTGCACTTAATCGCAGCTAAAAGTAAACTTCTAGATTGCAATTAAGGTGGCGGGTGGTAACGAAGGGCGCTCGAAATTTTTCAGCAGCTGTGCCCGCTCTAAATTGACTCTCGAACACTCGGCCGGGAGGAAAGCGTTGAAAGGATTAACGCATGATTTATCCGAGAAGTTTATCAGCCATTTCGGATCGCGTTTCCCGGTAATTCGATTTACAGGTTCTCCCGATTATATCGCGTGTCGGAAAGTCTCCCCTTCATCGTTAGATTACCCGCGTCGCGTCTGGCTTCGGGTAATTTCGTAGTTGACACTTCGTAGAAATATCGGAACGATCCGCGTATTAAGGCGGGAGCAATAACGTGCGAAAGAAGCGAGAGAAGAAGGCAATAACGATCCCGTTGTCTCGGGGAATCGATATTCCACATCCGCGTTCCGCTACGCGGAACATTAACCTTCCGAGATATTCGAAACGAGCCGGCTAACGCATTCAAGGCTGCTCTCCTTCGCTAGGAAAATATGAATGTTTCCGAGGACGGTCTGCTCGGATTCGAGTCGACGATCGGGATCGATTAATTTCTCTGTATTTTCCGGGAATCGCCTCGGGGGCTGAACGCGAAATCGCCGTCGTTCGAGTAATCGCACGGTTAATCGCGATCCACTAGGGGGCGAGAGAGAGAGCTAGGAGAGCATTTCCGGGCAGTCAGCAAATGAACGAAAAGGGCCACTTACCTGGCTGGGACTGCACAGCGCGCCATCGGCAAGGCGACAAGGTATCTCGTGAGGGGCATGATGGAGTCGTTGAGGGTGGCAACAAGGGTCGTTGCAGTCCTCCTCCCAACCGCAATCACACTCTTCGCCGTCTTCCACCACTCCGTTCCCACAGATGGCAGTTTGGGGCTCTGAGGACACATCGATTCTCCATTTCACTACCCCCGATCTACTTATTCTTTTTGCCGCAACGATGCTTCCGCCGCGACCTATCAGCGATCGCTATTAAATCTCGCTCTCAGGCTCTAACACCATTCAACCCTTCCTGCTCAACCCCCTCGTCACCAGTTTTTATCACAACACCATTATTCCACACGTTTTGTCAGATTCCATTTATCACCACCAACTACAATCCTAATCGTGAAAGCACATCTATGTAAGGATGACTGTTTCAACAATACAAGATTTTGAGAAAAACGTTTATTTGATTCAAACTTGGTGTACCTTCGTACGCGCCGCGACGACAACCTTGTTACTTCCAGGGGGTGCAAGCTGCCGTGTTAAAAGTGTGATCAGTATTTTAGCGCCACCTCAGTACTGGGGCTGAACTAATGGCAGTATATATAGATATAAAGCGGTAGACGGTTGTAAAAAAAACTGTTTACCCCAACAGGATTCGAACCTCGGTCTACCGCTTGGTAGTCCAACTCTTTAGCTGATTGGCCCATCGACGATCTTATAAAAACATCTAAAATTTTAGTATATGTATCGCAAAAACTGCAGCGACACCAACGCCACCTCAGTATTGGGGCCGAACTACATATACTGGACCAACTATTTCCATTACAGCTTACACCCCCTGGTTGCTTCCTCGCTCTAGCTCTTTTAAGCTTTTCGCATCGTAGGCGGTTCCATTCGACAACCAATTGCATTTATTTTAAAAACTAATGTACGCCCTTTGAGAGGCGACAGGGCGAGGGAAACTGGCCAGTTTCTGGAGGTACCCTCGCCTTGAGCCCTCGTTGTCTACCTAGGACCCTTAAAGGTGTGCGCGGCAGAAAAAAAAGGTCTCCGTGCCAATAGGCCCCTTTACCTAAAAGAGTTAGGGAGCCCACGAAGACCTTTTTTTTCTGCCGCGCACAGCCGGCCCGCTAGAGATTTATTGCCGCATGGACGTCCATCGACGGCCGCGGCCTTCTCGAGACGCTCCCGTTTTACGTTTTACGGTACGTCAACGGCTATTGAGACCTTCAGCTAAAATACGAGGTCTCTAATAAATTATCATAAAACAGAAAGTTCCGCTAAATCTCAAAAATAGCCTAAAGTTACGTCCGCACCGTAATCATAAACTGCGTCCCTAACCAGCACATGGTACCCTGCTGCTGCTACGACTCTTCATTTCTAGTTGACAATCTTTAAAATGTTCTTCAGTATTTACACTGTATTTTCTTCTTCAAACATCCTCCTCGAATTTTCCCCAATTTCCCAGGGTTCTCCTCCTTATCCCAGATCTCCACTTTTCCTGCGATTTTCCCTACTGTCTTGAATTGCCACAGAGTGGGTGGTGGTTTTCCTCTATCACTGTCTTGAATTTTCCTGCTTTCCCTAGGTTTTCCTCCCCCTCACCTTCCTTTTGAATTTTCCTCTAATCTTCGAAATCTACTTTTTTAACTGCTCAAGAGAATTATCTGTGCTTGATTTTTTTTCTATCATGTAGAATAATCCCCTTTGCCTTTTTATACGAATTTCATTTAATACTTTCTAAATGATTTGTTTTTTCATTATGCGATTTATTGTTCCTCGATCCCCGACATTAACCACGGGTGAAAATTCTGAAGAAAAAATGGAACTTGGGTGGATTCGAACTCAAGCCGCCTGAATGGCAGTCAAACTCTCTATTCATTAGCCCAATGTTTTTGACTTTTTTCCAAACACATACTGGTAGCCTCTCAGTAACTGACACTAAATGCAATCTCGCGGAGGTCGAAAAATAGATTAATTTATAATATAACGATCCATCTGTTCACAAAGAGATCAAAATACTATGTAATTGCATCCGACGAGTCGAATTCATTTCGAATTTCGACAAAGTGGAATAAATTATGTATGCTCCATCAAGAATACTGGTGCACTTTAATGAAAGCGAAAACTCATTGAAATTGGTTCCGACTGTAATTTGCCTCATTTATTTAACTGAATTTAATAGAATTCATGATTAAATTACAACCCTTGTTCAATATCAATGAAATCTTCGCTCAGCACAATATTAACCAGTCCGACTAAACTGTGTTCCGGATTAAAAAGACCGTTTGTATTATGCATGGGTAAAATCATGTTTCTAGAGGAGAGAACTTAACGAACCAAAATATTAATATCCTTACAAAAATCAACATCGACAAATTCCAACGCTTGAAAAATGCAAATAATATCAGAGTATTACAAATTTATTATAAAGATCAAAGAGCTAAAATTGTCCACGAAACAAAATTCTACAAAGAAACTCGAGATTCGACTTGAAAAACGCAAATCAGTGAAAACGAAATTAGACTATCAAAACGCAAAAATCAGAGTACGAGTTTAAATTTACACAGGATTACGGAGTACACTGTATAAAATTTCAGAAGAGGATCAATGGCGACCTATATTCGGTCAAATTCCAGCAGAAAAATTGAATCGGAACGGAAAAATGCATATAATAAATCCGTGGGTTTGAAATTACGAATATTTCGAACGAATTTCAGCACGAATGAACAGCAAAGTCAAAGTTGAAAAATTCAGGAAACAATGTGCGAGTTGGAGTGTACACGGCATTAGGATACAATGTAAAATTCGAGAAGAGGATCGAAATGAAATATTCATGTCAAATAAATCCCAACAAAAACGTCTTGTAAATTTTTTTTGCACGGGACCATCCCGGGAACATACTCTACAAGATGCAAAAGGTTTCGTTCCGATTGGTCCATCTATCTCGACGTAATCGGTAAACATACGTAGAAAAAAAGCGAAAAAAGGCACATTCAGATCGAATTGAGTAACCTCCACCTTTTTCGAAGTCGGTTAAAAAGGAGGTAGTGCGAGAACTTGGCCTAGATAAACTGAGACTCGACAAAAGCTCGGAAAACAGTACGAATCCAAGTGTAACAGAATTACAGAGGAGAGAGTGTAAAATTTCATAGAAGGATCGATGTGGGACCGCAACATTTACGGAGTTCCATCAAAAAAAGATTTGAAAAATGCGGAGAACGCGACGTGTGAGTAGCAAGTTGGACAGCATGATAGAGTATTTCGGGTAAAATTTGAAACAGAGCCGACCAGCACATAGAAAGAGACAGAGAGAGAGAGAGAGAGATCGATCGGTTTCTGGAGAGAGTGACTGGTCGCGCGATAGCAGAGATTCCGAAAGGAGGAGCTCGCCGTGTAACAGAGGCAGCAAACTAGACGGAATAAATGTTAACCTGATTCGCCGCGAGCTTAATGAAATCCTGGATTTAATGAAGCTCAACAAGTCGGCCGCGGCTGCGTAATGGAATCAATTGCGGAAGCGGCCTCCGTTCGCTCTTCTCGCTCCAATTCCGCTCGATTCCGCTTCGGTTCTGTTTTTACACGGGTTTCTACGCCTCTTCCGGAACTTCCGGTTCCTCGGCGGGGCTTCACCCCGGCACGCCTTTGTGCAACCGGCGATCTCTATCCGGATCCGCTTTCTCGGCTCGAGTTGCTCGTGCTTCGATCAACAAGCCGATATTCAGATTAAAAATCAGCTGCGAACGGCCGCGCCGCACCGCGCTTTACGCTGCACAACGTTCGCCGGGCTATAATCGCTCGGTAAGCGGTTTAAAGAGTAACGGAGACGCCTCGTACCACGCTTGGAATTTTAATTTCCGCCTCCGCTCGTTACCGAGACACCCACACCGACGCTCGCCAGTCCCTCAACGCTCTTTCCGAAGGAAATGTAAAGCGCGATGTGAATAAAGAGCCTCTTTTACTCTTAATGAGAACGCTGCTAGTCACTGGGTATGTACTGTGCTGTTTCCCCTTCATCGGATTTTTATCGAACCTTGATCAATTTTTTCGCCCCCCTTCTTTGACTTCCGATTCTCTCCGGAGAATAAGGAACAATTTTTTAAACATCGTTTGTGCAAGACAAAGCTACCATTATCGGAGAATATACCTTTTTGAATAACTGTTGCGAAATGAAAGGAAAGCACTAAAAAATGTAATCGAAGCAAAATGTTGCACTAATGAAAATTCAAGATTGTTTTTATGGAGTACTGGCTCCGGAGATGTTTTCCCATGGACTTGTTGTTTCTAGAAGAATTTTTATAAAGCATTGATGAATTTATTTGTCACGCCACTCCCTTTGACTCCCGGTTCCTTTATTCTCTTTTTAATTAAAAAATATCCCGCACAACGTTTGTCAAAGGCAAAGGGGAACATTTACGTGCTGTATTGAGGAGCTCCTCGAATGATTTTTGCGAAAAACGTAACTAACACGAACGGGTATTGATAGAAATGTTAAAAGCACGCGTCGGAAATCGTGCAGGAAATCCTTGTTCAAATTCCTAATAGCAATTTTAACAAACCTGCCAAGAAACTGATGAATCGATCCATATCAAAATTTATAAATAAATACGTTCTCTGTGCAACGTGGGACATCCACAAACATTTTCGAAATGCGCTAATTGTGGGTTTTCGATCGACTTTGGATACACATTTTCGGACAGAGTTGGGCAAACATTTAATCAACGATTGACGACAAATTTCTACTTCAATCGTTAATCGCAATGGACAATTAATCTCCCAGTTTAGTCGTTCATTGCGGTTAACGATTAAATTTCTACTTTAGTCGTTAATTCCGATTAACGATTATTAATCGTCAATCGGATAATTGATTAATGATTAACTGCTGAAATTTCGAAATGAAATATGGAATCAAAACTGTATGAATACTGACAAAAATGTAAGCTGAACTTTGGTATATTGCCATTTGGTCTGATTACAGATTAGCAAACTCTGTTTACGTGCTTTTATGTTTTTTTTCGACGATTTCTTTTTTTAATCAACGATTGACGATTAACTTCATCAATCTATTGAATCAATCGTCGATTTTTCGACGATTTCTTTTTTTAATCAACGATTGACGACGATTAACTTCATCAATCGATTGAATCAATCGTCACGATTTTTCGATGATTTCTTTTTTTAATCGTACACATTAATCAATCAATCGTGATTAAAATTTTAATCGTTTAATGCCCGACTCTGTTTTCGGACAACGCGTTCGTCTAGGGAATACTCGACGCCTTTTGTTTCTCTTGCCGTGACCTGGAGCGACAGCTCGTGTCATTGACAATTAACCAGTGGTGTCTGTTTCATGTTTGTCCGATTCGTCGCTCGTTTGTTCGGCCATTCGCGCACGCCGTTGTCCGAAACGAGTTTTGCGCGGCCCATGTACGTTCCTCCATTAGAATTGTCATCGAGTCGAAGTTAGGTCAATCGATATTCTGCAACATCGACGTCGCCTGTCCCCTCTTCTTTTTTTTTTCTCGCAGACTGCGAAATTCGTTAGCGTTATAAGTCCAGATCAGAGAAGGTTCTTCTCTCTCGAGCGGAGAGAAGGGGTGAAAAAAAAAGAATATAAAACACAGCGTTGCGGAGAAAAGTCTGCGAGAACGATACATCGAGGGTCGAATGGCCACCGAGTGCACCGACTTCGCTAGTTCTCGGCAACCCGGGATCCTTAATTACCTTCGGATTCCTAATTTTCCAATTTGCGGGCTCCGTGTTTCCGTAACTTCCGAATCTGCCGGTTCCCTGACTCCTTAATTCTCGGAACGTCTCGCTTTTAACCAGACTACCAGCTTTTCCGAACCCCCGGCCCCATGATTTCACAAGTTTTCCGGTTTCTTCAGCTCGTTCGCGGGCCGGAGTCAACATCAACAGCGAAGGAAATTGACTGAGCGGAAACTGCGAGATACCGATCGAGTTTGTTTAGATCTATGATTTCACTCGCTTAATGGTAGCTAAGCTCGCGCCAATCGCCAATTATGATAGTGTGTTTAGGGATTCCTCAAATTTGACAAACAGAGCACAGACGTTATTCAATTATTTCCACAACCTATAGAAGAAACACATTTGTCCCTAGTGCATCAAAGGGCCACTTGTAATTTCCATTCTCATTAGTAGAGAATGGTTAAGAAAGAGCGAAGAAAGCAGAGGGTTCAATGGTCAAGAAAAGGTCGAACGCAGAGTGAGACTAGAAGCGCTGAGATCGTCAGGTTTAATTTGGCGAGTTCGCAGGTGACGAGGGGATCAGTTTCTCCAGGGACGGTCGAGCACGTGTCGATCGCTGATTAGCGGCGTCGTTTAAGTATAAATAATTCAACGAGTAATCTTGTTAACGGCCGATCGAAGTTCCGGGCGTTGGGGCCAGGCGAGTGACGACTCGGTGGCGGGTACGCAGACGTTGACCCCGTTCGAAACTAATTAAAATTCCGAAAGCTCTGGGTACTCACCGGCGAAGCAGCCTTTGGTCGAGCGGGCCTTGGCATTTAGAACGGGATTTATGGAGACCAGGCTGCACGGGCTGAAGCGATTGTTGTTCCGCTTGTCCCCGCTGGTGGCTCTCGCGAACATTATGAAGTTTCCGTCCTCGCCGCCCGGCGAACACTCGTCCGGGTCGTGCTGTCGCGTTCACAGACAGAGAAAACGTTAGCGCGTTTCAAAAGGAAACTGAATTATTGCTCCACGGCACCCGGTAACGTGCCGCAATCGTTCGGTCGACCACCCCCAGAGCTTCGATCCACCTATACACCACCAATTTTTGTCGTACCACTACAACGGTCAGAAACCTTTCACAGACCTTTCTTCGAATTACGTATTATCAGGGACCATAAGACAGCGGATTTTATGCATTTATGGAAGAAATAATAAAATATTGGAAGAATTTAAAAATACTGTTATATTAGTTTCAAACCGTTAAACATATTCAGAAAGAAAATAAATTTGTATGTCACTCCAGTTTGTTGCAGTTCCATAACCAAAAAGAAAAAAGTCATAGAATAACAAGTATTTCATCGACTAAAATCGTATTGGTTACAAATAAGGATTATAAGTAACCGAAAATTTCTTTTCTACTGTTGGTAAATATCATCGTTGAGAGAAATTCATTTCGGTCACTTATAACAGTTATTGATGGTGGAAATTTGTAACAGTTATTATTAAATAGTACAACTTTCAAATGGTAGACAATCAATTATTTCATACATTTTTTATTCGTAAAATTAATTGCTACAATCAAAATTTAATGTGACAAACAAACAGATTTTGTGTTGTTCTTATGGTCTGTTGATTCGTCTTTTTGTAAACCTTCTCAAAGAATTTCACAGGCGTAGACAACTCGATAAATAAGCGACCAAAATGAATTTTCTCGTCAATAATTATTATGAACAAGTGAAAAGAAATTCGATCATCGATAACTGTTAAGAGCGATCGAAGTAAATTTCTCTCATCGATAACTGTTATTACCGATCGAAATAAACTTCTCTCATCGATCAGTGCTTTGAGCAATCGAACCAGTTTTTCTTCATCGATAACAGTTATCGAGGACGATCCAATTTTTTGGACACTAATAACTGTTATTTGTAGCCAAGAGGTATAAAAATCGATATTTCTCAATAATTTTGTTCTTCGAATTTTTTTCTTTATATTTTGTGTACATTATTTTAAATTTTAATAACAATCAACTTTTTATTAATGATTTTTATCGTAGAAAATTTTAGAATAACTGTTGCTTTTGGTCCCTGCGTATTATTACTTTGGATACCTCTCTTGTTTAACATTATTTCTCAAATTCTCATTGTATGACATTGTATGTACCACATTGTACCACATTGTATGACATTAAAAATATGACATAAAAAATGTTTTTATACACCCTGTACAACATTGTACAATGTTTTTATATATGTCGTATTTTCGCAATCCGTTGTTCATCCTAAACCGTTTTTGAAAACCATTTTTCACGGGCGAGAAACTTCTTGTACTTTAAAAATCTTTATACACTACAAACACATCGCGACCCAGTCTGCCACCACCGAATAAGACATTTAGCCCATCAGCACGAAAAATGGTGCATTTAAAGTTGAGTGAAGATTGCTCGCCCAGCAATCAGCTCTAGAGATTACTCGAGCTCTATCTCGAGCAATCGGGTGGAACGTTCGTGCGAAAAACTTCCGGGGAAACCGCCCCTAAAACGTTTCGCGCGTATTTCGGTGGCGTTGTCGTGAACTTACCGGGGATCCGAAGTTGTGACCGATCTCGTGCGCGAGGGTGACGTGAGAAACCGTCGGCGGTACGTGCTTCCCGTAGTTGAGTAGGGTGATTATACCAGTGTTCAGCGATTTCATGCTACCCCTGTAGTGCTGCAAGACCGAAACTGCGTTAGTTCCAACGCCGGAACAAGTGTCATTCGTACGGAGCCGGAGAGCGGGGTAATTATGGGTCTGGGATTTTCGGAAATACTCACCCCGTTTTTCTCGCATACACCACCGGCGTTCTTCAGGTCTCCCGTCCAGGCCAGGCCCAGGGTGCCCTTCTCGAAGTCCCGGTAGGTGAACATGTACGACAGGCAAAACGCGTCGTAGTCTTCCTCTGAAAATATATCGGACAATTAGTCAGCTTTCAAATAGATTCTACACCGAGAAAAAAATCCTGTCGAAACAAAAAAAAATATATGTTGATTCAATAAGATGTGCTATTGAATAGTGCCAATATCGTATGAACTTATTTTAATATTTAATACTATTGCATTTCAATAGCAAAACTCATTTCCGCCAATCATATAAGCCAATAGCTTGACCATCAATGTTTTCAAAAACATAAGACATGGCCTCGAACCAATTCCATATTACGAATAATAATATACGGTATTGAATCAAATACTATATTCAATCATTTCATGATAGACAATTCAAATACATCACGATTTGCTTCTAAATTTCATACTATTGAAAAGAATACATTGATATTCATCGAAGTAAAAGAGTACAATAACACGCGTGTTATTGAAGTAACTACTTTTTTTTTCTCAGTGTAGGTGACACACAGTGGCGTAGAAGTCGGTTCTAGTGCGAATTAATTATTGTGCGAGGAAATAAATAAATTTCTTGAATTTCTTCAGGAAAGAGGGGAATTTCAATTTGACTGTTAATTCTAACAATAACTTTTACGGCAGTTCTTGCCGTGTGACAGTTAGTGCCCAAGTTTTAGGAGCAATGGTCGCGTGTCACTTTTCCAATTTTTACCCTAGTCTCGAATAAAATATTCCGGCGATAAACGGAACGGGGGTGGGCCGAGTGTTTATCAGCGATTACGACACTTTTGTTTAATCTGATTCGTTTCCTTTCTCCGGCCAGCACGCAGCCTCGGGATTCTAATTGAGTTTCTTATGGACTCTCTGCTGATCTGATAAATACTGTGCACTGTTCAGGAAGTTGTTACCTTCGTATTTTCTTAATTAAATTGGGTTCGAGTTGACGTTCGTTTATAGGGAGAATTTATTACCCCCTGCTGTCACGTATAGAGAATATTCCTAGCTAATTAATTCATATTACCTGATTAACTCACCTCGGGTCGTGTATGAATGGTTTGGATGAATTTTTCTCGCCATTGTTAACCGTGGCTGAACATCTTTCACGCACCCAGCAAATTTTTCAGCGAGAAATTAGCACCGAGAAATATCGACTCTCGTAGGACTAGCCAGTTCGTCGAGAGGCACCGTGGAAACTGCAGAATCCACGGCGGTAGCACAATTTCTATTTACAGCAGATTACGGCGGACCTCGTCGAGTGACAGAGAGGGTTTTTACATTGGGGAGGTTATGATAATCCCGAAAAGGGGCGAAACACGGCGCGGCGACCTTTCCCGGAACACTCGATGAACACACCGTACGTCCGTAAACAATCCCTCCCATTGAAATTCATATGCGACGTTCATGGAATATTCATCGCTTCTTCTGCTTCCTCCTTTTTCACATTTTCTTTTTTGCAGGACAAAAATGCCGCGAGAAACTTCTCAGAACAAAAAATGGCGAACAAAGGGGTGGAAATAGGGCCGGAACGAGCCGGAGTCTTCATCCCCTGTCCCTCAACCCCGAGTTCACCTTTCCTCTTCCTTTTTTCCACTCTCTCTTTTCCTCCCCCCCTCTCTCTCTCTCTTTCAGGCGGCTATCTCGTTTCATATACTCGGGCTATGCTGGACACCGATCCCCAGCGGAGGGAACTTGCCACGGTTAGAGAAAAGTTCAACCGGAAATTAAATTACCGGACGTTTCGGGTCGGCTGATTTATTATTTTCGCCGAGGACAACATCCAGCAGGATGTTCGTCGGCCGTGTCGCGGCTCCGGGAATTCCGACATCCCCGCGATTTCAACCCCTCCTCTCTTCTACACCTCCTCGTCAGGGGAGGGCCCCCAGGTGAAATACTGGCCACGACAATGGGGAAATTAAAAACGAAATTAATTAAAGACTTTGGAACGAGCGGGGCATTTGCCTGCCGCCATCGCCCCCGGCAAAAAGAAACGGCCGACGGACGCGCAACCTTTCTAATTGAATTCACTGAATCTTCCTCTCGATGACAAAGGAATTTATAGGGGATTACTGCGTTTGAATAGTGTTAATAAAGTTCGCCCCCCGGCTGCTAAGAAATTACCATTTTTAGGTGAACTTCGCCGATGTAAGGGCCCGACGATTTTATTAGTCATTGAGAGTCTAATTGAGGGTGGTTTGGGGCGAGATTGATGGCGGTTACAATGGATTGTGAGTAAATTCGATTCGAATGAGGTTCCTCGTTGATTCTACCGAGCTCGATTAAACGTATCCTCGTTATTGTTAAGGACTCTTTCGCGAGGACATGAGAAAGCTAGCAATAATCCTATCGAGGCCAAATGTTTGGGAAGGAAGTTATAATGGAATTGTATCGTTTTTACTTGCATTTTGATAGAACATTTCTGGACGAATACGATTACCTATTATTAATAAACTTTTTTTTTTCCTCGAACGCACAGTTTTTTTAAAAATTTGTTTTTTAATATTGCATTGTCATCCAGTTCTGAGCTATGCTTAAAGTTTCAAGTCTCAAGTGAAAATCAATTTTGTCACACTGTCGCAATTTTTGTGCAACAATATACCCATTCGCAATTTACTTCGTCAATGAACCATAAAATCACCTCGTTCCCAGAAGAACAGTCACAAATAATATTTAAAGCAGTCTTTCACGAAAAATCTTATCGTTTACACACAGCAACCCATTCAGCAAGTAGCTCGAGTTAAAACCAATTTTGTCGCAGTGTCGAAATTTTTATGCAACGCTCTATCCGCACACAATTCATTTGATTAAATAACCATAAAATCACTCCGTTTCAAAGAAACAGTGAGATCGATGGCGGTTACAATGGATTGTGAGTAAATTCCTCGTTATTATTACGGACTCTTTCGTGAGGACATGAAAAAGCTAGCAACAATCGTGTCGAGGCCAAATGTTTGAGAAGGAAGATATAATATAATGGCACAAATTTTTATTTGCATTTTGATAGAACATTTCTAGACGAATACGATTACCTATTATGAAGGTCATTCAAGGTCATCCAATGGCAGCTGCAATAAGTTGGGTGAATACACGTATTTTCGTGAGAATAAATAAGAGTCAGGTGTTTAATAATCCTCGTCAAGGTCCGAAAGAAAGTCTCCGCCGTCCGCAGGATCGATACCGGAAGCAGGGTACTATGGGCGTCCTCTAACAGCGCGATGGCCCACGAGGAATACGTTTGTCCTCTTTGCACAATGCTTACCGTGGTTTTTGCAGTCCCGATGCACCAGCCCGGTCTTTTTGCGTGGGAGAGCTATAGAGAGACAGAAGGGAAGGAGAGAGAGCTGCGTATTTGCCAGCGGCGCTCGTCTCAGGAGGCATATTTGGTTACTGGACGCTTGCGGCAAATACACGTCACGGCCCGTGTATTCTGGGCTCGCGGAATATGAAACGAGCCGGCGCGGCGCATCGGCGACTCTGTTCCATAGTTTGCTCGATGGATGAGAACAGCTGCCTCGACTTCAATTCATTATGGACGCCATGCTACCCTCTCTCCACCCCCGTCGAAACACCGAGTCACTCGCACCTGCTCGATTGTTCCTCGTGCGCGTTATTTCCGCCGATTTTTTTCCCCCCCCCCGACACCTTCCGCCGCCTGTTTATTAACGAATAGATAACAGAGCGCCTCTATTTCTCTCTCTCTCTCTCTCTCTGTATATAACTCTGGGAAATCATATTGAAAATTTACCCCCTTTGTGCCGCGGTTTTTCATTTTATTCGAGAGAGCCGTTTTAATTCTCCTCGGGATGTGCGTTGCGTTTGTTAGAAAATGATTCGAGGAATTTTATGCGCTCATAAAGGAACGTTGTTGGTTATGCGAGAGCAAAGTGAGAATTTTTTTTTCAGTTATTCGACAAGGGGGAGCATATTCTTTTTCAGCTGGCGAAACGTTTGTCGAAGTAAATAAGCCCGCATCCGATTACCACGTACCCATCGATCGTACATCGGAAACATTAGTTCGCTGAAAAGATCCGCAATTTGCCAATCAATATTTCGTTGTTTGTTTGGGAACATTGACAAACGGTTTAAACATGGAATATTTTTTTTTTCATTTTTCCCTGTCCCAAATCTGCCGGATAGCGTTGCAGGAAGAGAACAATGTTGGCGGAACAATGCGAGCCCGGCCTTTTTTCAAACTTTCATTCTGGGCTTGATAAAATATTGTTGGATGGTCATGCTCACCTAACAACCATTTCGAGTAACATCGCCGTGACACGTGCGATGTTCATTTTAATAATATACATATACCATCAATATTACACCGTCATTATTACATTAATATAGAGAAAAGCACCGCGGTTGAAAAATTCCGGTTTCACGGGATTACACGCTTTTGTCCAACAATATAACATTCACAGTGTAATCTGTGCTTTTCATTAATACACCATAAAGTTCCACACACACACACACAAAAGGACAGTTGCAATTAATTTTTTAAGCAATCTTTCACGAAAAATATTCCCTTTTATACACAGCAACCCGTTCAGCTAGTAGCCCACGTGAAAATCAATTTTTCAAACTGTCGCAAATTTTGTGCAACAATTTATTCCATCAATGAAGCATAAAATCACCTCGTTCCCAGAAGAACAGTCACAAGTAATATTTAAAGCAGTCTTTCACGAAAAATCTTGTCGTTCATACACAGCAACCCCGTTCAGCAAGTAGCTCGTGTAAAAATCAATTTTTCACACTGTCGCAATTTTTCTGCAACGCTGTACCCACTCACAATTTATTTCATTAAGAAAAAAAAAACCATAAAATCGCCCCGTTCCAAAGAAACAGTAACGCGCATTTAAAGCAGTTTTTCTCGAAAATAAAATCTCGTCTTTCGCAAAGAAACCCATTCAACAAATATCCCAGGCAAAAACCAATTTGTCAACCCGTCTACGCAATAGCTGACATAATTAAAAACAGAAAAAAGAACGAAGGGCCGGCGAAATTGCGTCATTCCAGAAAAACGTTCACGTGTGTTCGTGTTCCGCGAAAGAATTTCCATCGCGTGACTCTGCCTACTATCCCCTGCGAATTCGAAGGGAATAGGCAATTATGGATCAGTTAGGAAAACATAGCCGGAGCGGGGGGGGGGGGGGGGGAGGGGGGTAATCGAAGCCTCGATACGGTATCGCGGTTTCAATCGATACCTCCAGACAGTCTCTCCTTCCCGTTCGCAGAGTTTTATTATCTTTTTCATCGGCGGAAAGAGGCCAGGTCTTTCCCCCACCCTCATCCCCTATCTCTCTCTCTCTCTCTCTCTCCGCTATAGTTTTTTTTTTTTTAATTTCGGCTCCGTATAAGGGGAAACGAGAAATTTCCGTGGCTGGGCTATGATATAGCTAGACCGGTGCCAATGAAATGGCCCCGGGGCTTTGCCGGGAATTATCGAGCTTCGTATTCCGATATTCGATATCTCTCGTAACGAGCTGTTGTACTTATCTCCGTGGATCCAGTTTCCCGGGCCGGTGAAGAGCCGCCCGTGGAAAAGTAGATTATCAGGCAAGCTTCGGGCCAGAGCCGAGCGAAAAATGTCGCAGTGATACGGCCGCGCTTTGTCCCGGTGTGCATGATCGTTCGCGGGGATCTTCTGACCGCGATCGAGCGGTAAGAACAACGACGAACGTTCGAGCTGTTTTGTAATCGTGGAAAACGCTGCGCGAATTAGTGAAAGCGCTCGGCCACTGGTCAGACAAGCAGAACGAGCCGGCCGAGCGAAACGCCGCGCGAGAATGTGCATGAATCAGTGTTGGGCAATAAATAAATTTATTTAAATAAATAATTATTTAAATAATGAGTTAAGTAAACAAGTTATTTGTTATTTGGATATTCAAATAAAATGCAAAAATAATTATTTATTATTTGAGCAAGTCTAAATGAATTTATTTAAAATAATAATGTTAATTGTTATTTACAATTACAATTTGCAATTATTATTTGTATCAACAAATAATAAATTAAATTGTATTTTCATTCATTAACCCGCTCTCCGGACGAGCCCGACCACTGGCAATATACCTGAAAAGGTTGCTATAGCAGAGAAAAAACGCGCACGGATCAGCTCCGAATCGGCCGATTATTTATAACTACCGCGCTCCGACAACTTTAACTCCGACAGATAGGCAACACGTGCGACAGACCCAAGCAAATTGGTACAAAAAATAGTTGTATTTACGTAATTATTATACATACGGGTAATCGGGATATTAATTTCGCCACGTGTTCAGTGTATACATATATAAAATAGAAGAAATAAGAGAAGACCAAAAACTATTTAATTGATTTCCACCTCAATCCAAATAATAAATAATCTTTTATTTGCAAATAAGAAATAATGATTACATCATTTTTGGAATTATTTAAATAATTTTTGTTTAAATAAAAATTTAGTTATTATTTGCAATTAAAATCACACGTTTATTTATTATTTAAAATAAAATTTGCCCAACACTGGCATGAATACGTTAATTCGAGACCAGATTCGGACGATGAGAAGCAGGAGTCTCCCGTGGATAGCAAAATTAGCTGTACGATCAGAAACGTAGATCGAATTCACCTCGGTTGAACCCAGTGGAGCCTGTGCAGACACGTGTGCACCGCTCGATACGCCATCCATTAAGTAGAATAGCTCGGGCATTGATCAGCTATCCACGATACATTAGCATCCGATAAGTAGAATAGATCTGTCAGACGACAGACGTCGACTCAGTGATCGAGAGCCGATTTGATCGGGCATAGTTCGCACGATAAACTACACGGCAAGCTGTCTGTCGCGGTTCAGAAAAATTCTGCTTCCAATGGAGTAATTACGGCGCGAGCGTGACCACGTTATCATGCTTATTAATTATTCCGCTCACCTGCAAACAGCTCGGCCAAAATTCCGCAATTATCGCGGACAGCTCAAACACGGCCGGCCGGATCTACCGAACGTAATTCGTTGTAACGTTTTGACAGCGTTCGATTATGTACTGCGTTAATTCGGTGTTATTATAATATTCATTAAGCTGTCCGACATCATCAAGGTGTCTCGCGAGGACACCGATTCCTAGCTTTGATCAACGATTTTATATACAGTTGCATTCTGTCCGAATTTTGCTGTCTGTTTCTACTGGATCATTATAATATTCGTCAACCTGTCCGAGCAGTTTTATTATAATGATTCAGTTTCGTAAAAAGAATTCGTGCGTCCTTCAAGATAGAATAACTTTTTTATAATTATTCATAACGACCTGATTTTTGATGATTAATTAGAAGCATTGGTTTACGAAATGATACACAAAACAGATTTTCCAAAAAATGGCATTTTTTAAAACTATTTTATTTGGACCCTTAATGAAAATTTAAAATATACATGTCTTGTAGATCTATGTTAGTTTTATACATATGCTGAACATTTTAAAAATGGTGATAATCGTAGTTTTAAACGAGTTTTGATCACTTTCTGCTTAAAATCCACGGAGTCGTACATCTTTCGATGCGTGTCGTTTTTTCCTGCGTCAACCGATTTCGATGAAGTTTTTAGTACGCGTGTAACTAACATAGATCTACAAAACATATATATTAAATTTTCATTAAGGACCCAAATAAAAAAGTTTTGAAAAATGCCTTTTTTATTTTTGCATGTAATCTTGTAAATTATAATTTTGTGGAAAGTTTCTTTTTCCACATCATTTCGTACACCAATGTTTCTAATTGATTATGAAAAATCTGGTCGTTTGGGCACAATTATAAGAAAGTTATTCTGTTTTAAAGGGCGTACGAATACTTTCGTAGTTGGGTTAGAATAAATGCAATTCTGTGGTTAAAAACTTCAAGTGGATATGACGAGCAATGGCCAGACACGAGCAATTTTATAGATTGATGTAATACAGAGTGACCGCAAATAGAACATGTCATAAACGCTTAATATTTGAGCCGTGCTGGGCGATGTTTAGCTAATGATTTATTGAAATTATTGACGATATTAATGTTTATGTATTGACGGTACTGCACGCGGTAACTATGGTATACATGCATTCTATTTATTATTCGTAAACCCGAGTCGATGCAAATATCGAGACTGGCTTGAAAATATGGAGTTTTTGTTTACCGGTAAAGTAAACTCCACATGCGTTGTACAACGTCAATAACCATTCCGTTTTGTTAACTTTCCTCGCGAGTGCATCTACACTAACATTTTCACAAACTGTACGTTTATAATCATGATAAAACGATGATGCTGTTTGGATTCGTGCTGATTAATTATAAATGGTCGGAAGAAAAGACAAATTTTTTCGAAACATTCATTAAGGAATCTTGTGAATTGTTGGAAATATATTTGCAGTAAACATGCTAAAATATATCGAATTATATTACCGAACTTTTTCGGGGATGGTTCTTTGAAAATTTCGTTAATGGATGAATGATAGACTTGCGAACAATATCCACCGGTAGAGAACGCGTAGAAGGTAGAAGGAGGATTCTCGTTCTAGAGGATTGATCAATCGGGCCAGTGATTCCCGGCAATTCATTTAAAAAGTGGCGATCGCTGGTAGTCAGATATTTATGGATTCGCTTGTCGAGTCAGGTCACAACTGTCACCGTCGACGCCGTCGGAGCACGTGTTAATTGGCTATCGAGCGATCGAAAGCTTAGCGCGCGCTGGCTGAAAGTGGCAGAGAAATATTCATGGAGCGATCGGTTGCGGAACAGTGTTAGGGGCCTATTGACGGACGGAGACAAAGTGCCGGCTTAAATCAGCCCGAAGGAACGTTGCCTCGCAGGGAGGCAACACCGCGGCCTGAATAACCCAAACCTACGGAACTTGGACCGCGCATTGATCCGCGCGACTCATTAGCGTTGGAGATGTGACTCGGTAATAATTAATCTGGTTCCGCGGAACTTTCGCTTCGTTTCACGAGGATCTGCATGATGACTGACACGTGGGGCAGTCGAGAGTTTCTTCTATGTGCTGTTTGAACAGTGTCGAATCTCGTGCCGCAAAATGAACGTCTCTTATTTTGACAAATAAAACTATTCATTTGCACTAAATGCACGGTCGCCGGCCGAATTAACATTGGGCAACTGTTTGATCGAGGAACAGTGAATTGTAGCGGTTGAAGACCGGCGCGAATTTGTTGCACTGAAAAAAGAATAACGAACTTGTGCGATTCTTCGACGTTTGCGCGTTTTCTTTGGAGAAATCGGTGTGTCGGTGCTCGGTATCCCGATGTAGCTGATTTTGATCTTTTTGCTTCGGGGACAGCTCTATTCAACACCTCGGTGCTCATAAGGCCAAAGTAATAATTTACGACGAAAAAAACATGAAATAAGATTTTATTTGATTGAATTTTCTTGAAATTGTGCACGTTTAACGAATTTTTTCAAGGTTAAAAAACGTTCCTATTATAATCTCTCTATTTTTCCCATATTTTGCAACGTTTCAGCTTTAATTTTAAAAAAATCAACGCTCTATCTCATTTCTATCGAAAGTTCTTTGATTTTGACACAGATTTCGTCGGTTTGGCCCATAGTGCGGCACACGGAGCGAGAGTCTCCCGGATTGACTTAATAGCAATCCTTCCAATGCCAACAGCGTGAACCCTAGATTGGCAACTCGAGGATTAGCATTCTTCTGATTGTTTGAAGGACGGCTAAAATCGGAAAAGAGCCTGACATAATAATGAGATCGAACAAAGAGCTGTTTCTTTCCGGGGGCAAATTCCGAGGGCAAATTAGGGCGATCCGGATGATCGGGTGAGGTTTCTTCGGCGAATCCTGCAAAAGTACGCTGGGAATGTAGCCTCTGCGGGCCACGAGGTAGAGAACATAAATCCCACCTATAAATCAAAGGCGCGGAGCCCTTGGTTCCCGTTCGACGTTTCGAGGGAGCGGTTTCGAGCCTGTGAGCAAGAGGAATCGAAGAAAAGGAAGCCAAAGACGATTAACTGGGAGGTTCCGACGCGCTCCGAGCCCGAAAGGAAACCGGCGGCTTTCGTGCAGCATCGCGTGTCCGCTTTCATCCCTGTAATCTCGCTCCCTAGCCCGCTTATTAAGCGCGGTATTAGGTAACGAAAGTGGCGTGCGAGATGCCTCCGAGTTAACGGAGAGCGTTGTTTGCGACGACTCCCGTCGAACTGATCTCCGACTATTATTTGATAGGGTCGAGCACCGCGAATCCGTAGGAAGAGCTGTCAGTCACCGGTCAGACGTGTTAGATGCAATCTGACAGAGTAGCAATCAAATAACAACGGGAACAAGCGCAGCTGGTTCACCTTACGGGGTTGTATTAATTGAATCGCCGCCGGTGAAACAACTGGAATAGGCCAGGCTCCGATGGACCGGCTCAGGTTAACTGATAGTAATCGCGGTGGTAATCGGAGAGGTAGAAGCTTGTAGCAACAAGTAGAATCGATTGACCGCGGGCGACGGTATTGTTCGAGACTTCGGTGAGCGGCAAGTTGAATAAACTATTTTTGATCGGACAGCCACACAGTGGTCTAGAAGTCAGTTCTAGTGCGAATGAATTATTGTGCGAGGAAGAAATTGACATTTTGTGTAAAAATTACTTTTAAATGTTTCAGTAAAGTAAATAAAACATAGTTTACAATACTGACTACTTGCTTATTAATATAATAAGACTATTCGTGGTCAGACAAACAGACTTTGTTATTAATCGCGAAAGATTAACAGAATTGGTTTATCTGCGATCGTGTTAATTGAATCTTCGGCGAGAAGCAAGTAGAATATATTTAATCAGTCGGCCACAGCAGAATTGTGATTAATCGTGGACAAAATTGAATCCACGACGATAAGAACAACTGGACTTAATTGGTCCGCGATCGTCTGGATAAGCCGAGTAGAACAAGCTAGCTTTGGTCGGACAAATAGAGAATTGTTATTAGCCCTTAACGACCACGCGATAGTATCAAATCTGCTGCGATAAAAACAAATAGAATAGCTTTATCCTTAATCGTATTAACCGAGTCGTTGACAACAAGCAGAATGGATTAACTTTGATCGGACATGCGGTGTGGGGAAACTGCAACTGTAATAGTTAGATAAATTGAAACCAACAACAACATGAACAGGCGCTATTTATGTCTCTTTAAACGGAAGTGGAATTAATAGGTACGATCGAGTGGAGCAGACAAACTGACTGTCCTCGACATGAAGCTGGCGATGGCGATCTTCTAATTTTGTGCAATTAGACCGAGCTTATATCTGATTGAAAAAGGAGAATGGATCCGTGACTGGCTAGATAGTGGATATAGACGTTCTCATCGATTGCGGAGCGAACGGTTCGTTTAATGGCAGTTTCGTGAGGTTAACGTCGAGATAGCCAGCCACTGATCGATACACATAACCGAAGGGAACCGGATAATCAGCGGAGATAAAAAATACATGGGAGTTCACTTACCGGAGAAGAGTTCCAGGAATTCCTCGACACCGTACGAGCCCGTGAACCTGTACGACGAGTCGTTCAGAGCGGCTTCGCTGTGCACTTTGACTCGTTTTATCATGAAGCTTATGTTGTCCGGCTGGCCGTCCTGATTGAAGTCTGGAACATAAAAGAGACATTTCGTTATTCCACGGTTCTCTCCAGCGAGAATTACTGTCGTACGTTCCGGGAAGTAATCATAATTTTCCTGGGGAACGGAAATCTCGAAATTCGACGTTTACCGAGAATCGGAGAGATAGAGGGAGTGTTTTGGGCGGACGAATGCATCGATGCCGCGAAATTCCTGGGATTTGAGAGGAACTACTCTGCCGGGTAACCGATAGCTGATAACGAAAATCACTGGGCCTCCAGACGAGTAATTTTCGGGTTCCCCCAGTGATCAGCGTATCCCCGAACTGATCGGCCCACCGCGTCGCGTGGCGGAGGGCATTTAATCAAACACCTTCTCCGCGGGAATACCAATCGAAACTGGAAAAACGACCGAGCGACACGCGAACGCGATTCCTTCCCCCATCGACGGATTTATGCTGCACGCCGGTGATCTCGTGACTTTTCGAAACGCAAAAACCACCTACCGTGCTGCCTATAAATACGCCTCGCTCGATCCCATTACACGCCAACTGCCTCGCTCGTAATATTACGCAGCGAACTCTTCTTCTGCGTTCCTTTTTGAACGAAGACACAATTCAATCAACCCTTATCACCGCTTAAGAATTTAAAGCTGAGGAAAATGTTCAGCAGCGAGTTTCTAGACGCTTTTCTGTGTCTGAAAGTTTAACAATTTTAGTGCAGTGGTACCTCGGTGTACGACCTTCAATCCGTTCCTGATGTTCGGACTTGTACCGAATAGGACGTACAGTATTTTATCGATAAATGTCCCAAATGTCTGGCCGACAATTGTCCCAGAACTATCCCCACTCCTGCGGGGTGTACCCCCTTGAGGGGCCGGGAAGCTCGAGAGGCCTCGGTCGCCGAGAAGTTGACATCATACGGCTCGGGTATATCGGTGAGACCACACTAATCCAATGACAAAACTTCTTTATTCTGTAAGGATGACTGATTTAATAACGTAAGATTTTGACTAAAACGTTTATTTTATCTAAACTTGTTGTACCTTCGTACGCGCAACAACGACAACCTCGCTCCCTCTTCGCTCTAGCTCTGTTCAAGCTTTCCATATCGTAGGCGGTTCCTTTCGGCAACCAATCGTATTTATTTTAAAAACTAATGTACGCTCTTCAAGAGGCGACCGGGTGAGGGAAACTGGCTAGTTTCTCGCCTTGAGCCCTTAATTATCTACCTAGGACCCTTAACGGTCCGCACTTGGTCTGCAGATGTTTTACGGTACGTCAACGGCTATTGAGACCTTTAGCTAAAATACGAGGTCTCTAATAAATTATCATAAAACACAGAAAGTTCCGCTAAATCTCAAAAATAGCCTAAAGTCACGTCCGCACCGTAATCATAAACTGTGTCCCTACGTAGCAACGGTACCCTGCTGCGGCCCGCATGGGCCGCGGTCACTCGGATCCCTTACAATTCTGCATGATTTTTATATGGGATTTTGACCAACATATTCGTGGTAGTTTTTAAACGAAAATGATACCAAATATGATATAACTCCGATAACATTTACAATGAATATAAGAATATTTACAAGGAAGAACAGCGTATGGGAAGTTCTTTGAACTGTGCCGGCGCGCTGCGACTCCCCACGTCTCTTTCTTTCCCATACGCTGTCCTTCTTTGCCTCGAAAATTTTCATTGTTCATTACACAAATATAATAGCAATTCTATCATATTTGGTATCATTCTCATTTGAAAAATGCCAAGAATAAATTCCTCACCCTCATTATTCGCCTAACCTGTCACCTACTGGTTACCATTTTTTCAAGCACCTGGATGGCTTTTTGAATGGAAAAATATTCAAAGAAGAACGTGCTGTAAAAACTGCATTTGACGAATTGATTGCCTCACGTTTATTAGATTTCTACCAGAAATGCATTGAGACATTTGTATCGCGATGGAAGAAGTGCATTGATGTCGATGGAAATTATTTGAATTAATGGAATATGAATAAAGCTTGTAAAATAAAAGTTTATGTTAAAGATTCAAAACGGCCATTTCATTTGCAACAACCTAATACATACTGCGCAGAGTTTCTACGCTAGCATGATTTCCGTTCTTCTGGCAAGTGCATAAAATCCGCAGTCTGGTGGTAAGGTTAAACCGTACAACGTGTAGATAACCGGAGACCGGCCACCGATGGTTGTCTAGGTCTGAGAGATTCGTTCTTGAAGAGCTAACTGCTCGATTTATCATTAGAGCGCGATCAGGCTGGTTTCACTCGGTGGCTCAGCGGAGGATTCGGCTTGGGTTTCTCGGTGGTGGTGGTTGTCCAAGGTTCTTAAGCCCCGAATAATAACTGGAACACGGTTACGGCGAGGATAGAGCTACGGCGCAGGCTGGCAATTAAGAATTAAAGCCGCCGGGAACTAGTCCGCGAGACATTCCCTCCAAGACCCGTTTCCATAAGTGACTGAAGTCCCGCGATGCCGCGACGGCGGTTCAAGAATGCCGGGTGCGCAAACATCAGCGCAACGGCGGCGTCGTTACATCCATATCTTCCGTGTAATATACGTGCACCGCTGGTAATTAACGCCGAGTCCATTGTATCCAAATGTAATGCTGCATTAATTAGCTCTGCGAGCGGCGGCGTCGCGTCGTCGCCGGCGAAAACATCGGTAACCGCCTGGTACAAGTTGAAACCGAGTGCGCTCCTCGCCACCGCGTTAAATAATGCAAACAGAACGGCCGGAAGTGAGCGAAGTACCAGAGGCCGTCGGAAGTTCAAGGTAGCAATGCTGGGAATGTGTATTGACACGGCCAAGTACCTGCACATATGCTCGCGAGGATGTGCTTGCATGATTCATGCCTGTCTCCCCAACCCCCGCGCAAATAAATGGTTTCAATGTAAACTTTAATTAAAATCCATGGTTATAGCAGATGAACCACGTTGAAACGTTCCTGACAGTCTGTCGGATAAATTCCGCGACAGTCTCCGTCAAGATAAGCGGAATATTAATTGAAACCGCGGGGAAGTAAGTGGAGCGGGCTCGGTGTTTGTCTGACAAGTGGGGAGACCGATGGGCGATCAGACGGGAAAATTTAAACAGCAGTCACAAATTTTTAGTGGACTTGTTTGACGCTACAACGACGAAGATAAGAGACACGATCATTTATATGGTCGGGCAAGTAGTGCGAACCTATCTATGCTGCGACCAGAGTTGTGCAGAATTACGATTGAATTACTCCAGGAATGATAAATGCAAAGTAAGTGAATTACATTGTAATTCAGTCTTATTGTAATTTATAATTAAGATCATCATTCAATTAAATTACAATGTAATTCAGTCATATTGTAATTTATAATTCAGATCATCATTCAATTAAATTACAATGTAATTCGTCGTTGCAATTGCAGTACAATTATAAAATACTTTTTAATTAAATTACAATGTAATCCGTAATTGCAATTGCAGTATAATTATAAAATACTTTTTAATTAAATTACAATGTAATCCGTAATTGCAATTGCAGTACAATTATAAAATACTTTTAAATTAAATTACAATGTAATCCGTAATTGCAATTGCAGTACAATTATAAAATACTTTTTAATTAAATTACAATGTAATCCGTAATTGCAATTGGAGTACAATTATAAAATAGCGTTACGCATCATGAAGGAGGACGAGGAATAGAAACTCCGCCGCATAGACAGCAAACAAGTACATGAAAGAAAAACATAAAAATATATATCGCAGTTCTTTAAAGTTTTGGGCTATAATTTGGAGAGCTGTATTTTAATTACACATCTGATTAAAATACTTGGTAATTGAATTAGCACAACTCTGGCTGAGATAAGTAGACGGACAGGGAAATTTAAGAATTCAGTACGACGTTTTCGTAGATTGATACACGTGTATAATAACGAAGAAAGAGAGATTCAGATATGACGTTGATGATAAGAAGTGGTATAACGCTGTCTGTCGTCAGGCAAGTGGAACGGAGCGATCTATAGTCGGGCAGAGGTATATTTGGAGATTATCCACAATGTTGAGATCGCCAGATTCAGATAAGATAACAGCAAAGAACTGGGAATAGCATTCTTTAGCGTGAGGCAAGTAGAACGAAGCGATCTATATGCGGACGTGCATCTACCGCACACAAAGTTGTAATAGTACAAAGTTGCACTCAGTCTGCAGTTAGATAATTCATTTCAAACGATCGCTACAATTTTCTGATGCAAAGATTCGGTAAACCTATTATAACGAAAGTGGTCCGATCTTGTATACCATCGGGCCAGTGGTACGGGATGATCTTGGGTCAGGCGCGCGCGGTCGCTTCACGGTAAAATAAGCAGTAAAAGTTTAACTTTATCAAACAGCTGAACGTTAAGTGGTTGGATAGGGTAATTCGAACGGTCCCGGTAATTTTCCGATCGGTAGATCCAGATAAAACCATAACGTAAAAAGTGGAATAACCGAGACCATAGTCGGGTAAGTGGTATGGAGCGATCTGTGATCGGACGTACATTTACCTCACAGTAAAATAACCAGTAAAAAATTGAACTTTATCAAACGGGCGGATGGTGAGTGCATGGATAGGCAAATTTGTGCAGCCATGATAATTTTGAGATCGGTAGATTCAGATAAAACACTAATACTAAATGTAGAACAATACTGACCACAGTCAGGCAAGAGGTACGGGGCGAATTAGCTGCGGAGTTACTTCGTTGCAGAATAAATAGTACAAAATTGCACAAATGGAGTGAAACAGTCTGCGATTACACGGGTGAGAATGAGGAAATTATGATTTCACATGTTCTGCGAAAACAGTGAAACAACACTGACTACGTCCTGGGAAGTGGAATAGAAAGATCTACGGTCGGACAGGTTCGTTCGAATATTCCGTAGAACGTTGATATTGCCTCCCAAGTAGAACGAGTCGTTGGGACGTCGGACACGCAGCTGGAGCGAGCAGTAAAACCCTAGAATTTCGTCAGACAAGTAGAATCCTAGCCCATCTTTTAATGATCGAGGACGTTTCGCGGAAGGGGACCGGCGGCACAAACGACCTGGGCGAAGAATTGCATGGTGACTTTTCATCTTGATAAATAATTTCGAGTTTATCATCGCGTGATGGAGTGGCGGCACGAGCGCGCGGCCCGGTTCACGTGCCGATGTCGTAAAAAATTACTCGGCAAACAAATAGAGGGGTAACGCGTCGCGTGACAGCTGTCGCGGATACGACGCTCGGAAATAAAGTTTCCTTTTTTCTACGTATTTTTTTTCTCCCGTCCCGCGCGACCCTCCGGGCCAGGATAAGGATCATAAACGCGGCGGTCAGCGTTCCACGTGTAATGACTAACGTCGTGGCTGGCCGCGCGCGGGTTCTCTCCGATATCACCGACGAGATAGCATTATCGCGCCGGCGGGTTTTTGCGCCGCGGCAATAAGAAGAACGCAATTTCGCACACGAGACGGACGGCGGTGGGGGGGAGCGGCCTCCGTCTCCTATCAAAATGCACTATTGCCGTGATAGCGGCGCGTTCTGTCTCGGCGAGAAGCAGTCCCGTATTTTTTTCGCCTAAACTGACCGAAGTTTCGCGAACGTCCTACGGTGATGGGACTTTCGTTCAATTTCGTCATCTGGCGGGATTAAATAATTGACTGGCGCACGCAGGCTGCCATAGCTTGCTTCCTCCGACTATCTCTTGTCTCGGGGGGGGGGGGGGGAATCGAGGCGAAGGCAATCAGCAGACACAACTTTGCAATGCAGAGAAGCGGAGAGGAAGAGCTGGAGAGCGAGAGAGACAGCCTTAATCGCAGCAATTCCGGATCTCTCGTCAGACAAGAGCGTTTAGCGACGAGGTTGCGAGGGGGTACGAGGAGGGGAGGACGGGGGCCGTGTACATATCGGTGCGGGAAGAGAGTTAATGCCGTTTAATCCGGGGACAAAGGCAGGCCAACATTTCCGTGGGGGGTGGTCGATCGGTCATCCGAAATGCTCGCGTGTAGAGATGCCCCGATAATCGTACCGAAAGCTCGACGTGTCCCGGCTCCCGAGTATATTCGTTCGAGGAGAATCATGCAGGGGGTAGAAGGGGAGCGGAAACGTCGCCGGAAGACCGGGCTTTATCCGCGAATCGCACGACGGAAGAGATAGGGAATTCTAAGTAATGCACTGGCCTGGGGGGTCCGGCGTGTACGCGCGGTCACGCTACGTTAAACACGGCTCAGTCACGAGACACAAATATTTGCTCGTTGTTACGGCAGGTGGTGCAGCGTTTAAAGGCCCCCTGCCCCGCGCTCGAACAGGAGAAACACACGGGGCTCGTCGAGCCGCTTCTCTCTTACTTAATATTCGCGGCTCGCGTCCGCCCGGCCAAATGAGATTTTCGGCGAATGCTTTCCTCGTCCCTCCTCTTCTCTTCTATCCTTCCTCGACTCGTTCTCTTCCAGTTGATTCCCCGCTGCGTTCTCTGTGTTTCGCCCCGTCCGCGTTCCGCAGGACGATCGACGGCCCTGATTGTCCCCTGGTTAGCCGACCGAGTGACGAGGGACCGATACTAAACGGCGGATGTGTCGTCCGAGGGTTTCCGTTGTGTAGCTACGAATTCAAGTGGAATATGCCGGTCTATGGCCAGACGGGACCTACACGCCGCCGCACCGCGCCATCCCGCCACCCACCATTCCCGAGCGAAATGGATTGCAGATTCTGCGATTAACCGATAAGAACGGAACGCTTCGGACTGGTCGAGCGACGAGGTATTGCGGCGACAAGTAGTTTCTTGCTGCCCTGGTCAGACACGCGGATTTTGATCGAGCGCTTTCGCCGTTTAGGTCTCTGCTGTGAATGTCTGTTTTGAGATTTGTCGGTCAATTAATTGGGTGTTGAGAATAATTGCGGAATAAATTATTGTTTATGAACTTATTATTATTATCGTTTATGAACTAACCCTACTTCACCTTACTCATATGTATAACTTTCTCGAAATAGCAAGATCGAATTTATTGCAGAACGAATATTCTACGACGTTTTTGATAAAGGAGGGATTGATATTGATCGCACGATTTTTAATTAGAATAATAGTAATATTTTTCTAATTCTACGACGTTTTGTTATAATGAACACTCTGAACACGGGCAATTTTTGGACGAAAATTTAGTGATCGTTTCCGAATCAAATATGGTGATAAAAAAAATTGAATAATGCCAACACATTATTTTCATCTTATTCAGATTATTAATGATTACAGCTACTGTATCTTGTCAATTTCGGGAAAACGAACGCCGGAGCACAACTAGTTGAATCTCCTGATCGCTTCAATTCTTGTCCAACTGGTATAAACCCGCCACTAGTCGGACGACCATGTAGAGTTTAAATTACGTTCTCCGGCAGCTCGGCGAAAGTTCGAATATGAAGTGTTTCAACGACCCATTCCCAAGGAGGATTGAATGGAAGAACCGGAAGAAGCAGTGTGGTCAGGATGGTCGTATCCATTCCGGTACTACCGGGTGATAACCATCGTTCAAAGTTAACGCGTTAGTAGTGTGTAGAGTCGGGACGCGATGAAGTTCCACGGAATCAATCGGTCAACGTCAGACACAGAAACTGACATTAATCGGTCGCGTAGCAGAAAGGAACCGCAGTAAGGCTAAGGAACATTCATTTCCCCCGATCGCTGCTGGCAGAAAGTTAGTTTAACTGGAAGGTCCGGGGAAAGTTTTAATTGGTTTGCGAAGTTATTACAGCGGAATGAGACAGAAGACGCGCACTTGTTAGCCTGGCCCGAAGGGAAGAACGTTGCCCATTCCCCTATATACAGCAACGTTCTAGAGACTTTTCCATTCGTATTCCAGGCTGTCATCGTGTTCGCGAACCTGCCCTCGGTAACTGATTCATCGATCCCGAAAGACGACTACGATGCGAACTACGGTCACTCGCAATAATATTCATACAGTTTTAACAAGACAACGCACAGTAGTCTGTTTGGCCTGAAAAAGTGGAAAAACGTCGATTTCTAAATTTTTGCGTTTCATAAAATTTTTCTTGTTCGTTGGTAGTTAATGGTCTGAAGAATAAAGCTTCAATGTTGTTTTTTTCTATTTGTTCACCCGAGAAGTAGTACACTTTGCGTTCTTAAACAGTCTCTAAAACAGCGTCCGTGCATTGGCGATTTTCAAGTGTTTCAAGGAAAATTCTGTAAATTCTTGTATTACAAAAGTTTTTCAAGTAGGTGTACAGAGAACTTTCGCACAGTTTTCATTTTGTTATCATCTAAATTAGTATAGTTATTCATATTTGAACATTACCAATAATTCTGTAAGATTTTTTACGATTGCAAAACTTTATTGACGATTTTGTTATAGTTCTGTGCGAGTTTGGATGCTCTTTTTGGTCTCATTATAGTTAATCTTAATCTCTTAATAATAATCTCTTAATGTTAAGAAACATTATCTGAGGAGGAAATTTCTGATGTATTTTCGGTTGAAAATGAATGGTAATCATTTTGGAATGTTCTTATAATATACCGGGCGAGTCTTTTAAAGTGAAACAGACGTATATCTTCGAAATTAAGCATTTTGGTTAAAAAATGTTTCAGACAAAAGTTGTATGGTTTCAAAGGGGACGTCCACAGACGTCCACAAAAATTTCAATATATAAAAGTTAGAGAAAACTATTTTTTCAGAAAAAATTGAGGTGAATCTGATTTTTTAAATGCTAAAATGTATTTTAGATTTCATAACGTTGTAGCTGATCTTAAGACGAATCCAACGATATATAATATAACGCCTTAATAGACTTTTTCACTTTTTGTTAAAAGACTGATGGATTTTGTTAGAAGTTGTTTTTCCGAACGTTTTTATCAGGGTATATATCAAAAGTTTAACGACACACGTTTTGTAGATCGATGTCAACTATTTACAGTTCGTTAAAAAGATGATAATTTTTCCAATAAACGGTCCGACGTTAGAAATGTTATATTTTTAAAGATGTTCGAATACGTTGTTCCGGTTTTCCTAGCAGACAAATATTTCTGACTCACCTGTGTACCTGTAGATGGAGTTGACGCGCTGCACGTGGCGGGTCATCACCTCGATGCAAGCTTCCTCGGACTTGTAATGATCGAAGAACGTGTGATCAGCCTGCAGGTACAGCATGCAGGTGGTTTTTTTCGGGTCGACCGATGTCCGTTTCCGAAGCACTCTCGAGTACCTGGCTCTGTACAACCTGGAAAGCGAAAAAACGACGGACGAAAAGAAATTGTTATTCAACAATTCCGGCCCGGGGCTCGGGAGGGCCGGTGTGTTTGATCAAGGGAGAGCGGCAAAGTTTTCCACGGGGAACTGTTGACACGGTCAATTTAACGGGGCGTTTCACTTTATTCCGCTTTGAAACGAATTTCCGTTGATACCGCGCGATTGCATATTTCAGTTTATTCCATTTCAGGAACACTCTGTGCGAAACCGTCTCCCATTCTCTCTGTCTCTTTTGTACACCCCTCGGGCCTCGCGCCGCCTCTGCAGGCGATCCCCCGCTAGAAATTAAATTTTTTCGAATTAAAACCGGGGAGAGCTTTGGGCGCGAAATAATAAAATTTTCTGTGGGCTTCAAAGGCGGTGTGCCGGCGCGTCCAATTTAGATTTTCGAGCCTCCGCGGGTGTCGAACGAAAAAATAGAAAATGCAGCGGTCTCCTCTGAACGCGGGGGCGTCGACCTCGTCGATACAGGATTCGCGGTCGAACAACAAATCAAGGCGCTTTGACAAGAGCCGACGCGACGGGAGAAACGGCCGATAAGGCAACGTTAAATTGGATCGGCGATAATGGTGTTTGCTTTCGATTTTTGACGTTTTCATCGACGCGAGGCCGCTCCACAGTGCGCCAGAACCGCGAAAAGCCGGGCAACATGTGTGCCTCTGTTAATTACAATTGCAATTTTTCTCAAAAGTTGCTCCCACGTTACGCAGCAAACCAATTTTGTCCTAGCTTGGGTAACTGCACCAGTGAACGAACATTTAAGAAATTGTTCAGGAAGATAGTTTATTTAAAAAATAATATGTGAATTAAAGGAATCTCATATATGCCAAATGGCTCCCATTATACTTCATTTGTCAAAAATAAATGAACACAAATCAAATGAAATTATTATTATTTTTCTTTATTAAACGTTAAATAAAAAATATAAAAAATACCAGTCAATGAACACTATATCCTAGTACCAATATATTCTTACTATATTCTCTTTATTATACCAATAGGAATACAGCTATGAAAAAGAGTCATATATTCAATTGGCCCAAGAGTCATTATCGCTAGTATGCCGTGCGGCTCAAAATTTGTTGAAATATACAAAAGCGTTCATTTACTGGTGCCCGTTTATTCACTGGTGCAGTTACCCTACTAAAAGAAAATTCGAATCGATTATTCAATATTTGGAATCAACAAATTTTTGACGTAAATAAACAAAATCCTCAGTCTACTAATTAGGAGACGATAGTTCTCACTGTTTCTCTCTGTTTGCGAACGGGTATGCTTTTCAAATGGGAGCGCAAAGCATCGCACGGCAAACATCCCGAGCGAATCGACGAGACGATAAGTAACCGTTGCGCTCTTCTCTTAGCCGTCTGGCAACTTTCTTCCAGGATAGCGACTCGGCGGCGCTCGAATATTTCATCGACGTGTTCAGCCGGATGAGGTAAATGGAACTAGAGTGGAAGCGCTAAACTGGCCGAGGAAGACGAAAGGAACGAGCGAGCACACTCCGCCGGAGAAAAAGTCTGATCGTGAATGAACGACCGTGTAAAGCTTTTAGAGGCTACAGAACCTTTTGTTTTTAAGAGCTTCCGACGGTGTGCCGGGGCCTTCCCCGGGAAAAGTTCAATTAATTCCGCGATAGCTGCGCCACGAGTGGAAGATACGATGGTCTGTGCCCGGCTGGCAAGTGGAATAGGATCATCTTCGGCTGGATTATATTTTCTGAACGATTTCGCATCTCGGCAAACGGAATAGATCTGTTTTGAAACCGGGCTACAGGAAGCGGGGATAAATGATTGAACGGGGTTTGCCCTGGCCTGACAAGCGAAGTAGATCCGTTTTCAGGGGGATAACTCGATTTCCCGGCTGACGTGTAGAATGGGTTCGTTACGGAATGTATAAATGGCGGAACCGTGTGAAAACATCTCAATTTTCAGCCGGGCGAATCGAGCGACTTCACTTTCAGCTGGAGAATTCAATTTCTAGGCGGACGGGTTGAATATACTGGTTACTGGTATGTAAATGATAATTGCAAGTAGTACAAGTCAACCGCAGAGCGTGTTGTCGAACCGAATGCTTCGAGAATTGTTGCGAGAGCATATCCCTTCGAGTTCCCGTGATAGAAAATTGATGGGAGCATCTGGAAGTCGGGGATTTCGGTGAAAGTTACCGCGAGAGAGCAGTAGATTTTCCAGGGGGGATTCAAATGTATACAGGCGACTAGGTTTCAGTCCGGCGCGGAGAGATCGATATACAATTTTACCTGTCGAGTAGCTCCAAATTGTGCGAGCTCGCCATGGGGTCTTTCTTCCTCGCATCCTTCGGATAGAATCCGGGCTTCGGCCGGGACTTCCCCTCGTCCTGGTGTTGATAAAGCGGCCGCATTGTGTCCCCGAGATATCCACTCCACGTCCTGTTCGTCCTGCAAACGATTTTTCGCCGGTAAGCGTCCGGAGGAAACTACAGCTCGGCCCAGTGAATCCTTCACGGTGAGCTGATCAGCTCCGGAGGATAAATCGGTGGGTGGGGAAGAAATCGTTGCCTGGCAAGCCAGCGCCCGTAGATAAGGAGTGACATATGTCGAATAATACGTAACAGCCCGGCAACCAATTTACTTTCGTAATCGTTTTCAGCACGAGTCTAGGCTCGCTCACTCCCCACCGCGCCATGCTGCCGAGACTTTCCGTCTGAACCCGCGAGGTCCGTTTAACTGGCTTTTTATACCGTTCCTGTGTAGCTACGCTTTTACGAGATTTTTATACACAACCGTGCAGCCGCCCACTGGTTTTTATAGGCTCTTCCCGGTGTGCATTTAACCCTTCGTTGCGCGCCCGTCGATTTCCAACATCCGCAACACGGGTACACTGATTCCGCGAGAAGTCGGGGAATGCGGTCGCGAATCGGGGTCAAGAACCAGCATAAATCGACGAGCACAAATATGGATCCGAAAGAGTCCACACTCCGTCTTATGCATTTTTTTCTCGGAAACACAGATATACACGTGAACTTTAGTCAAAGATGGTTCTGGGGTGAGTGCCGTGGGGTCTGACGCAGTCCTCTCACCAAAAGACACCCTGCCTTCCCCACTCCGTAGCCAGATCCTTCTCGAACAAAGTCTCACTCATTACAACCTCACAACATGACCTTCCCGAACAATAGCTGAATAGACCAAGGTGTCCACCTACTATCGCCCGACGATGGTTCTGTTTATTTTCACCCCTCCTTATTCAAGACGTCACGTACGACCAGGTACTACTATAAATCTTTACAATATTAGGGGTCGCCTCTAGATCAGCCTTTGACTCGATTTAACACGTGGACGCTGACATACACTAACGAGCATAACTGATTCAACACACTTTAAATCAGAATAACTGTGTTTTATGAATGGAGCTAACGATTTCAATTTCTCTGTAAGGCTAGAAGAAATATAGAAACAGTTTAGTAAACGACATCTAAGAAATATTTTGAAAAAAATGCGTTTGGTCGGAATTGCGAAATATATAACGAAAATTTAAAAGATGTGTTTGGTCAACTGGTATATATTATATACGCTCTGAAAATTTCATTGAAATTGGCTAATTGGTTCACGAGTTATAAACGATCAAAAGTGGTAAAAATTGGTAAAGCAGTAAAAATTGCAATTCTTACCACTTTTGATCGTGTATAACTCGTAAACCAATTAACCAATTTCAATGAAATTTTCAGAGCGTATTTAATTTATACCGGTTGACCAAACACATCTTTTAAATTTTCGTTATTGGCCCAGCTAAAAAAGTCGTAAAAATCAATTTTTAATATCGTTTTTCACAATTCCGATCAAATGCATTTTTCCAACATATTCTTCAGACGTCATTTACTAAACTAATCCTTCTAGCCTTACAGAGAAATTGAAGACGTTCGGTGCATTCATAAAAAAGTTATTCGGATTTAAAGTGTGTGGAATCAGTTATGCTCCTCACTACGTCTATTTTTTCGAAAACAGTAGGCCGCTGATCAACTCCAGCATAAAGTAATTTCTCCCGGGGGGTGTTTCTCGCGGACAGTCGAGTGAGAAGAACGAAGAATGATTTTAAAGCGAGTGGCCACAGCTGCACAAAAGCCACCGTCCGTTGTCCTGGCGCATGTGCGATGGTCGCAGGATCCCGTATCACGTAACAGTTCCAAACAGCGTGATTACTCCTTCAATAAATGTTATTAGTCGCGGCGCGCGGCGGCATTGGGAAATTTCAGTTTCAGTCCGTAGGGACGCTTACACGTTAATCCAATCAGGGCCGAGGGAACAAAGTGGAGAAATCTTCCGTGGCACGTGCAGCGGGGCGGTGGCCGACCGCTGGAATGACGAACGGAAGCAAATTCCAGTCACGTGACAGCCATTCGAATCGCTCGGGCGAAAGTTTACGCGAGCGATGTCCAACTCGAGCGCGACCGAACTGTTTATCTCGAGCGGGGAGTAATTGGAACAACTGCTGTCCTGTCTTTCTCCTTCTCTCTCTTACAGCCCGGTCGCTAGCGTGGAGATGGACAGCAGCCGAAAACTCCGGGCCGCCGGTTACGTCGGTGAACGTTATCATTAATCGATGCCAAGAACCATGGTTCGAAATCAGCCGGGCTACGGACCGTGTTCTCTAATTGCGGCGGCGTGCCGTTGCGCATGTCCCACGACAATCATCGGTTTCCCCTCCGTGGCAGTCCCTTTGAACCGGCCTCGGTCACCGTCGGTGTCCCCACTAATTCTGTTAACTTCGAACGATGACGTTCGAGCGATTAATAGACCGGTATCTCTGGTAAGCCGCTTTTCCCTGAGCCCTCTCTCTCTCTCTCTCTCTCTCTCGTAGGAAACTATCCGAGCCCGGACGACGGGGCGTCGCATAAAAATGGAAAGCGCGAACCCATCGGCCTAGCCGTGTGCCATTTGAAATTCTATTAAACCGGTCGATGCACGGGGCCACCGGGGTTCATATTAACTTCGCCGGCCCGGGGAATATTGAATGTATTACGGGGCAACAAGCTGATATTATACAGGCGACCGGACCGTCCTCGACCCCGGCACCGTGGCCCCACTCTCGCGATACAAGTATCAATTCGGCTCTCTTATGTATAATTTCGCGCGCCGCGACGATATCATATACCCCTTAGCACCCGATGACCTCTTTTCAACGTGGTCGCCGCACGACGACACGGTGACATCGACGCGGAACAATGTAGGGAGAGGCAGACTCGCTTATCGGACAGGTAGAACCGGCGGACTCTTGTCGGCCAAGTAGAAACCACCCGCCTGCTATCAGACCGACGAAGATGTCGGCGCCAGTGGAGTAGCCGCGATTTTAATCGGACGGGGACCCCAGACAGTCGCGGGTTCCCAAGGACTGCGGGAATAGAGTGGACGGGGAGAGCGAGACGTTCGTGCTCAGATTGTGCTCGATTCGTGGACGAATATTTTTTCAATGGTTCGCACTATCTTCACATGATTTTATCACGAGAATGCGTCTGTACACATTTTTAACTATTCCTTTTCGTATAATCCTAAGAAATAAACTTGTTGATTAATTTCTCATTGGTGCATCTTTGCAATATTCGTAAATTAGATACATTTTGTAGAAATTAATTTTTGCGTGAACGTCCGCAGTCTAATTACATTTACGTCAGCGGAAAATGAGAGAAACATGGTCACAAACAGAGTTGTGCTAATTCCATTACATCGTAATTCGATTACGCAATTGGATTACGTTGTATTTCAATTATATAGTAATTCAATTACGTCGTAACGGAATTACATCATTCAAACCTTTCAATTGATTCAATTACTAAATATTTTAATGAGATGTGTAATTGCAATACAATATAATTGAAATACAGCTCTCCAAATTATAGCTAAGAACTTTGAAGAAGTGCGATATATTTTTATCTTCTTCTTTCGTATACTTGTTTGCTGTCTATTTCATGGTTATGGTTGAAATTTGAAAAATGTGTAACACAGAAGTTATTTCTGTTCAGATATTATAAATTCATAGATAATAAATTCCTTCTGTTTGAAACCTTCACATGGATTCTTCAACCTCTTCTTACCCATTACTTTATTATTCTTTAATTTTTAATTTTCATTTAATTAAATAGTAATTCGTAATTAATGTAATTTAATTACAAAGTATTTTAAAATTGTACTCTAATTGCAATTACGAAATACATTATAATTGAATTACAATGTATTTTATAAATGAATTACATTGTAATTTAATTGAATGAAGATCTGAAGTTACGATGTACTTCAATTACTACGTAATTATAATTCCTGGAATAATTCAATTGTAATTCTGCACAACTTTGGTCACAAAAGGGATTCAATGGACTATGATTAGCCAAGGAGATTAGGACAACATTGCTCGGACGAATGGAAGTAGACGACTCTGATCAGACAGGGAAAGTAAAACGTTTATGAGCGGATAACGAGACTGGAACGACCGTGATCAGATAGGGAGTATAAAATGTTTATGATCGCATAAGGAGGACGAAATGACTATTATTAGACAAGAACAATTAGGTGACCATTAGATTGCTTACACTAGTAATCGAAAGCAGATCAGGCAAGTAAAACGAACCTCGTCGGAACAGCAAATTGCGAAGGGGAACAATCATGACCAGGGGGAAGACTAAATCATATGCTATTGGAGCGGTCTGTTCTGGATCCGAGAAGTAGCGCAAGGCGATGCAAAGTAAAATAAAGAATATAGTGATCGTTGGAGGAGAATCGACCCGGAACAGTAATAAGAGCAAGAGCTTAAAATCGAGAGTTTGTCGATACAAGGGTAGAATTGTATCATTTCTAATTCAGCGGGTGATAAGACCCTGGTTTTCGCTGACTTCATTTCAGTCGGCCCTGGGACACGTGTGCAACCGAGGTATGGTATTGGTCTGTATCTGAACAGACAGCTACGAGAATGCTTCGAATTTCTGGGGCAGTGTATCGAACCTGATAAACTAACAAAAATGTAGAACTAATTTGCTCTCGATAATTAAGCAACGAATGTAATGGTTAGTCTGTGGATTTTTATGAAAAAAAAAAACATCCAAGTGAACCATTAGAAACAGAAGTTAAGACTTGTTTCCCCCAAACATGGAGTTTTTCAGTAGTCAAAAACGCTAGACAAAAGATCGATCTAGGGTGCTATCTCCCTGAAAAGTCCTATTTTTTCGTTTGCGAGGCGTAATTTGCATTATTGGGCAGCATGTAGCTATGAGAATAGCTACACGTGCAGTTGTATGCTTTCGAATAATGCAAATTACGCCTTGTGAAAACGAATAAATAGGACTTTTGAGGGAGTCCTCTTAAAAAAAGACTCTTAATGCGTCTCTATGTCTTACTTAATCATATTACTTAATCATATTATATTGTTTGGCAATGTAGCCTCTTCGATGTACAGCGATTTGGGCTAATTCAACAGTTGCGTGAAATTAAGCTACAGTTGCCCTTAAGCTTGGAAATGTTGGGTGCCCGACCCGATATTGGGAGTCTAGTTTCGACAAGTTTCGACCCCGTCCACAAGATGGACAAATCGTCGAATAACTTTCTCGCAAGCTACTAAACTGTCACCAATTACTATATTAATAACGTTCCTCAAAAAGTCTTCAGACACTTGTGTCTAAGGCAGGGCCCGCTAGATAGCCTTACTGATGAGCCCTCTAGCGGGTCTAGGACGAAACACACCTTTCTTTTCATCTTATAGAAAAACAAGTCTATAGCGAACGTGGTCTTATGACGTATCAGATTCAAATCCGAATCGACACGTTTGAGGTTTCCTAGAAAATAGCTATTTAGTGTAGAATTTGATCGAACCGTGCGCCGATAACATTATTCCAAGTTCCAATATTGGGGCTTGTTTTCTTCTTTTGTGTCTAGCGTTTTTGACTACTGAAAAAGTCCGTGTTTGCATTATCGAGAAATGAGAAGGCGAATGCGCACCCTTGAAATGCTGGATAAAGGACTGTCTACCCCCTTTTAATGGAAAATGTTACAGAGGCTATTACATACCTCAATTCGTTCAGGGTGTTCTCCCGGAGCCGTTCGCTGGCACATGTGGGGTCGTTCAGGCGAGGTGGGTCAACGTCTGCGGCCCGGTACGCGATCGTGTGATGTTGCATGGCGTCGGTGGTGTCCTGTTCCTGTCCGTCGAGCTTATGGCAGACGAGGGGCGCGTATCTGCTGACCGGCTCGATGTAAATCTCGTCCGAGGCCGTAAAGATCGTGCCGTCGAACAGGCCGTCCTCGGTCACGATCCCGTGCACCGACGAGTTCTCGTCGTCTGGAAAACACACACAAATCGAAGGTATTACTCCCTAAACATTCTGCGACCAATCTCCGGAGAATAGCACACCGCCACGAATCGTGCTCGTGATTCCAGCCACGATCTCGAGCAGCGCCTTCTCGATATTCCTGCAGGATTCTCGTTCCTCGAAGGACTAGCACACCGCGGACAACAACAATACACGGCTCGCGAAATACACGTCGACTATGCCCCTCAAGTCATCCGAGCCATCTTTTTCCTGAACGTTGGAACCACGCTCGTAAATCGTGAGATTTACGCGTGCAAGAACCGCGCATGGGAGAATCAGCGTTTATATCACGTTTGCACAGCCCCCGCGCGCCGCTTCTCCGCCGTAACTGTGAATTTATATTCGGTTGATTCGTTGCATCATCGTAACGCATCAGATCGACGATGCATCGGGACCGTGCCGCATGTATGATTCGCTCGTTCCGTTTTTACGGGATCCTACCCTTTCGCTTACCCGAAGATATTCTTTCGACATCCGTGGAAAATCGTTCGGTAAGCTCGTTTTCTACGAACTGCGTTGTCTTGCTCGAGAAAAATTGGCTGCGAGCTACGCTTCAGGCATACGTTAAGTCCAAGCTAGCGTGAGATTACGGACGATTTAGGGCTGTAATGAGTCTAGAGGTTGCGCAAGGACAAGCTAGGTCTCAGCTGTAAGCTACGTTGAGCCAAGGTTTGGCCAATCGTAGTTTGGTCGAATTTCTGATAGTCTCCGGATTTTTATGCGAAATGAAAATTGTGTTAATCATTTTTGTCATAAATGCACTCTGAGAAAAAAAGTAGTTACTTCAATAACACGCGTGTTATTGTAATTTTTTTACTTGGATGAATATCAATGTATTCTTTTCAATAGTATGAAATTTAGAAGCAAATCGTGATGTATTTGAATTGTCTATCATGAAATGATTGAAAATAGTATTTGATTCAATACCGTATATTATTATTCGTAATATTTCTTTTTTTCCTTCAATCAGATATGTTGTTAAAAAAATTTGAGAAATGTATTGATTTATACTGGAATTGGTTTGAGGCCATATCTTATTTTTTTGAAAACATTGATCGTCAAGCTATTGGCTTATATGATTGGCGGAAGTGAGTTTTGCTATTGAAATTCAATAGTATTAAATATTAAAATAAGTTCATATGATATTGGCACTATTCAATAGTACATGTTATTGAATCAACATATATTTTTTTTGTTTCGACAGGATTTTCTTCTCAGTGCATGAAATCAGCCAGGCTATTTACGACGAATTTATTGTGGGATATATCAGTGATCAGGTCCGGATCGTTAACACGCTAGTTTTAAGTTGAACCAGCACCGTCTAACGAACCACAATTAAGTGGAAAACGCGACCGCTGTAAATCGAGTTTATGGTTTAATTCAGGCGCGATCCGTTATCGGTTTATCCGTAGATAAGTCCACGTCGATATAGATGCGCCTCACGTCGGGGCCTTGATTGGAGTATTAACATATGTATGTTGAGCCTAAATTACAGGCCGGGCGTGGTCGTGTTTTGGGTCAGTCAATGATCGTTTAAAATATTCCGCACTGCATAAATTACACCGTGAACGAAAATTCGCCGGGATGTAACGTCGCTTTTCGGTAATTCGAGCACGTAAACGCGCATCGATGTTTAATTGCATTTTAATATCGCGACTAAACGAGTGCACAAGCCCCTCCCTTGATCCCGGGGAGCCATGTATTATTCATTGTTCAATATTTACTTGGCGTTTAGCGTGGCTACTAAATGAGTGCACGCGCACGTATTCGACACGGTTCGTGCGCTTGTTTAATTAGGAGCGACGCAAGGAGACGCACGATTATTAGAAAAATTCAGAGGTCCCGTAATCGATCGGTAATTTATAAATTTTCCTCCTTCGGTAATTTATACATTTCAATCGAACGATTATTGTATACGCAGACAGAGAGGATTTCAATGGATTTGTAACGAACAAATTTATGACCGAATAAATTTACAATATCCCTGTGACTAACTCGAATTTGTTGGATTACGATGGTTCGGAAGGAATGAAATTTTGCCATCGGAAGCTCTGGTGTTCTGCGCCGCGTGCATCCAGTTGGCTAAACGGATGGCCGAGTGAAATGGCGCGTTCCGGTTTCGTTGTTCGCAACAGATACCCGGCCGGGTGCGCTCTCCCGAGTCTCCGGCCGAGTGTAATCGAGTTTGCCGAAGTGGGCCAGCGACGCGGTGTTCCCGGAGTTATTCAGATTCGGAATGGTCCGCCGGGAAATTGATAAACGTTCGATTCCGTCGCGCACGAAGTGTCCGACGATCGACAGCGCGCGTTCGCCAACGGAACAGGGTGGGCCCTGTACTGTTGCCAGCCTTGGTAACCAGCCTCGGACGAGCGAGCCAGTCAGAAGCTGGCACCAATTATCGGAACGGCGTGATCAAAAGCCCATTGATTCACCGATGCACCCGAAATACATAGTTTCCACTTGAACGAATACATAAGGCCACTGTGTTCCTTGTCTCTCTCTCCCTCCCTCGAGCTGGGGATCTTGCTGCTTTCATTCCTACTCAAAGACAACACCGTTTAACGACGTATCACGGCTGATTGGTTGCCCTTCGATCCCCTCCCCCTCCCTTACTCTCCCGTTGTTGCATCGTGCGCTCTTTAAAGATCCTCTTTGCCGAAAACAAATAGGGCTCAGAGCATGATTTCTGAGATTCGCCCGGAAATTCCATACAGTGGAAATTCAGTCGATGCTTTCTCCGTCAAAGGCAGCTATTCTACTTGCCAGTAGAATGGGTTCGTTGTTAGTCGGACGATGGAACGGGAATCCGATCAAAGCGGCCGGTGTCGGTGTGCGTGCAGTAGGACGAGTTAGGTAGATTAATTTGCTTGGAGATGTGGCATTATACAGTGAATGGCGAGAGGCCTTAGGCAGATTTGTCTGGGGAGAACAGTGATGCGAGATTGTGTACGGTCAGAGTAGATGATTCGGTCTATGAATCAGCCTGACGTAGATCGCGGATTTTATGTATTTATGATAAAAGTGAGGGTGTCAAATAGTCAACAGAGAATTAAAAATTTTTCGTAAAATTTTTAAGGGAAGAGGATCTCTATGTGTAGTCCCTGCATCTTGCAATTCATTCAGTCAATTTCAAGTCCACATATGGTCAGGCAAAAGAGATGTACAAGAAAATAGTGGTGCAAGTTCATGGATAGACAATGGGACGAAGTCATCTACTTAAAACAGTAGTATAAGTATATAGTTAGGAGCTATAAGAGTACTGTACTAAGGTACTAAGTGTACTAATAAGTGTACTGTTAGGAGCAAAACTGATCACACGCACCTGTAAATCAGAATAACTTTTTTACGAACAGGCCAAACGACTTGAATTTCTCTGTAAGGCTAGAAGAATTGGTTTAGTAAATGATGTCTAAGAAATATGTGAAAAAATGTATTTGGTCGGAATTGTGAAAATCAATATCAAATAACTTTTACGCTGGGCCGATAACGAAAATTTAACAGATGTGTTTGGTCAACTCGTATGAATTATATACGTTCTGAAAATTTCATTGAAATTGGTTAATTGGTTTACGAGTTATAAACGATCAAAAGTGATAAAAATTGCCATTTTTACCACTTCACCAATTTTTACCACTTTTGATCGTTTGTAACTCGTAAACCAATTAACCAATTTCAATGAAATTTTCAGAACGTATATAATTCATACGAGTTGACCAAACACATCTGTTAAATTTTCGTTATCGGCCTAGCTAAAAAAGTCGTAAAAACCAATTTTTAATATTGTTTTTACAATTCCGACCATATGCATTTTTTCAACATAATTTTTAGTCGTCATTTACTGAACCAATTCTCCTAGCCTTACAGAGAAATTCAAGTCGTTTGGTCCATTCATAAAAAAGTTATTCTGATTTAAAGCGTGTGGGTTCAGTTTTAACTAACTGTATATATATATATATATATATATATATATATATATATAATATATTATCAGACCAGGGATATGTTCTATAAAATTGAGGTAGACGACAGTGTATAGACAGACGACGAGAGGCAGAGTTATCCAGTTAAAACATACAGCTGAATGTATTCAGACAAGTTAGACAGATTAATCTGATGGGAACTGTGGTAAAAGACCGCATATGGTCAAACTAGAGAGGTATCGTATAAAACAGGAGTATAGGATTATACATAGTCAGACGCGTGAGACAGTCAGCTCATGAATACTGTAGCGTAAGCCCTTATACTGCCAGACGTGGTTGGTTAGCGTCATCTACCGAAAGCAGTGGTGTGAAATCTGTGTGGCCACACGAGTTTATTAGACCTGTTCATTGGAAATGTGGTGCAAACCGAAACTGATCAGACCAGCAGTAAAAACGAGATAGAATCACACGATGAATATATGAGCTTGTACTATGTAATTATATCCAACTCGATATTAATTCTTGATATTTATTTAGGTAGAACAACACAGTGTATGGTCAGACAAGGTCTCTTTCGGAAACAAAATGTATGAATTCACAACAAAAATGAATATGTGCAATTTCAAATATTGACCTAATTACGAGAATTGTAGAATCTCTAATAAACGTGTATAAAAATTATGAATGAGGAAAATGAATTTTTCCCTGGGGCTCCAGAAGGGGCCGTGTGGCGAAATGAAACGGATGAAAAATTTGTGTTCCAATTATATAGAACAGGACCGGTGTCTATATTTTGCCGCTGCACGGAAAAGTGAGGTGCCGAGTAGAATACAGAAAGTTTCTAGTCACCCTTTATACGTGACTCTCGTGCTTAACTAAGAGCGAGGGGCGACAGAGAGATAGGACAAACCGAAAAGTTCCGGCTGTAGCCGAGCAAGATCTCGAGTAAACAGTTTTCATTTCTTTTCCGGGTTGACCTTGCTGTTCAATTTTGCAACTTGTTAACAGAGTTAGACAGCCGGCCAATTAAAAGTAAATCCTATCCGGGCCCTGTTGTTTGCGACCGCAAACATAGCTACGAAAGCTTATTCCTCGAGCAAGACTCTGCTCTCTCCTCCTTCGGTTTACTTTCTGTTTTACCTTCTATTTGTACACAGTTCTCGGCTGCAGCAAAACGGAAAGAGTACGAGAAGGAGGGAGAGAGAGAGAGAGAGAGAAAGCAACGTCTCGAACAACAGAGGCAGCAATCTGGAGCCGCACATACACGGTTCGAATAACCGAAGCCAGGCCGCGGACATTCGAGCTCCAAATGGAAATCCTTAAAGCAAACCGGTGGCGGTCGATCTCCCCGCGTCGAAATTTATCGTTTTTCCAATTGATTGGAAAAACAATAATACCGCGTCGACCCCCGAGGCTGCATTTGCAAGCCAACGTCACGTCGATGCAGTCGTCGCCCGTGCGAGAGCGAGATTGTATATATATATATATATATATATATATATATATATATATATATATATATATAGAGAGAGAGAGAGAGAGAGAGAGAGAGAGAGAAGAAAGTTCAGATATGGACGCGTTCAATTAACGCATGACAATCGCGCGAATTACGAAGGAACATCGCCTCGATTGCGTTAGCAAATTAAAGCTCTCCGGTCGGACGTGCGCTCGCTCTTTTAAAGGAAAACTCGTCCGCGCGTCGTCCGCCATTCCGAGGGGATTCGTCGCCTCCAAAAATTCAATTTATACCATTGTCCCGGCGTATTAACCGTGCGATGATTACGCACGCACTTCGCCAGCGGGCGAAAACGTTGCACGGGCCGCGCGCAGGAAATTAAAGCTCAATGCAACACGCGCGATATTGTTATTACATCGCAATGATATTCATTTCAATCTCGGCTCGAATAACATTGAAACGCTGTTAGAATTACAATCGCACTGAAATAGGACAAATAAACAATACAGAGCGATGCGCGTAAACGGGCCCACTACATGTGCGCGAGTTCTCGCGCCTCGTACGCACACGCGCACGCACACCGAGCGATTTCGAAGCCGCGTTAATAATGCTCCTAGTAATTAACACAGATCGGGGCATAGACTGGCGCGCGCGCGGCGCACAACGCGGGTTCATTAATTGGTCCGTAACAAACCATTCGAGAGCAGCTATTGTTCCCCGAGATCCTTCGTTTTCGTTGGACACGGGAAGGAAACGAATGAGGGGAAGGGGGCATGTGGGTTTTGATAGGAGGGGAACCAGGGGTGCGGGATAGGTATCGCTCGAATTAATCAATTGTTAGTAATCTGACAGGCGTTCGGCGTACCGCGTATTAAAAATTCAATTATACGCGCGAATAGACGCGCCGCTGCGGAAAATCGCCGGAAAGTTGACCAGTGTGAGTCTCGGCCAGAGCGATTTGATCGACGCGCCCGGCCTCGAACCAGCCCCGCTGAACTGTTCCGGACGTTTTCATGCTCAGCCAATGGACGGCTCGCGTACGCGGTAACTGGTAGACAATTTTAAACGCCGGCGAAATATTGCGCCGGAGACCGGTCCGTATCCGGTTTCAAGGTAAACGAAACTGAAGCCCTACAAAATTCCCATTTGCCCGGCAACGTTCTGTTCCGGGTCCTAGGTAAATTTCGACCTTCGTCTGGACATTTTCCCCTGTGTACAGGGTTTTAAGATGAATACAATGTGAAAACACCAGGAATGTTTGCCTGTCTCCTGTAAATTATTGTCTATTTGGTATGTAATCCAGTAGATTTGAACGATGAGATCTGAGAATTCCAAGTTTCGATCCTGCATGATCTATGGTTCAAACGTTATGGCTGCTTAAAGCTGAGCAATTTTCCGTGTTTTTGACAGGTAAGTGGCAGCACTGGCACGCTGTAATATCGCTAACGTAGAGGAAATATCTTGGGAAATGTTTACAAAAGAAGATGGATTTCTAACTACATTACGTACCTAATCCCAATTCAATCTTAAATCAGTAAGTTGCCCCCAAAATGTATTTTTGGAATTAAAAAGAAACAATAATCTACTGGATTACATACCAAATAGATAATAATTTCTAGGGGAAAGGCAAACATTTGTCTGGTTCCGTAAGGAAAAGAGCAGCCTCGGTTTACACTGAAGCAAAGTTGTTCTTCAGAAAAATATGACCTCATAAATTATTTATTTTCACGTGTTAATTCCTGTTTTTTTCATTAATAAATAGAAACTATGAAGAAATATGCGGTTTCTTGAATACACATGCTATATTACCGAAAAGTTAGTAGATGTCCCGTTTTGAGGAAAAAAAAAATTTACATGTGATTACAAGTGAACAGTAGAAAATATATGGTGACCTTCAGATGTCCTGTACGCATCGATCTACAAGAAAACGAAGATTTAATTTAATTTCGTAGATGTTCGACGGGATCGATTTGAATCGGACACCCTGTACATATTTTTTCGACTTCCTCGCGCGACAGTTTTCGTATGTTTCACAGCGTGTCGGGCGACTTTAGCAAGAATAAACAAAGAAGTTTCCCGAGTTCTATCTACAGGCTCGATTTCACGCGCGAAATGCGAGACCGCCTATATTCGGATCGCGTGGAGGAGCAAAGTCGCTGATTCTCTGCACGATTCGAAACAGGAGTTTCGGGTTTATTTTCGGGTTTGTGGGCCAGCACGAGTGGCGATGTTGCAGTTTGTCGACGATCGGGTGGGAGGAATTGAACGCGATGAATCGGAGACTTTGCTAAATACCTCTCGCAGAAATGTTTGAAATTCAATGAGAAATTCAATGCGTCACTGTGACCCGCTTCCAGATTTTAATCCCAATCGGAGAAAGCTCGCGCGGACGAGCTTCGCGGAAAAGACAGTCTCGCGTTTCATTCAGAGCGTTCTTTATGACTTTTCCTCGATCTCTTTCTCTCTCCCCTCGGGTTATGTTACATCGTGATGCACGTTTTTCACCAGTTTCCGCTCGGGGGCTCCCTAAGCCGGTGTGTATCGTAAGTTTTCACTATTGTTCACCGTGTTCCAATGCGTTCCGCTCTTGTCCTCTCTAGCGACGCGCTCCCAACTCGCTTGAACCTGTGCTCGTGTCCGCCTCGCTTTAACTGCACAATCGATCCGAATCGGTTCAGTTGACGTCCTATGAAAACTCGAGTTGAGCGACTCGTCTGCTTACATTGTCATTTTTCTTGAAATATCAGCAGCGTTCAATTGTTCTCATTCTATACCTTGTAATCAACGGAGGAATTAAAACGTAGCACGTCGAAGCTAATTAATTTAAAGCCAACTAATTGTGAAAGTCAAATAACATTATTTTCGCAGGCAAATTTAAAACTGATAATCTGAAAAATCCATTAAGATTTTTCTGCTTCTTCACATAACGTATCTATACACGATTTCTCCAAAACATATTTATGCAATCCATCAAGATCATTGTCTTTCTAAAAATTCCTCCAACCTTCCAAAAATTCAGATCGTAAAACAGCGATCACTGTCACTAAAAATATAAATATTGTCCATTTCCGCATTTGAAAATCTACACGAAAAGAAAGTTTAAAGTCTGCTGTAATGCTACCAACAAACATTTTTCCGTGTATTGGCGTTTATTGCGTACTCTAAGATTGTTGAATATTGTATACATAACCTTCGTAATATATATGTATAATTAACGGAATTAATTGAGACAATGAAACGTACTTTCGCCGTTAGTTTTCATTATGAATATTTACTTTAGAATATAGAAAAGTAAGTACAGAACGTATTTTAAAAATATCGGTTGGTATAAATACATATAAGAACTTTTATGGATCTCCTTAACAAAATGTAGGAAAATGAGAATTCAAAATGCTTACACAGTTCTGTCGACAAAAAAGACATTGGCAGTTTTACCGACAGAGAAATGTTAATATTCTTGCTGTCTAGACATTACTTCATACGACTAGCATCTATTTTTTACGGAATTACGTTATACGTTTCGTCCAGTTAATTAGCATTGATCGCAACACTGTGAGGCGGTGCACCAAAATATCAGCTTGTAATGATCCCAACAAAGAAAACGACAATAGAGATGATCGGAAAACTCATTCAATATCTGGGGCTGAATAGGTGCGCAAATCGAACTTCATTCTTATTTTACATTTTGAGAGAGAAAATCTATATTAATATAAAACGAATGATATTTACCGAACGTAGTAATATCCTGAATAAGGTAAAATCGTGTCTGCAATATCGATTTCAAAGACGCAAACGGTTGAAACATATTTTTCTCGAGATATTCGGAACGGAATAAATATCCTCTGTCCACGTACTACGCCAGCAATAATTTCATTTCGATATTACATTTATGCTTTACACTCGCAACCTTATCCGATGAATTTGGGATGTAAAATGGTTTTTCGATTCACCGCGCGGGGGGGGGGGGGGGGAATTCAACAATCACAAAAGCAATATAGACCGTAGTAGATAGAAATTCTGTTCAATATTTCAACCGAAGTTCCAATTGGCACAGCGCCCGAGAAGTCATTGAAAAGCGAAACAAAATGTTGTTACTGTGTTCGGCTTTATAATTGCGTTCTATAGAAATGAAAGATATTTTTTTGTTACATAAACTAGTGGGAAGTTCGCAAATGAAATTGGTCCATATCTGGCTTCGTTTCCGGGCGAAACGAAAATGTATCTGCTGTAGCTGGGAGCGGAAACGGCGGGCGACGAGAGGATACGTTAACCGCGTGTTCGGTGATACGAAAAAGTCTCATAATTAATTTCCTATGCGTTCAATCACGTACAACCGACGGTTTTTGGTTTGTAACGCACGCTACATGACCGGACTACAGATCCGCTGGTGCATTTGTGAAATTCCTCGATACGCGGAATTCAATAAAAAAGACAATTCCACTTTATTTTACCACGCGGATATTTTTCGACCGTGCAATAAATTTTTCCCTCATTTTTATATTTCACAGGAATCTGTGGAAGGTTGTTTAAATAGGTTATCGTGGCAGAGCTGGTAGCACCGTCATTTCATAACAAAATTATTACACATAAAAACTTTTTTATTCACTCTCCACAGTGTGTGTAATAAAATAAATAGAATTTTCATTCGTTTCATCACATTCCCGTAAAGAACACACAAAATTCTATTTCCGTTTTGTAAAGTGAGTAAGCTCCACGATAAGAATGTTTAAAGCTCACGTAGTGTACGAACGTTCCGTTGGCAATTGCTCAGTCAAATTTGAAGCGTCATCCGCGAGGCAGAAACTCGCCGTGGCCGAAAAAAAGACAAAATATGGAGGAGCAATTTTTCAACGGCGCCAGAAGTTGAAAACCGGTGGCGCGGTGCGTGGAAATAGCGGTTGTGTCCGGGGCGAGGAGTACATTTTTCAGGCTTATCGGTCCGCGGGATTCCTGCGGAGTCGATCGCGTTCGTTATCGAGCTGGAAAATAATGTCATGAATAATGGAGGAACGGGAGCACGCGATACGTAGCTCGGGCGGTGCGAGAGACGCGGTCGCGGGGCCAACGAGCGTGCGAAAGGCGGGAAGCCCGTGGGAAAAGGGAATGAGAAAGTAACCGGTGCACAAAGTGTCCGGCGACGGTCCTCGGCTAATTCGCAGACGTGTTCAACCGGCTCCCCTCGTCGTCGCCTCGTTTTCTTTGACCCGGCGAAACAGAAAATTGCCGCGGTCATCGGCGAGCGAAGTCCTTTAAAACCCCACGTCAGACATCGACCGGGAGCTTTGTTTGATTAGCAAACGAGGGGTCGTCCACCTTTTTCACACCCCGTGGCAACCAGACTAATCGCCTTTGTCCGGGAGGATCGCCAGAAGAACATCAAAGAACCGACATCTGATGGGACTGCGGTCGTCGATCAGTGATAGAGTCTGGCATAGATCAGGCGAGTGGGGCAGTGTGTCACAAACCAGCCGAGCGGGAGAGTCGATCATAGATTACAGAGGATCATTATTAATTGGACAGTCACGGATTGAACAAACAGTAGGTTCGAATATAGACAAATCAACACTTTACCTACCGAAAGCCTATTAATACGATTTTGAATAATTGTGCTGTACCAAAAGAAACCATAGAAATTTTCTTTTACATTACCATCTTAATACTATACCTTCGATTGAACATATTATATTGCACTGTCCTCTTTTCACCTTCCAAAGGCGTCGATTTGCTATACCTAACAATTTAAGTGAATGCCTTAATGATTATAAGAATATCAACCATGTCATAACATTTCTAAAATCCATTAATTTGTTCCACACTATGTAATCATTATATATGTATAATTGTTACTAACTGATTTTTCCACAATGTACTTGTAATTAATTCTAATTTTAAGAATCTAAATTTGTATTTTATATGTCACAATTCTTGTGGTCGCTAATGACCTAGATGTTGATGCGACCTTAAATAAATAATTGAAAATAAAATTACCATCTTAAATAAAACTATTAGATGACGTTACTGAGGGTGACTTGTTAGTTCACAATGAAAATTGCTGTTGCTATTTAATGTTCCATTAAAAAGTGTTCAGTCATGTACTATAGATTTTTCAAAATTATCCAATAATCACCGGTCGGTAATGTGTTAAGTAGAAAACTCCGTCACAGATCAAACAATCGGAGCTTTTAATTATTAACTAGAGGGTTGACTTACGAACCACTTCAACCGTATCCCGGTCGGACAGGGGAACTTCCCTCGCGGGTGCGAAGCGTGTGCGGTGTTTTATCTGCGTGGAACATTTCCGGACAGCGTCGAGGCACCGTTTGCACCGTGCGCGTCCAGTCTTTCGCTCGACTGTTGATAAGGGCGGGGAGGCTCAAATATTCGCGCGATTTGAAGCAATTTGCAGTCGCGAGCCGGCTCATAAATCGCTCACCGTGGACAGTTTATCTGTCGCTGGTCCCGCACTTGCGGAATTGTGCCGGAGGGGTCGGGAGAGTGTCAGTAAAGAGAGAGAGAGAGAGAGCAAGAGGGGGGATGATTCTGTAAGCGACGAGAAATGATTGGAGGGCGCGTCGTTCGCGCGACGCCAGTCAGAATCGTCTGCATGCCGTTATCGACTTTCTATCGGCGCGCCGCGCTGGTCACTCGAGCCTGTCGAAATACGAGAGGCCTTTCCTCTCCCTCTCTCTTTCTCCCATCCATCCCCCTATATCAACGGATCGTTGTAATTAAATTCCATCGGGAGACGGGGGTGGCCGGTGGTGGCTCAATTTTGCATTTAAAACACCGGAAAACCGGTCGAGCAACGGGTCTTCCTAGGACGATTCCCCCGGTTGAGCTACAATTAGCCGAACAAACTGCGACCCTCTCCGACCAAATAAACGTGACCGTTCTTCTCGACGGTAACCGAATATCGGAAGATCCACCCCGAGGTGCACCACTCGGTTAGCCGTCAAGACGTTGATACTTCTTGTAACGCGCATCTATCGACATCCCGTCAAATTCTTCCGCGGCAACTCATTACGTGTCGACGGGTCTATTGACAATGTATCAGGAGCCAGCAAAGTGCGATGTTGCCACTGGATCCCCCCCGTCAGACGATGCGATCCGGTTTACTCATGTTTTCTGTTCCCTTATCTGTAACCGACTCTTCCAGTTGTCTGCCTTACAACCGACTCTTTCATTTTCTTGATCTATCGCCGACTTTTCCACTCGGCTGCTTCATAATTGATTCTTCCACTTGTCGGATTTACCGTAGACGCTTTCACGTGTCCGCTCGATAACTGACACCTTCCACTTCTTTCATGTATGACAGACTACTTCACTTACACTGGTCTGGTCAATAATCACTTCTTCTACTTGTCAGACATTTGTCTCGTTAATATGGTCTTCCATTTGCCAGATCTATCGTTGACACTTTTCTACTCGCCTGGTTCCGGCAGAAAGTACTTCCATCTCGTTCGTTCATTTTAACAGTGGAATTTATTTGAACAGAAAAAAATGTGCTGTCTACTTATAACATTTTCCTATGATGAACAGTGTACGCGGATTGTTTTTCGAGTGACATTTCCGACACCCCGGGTTATTTGTTATCCCGAGTCCTCCGGAGCGAGAACAATACCTCTCGCCATCCCCAGGGAAGCCTCCCCATTATTCCAAGGACGAGCTCGAGCATCCTAATCCCTATTTCAGCCAAGATATTACCGGTTCATACGTCCGACTAAGAACGATCTTATTCGGTTCTATCGATTCCACTTATCTGATTACAGCCTTCTTCCGCGCGGCGTTCTCATTCCAACGCGATAGAATTTTTATTCGGGGGGGGGGGGGGGGGGGGGGTCGCCTACTTTCGTAGGCCACAATGGCTCTGAAACTTTTATTCTCTCTGGCTTTGCATCGTCAACTCCCGCGAGGCGGGCCACGCGCGATACTCTCTTTCCCTCGGTAACGGATTATCCCTGTAGGAAAATAAAATTTTTCCCGGTCTTCTATTCCCAGCCTCGTCGACTGTAAAGCGTTGGATACGCGAGCAGGGAGAACGGGGGAGCCGCCGCGCTGTGCATCGTTGCGAAAGGCCTCGGCACCCGGTCGAGGTCCTTCGCGGTAAATCACTCGGTGCTGATCGAACCCGTCGCTCCGGGTTTATCCATTTTCGGGTGCCGCAAGACGACGGGGATTCGACGGCGAGCTGTGACACCGGGGCTCCGATACACGTTCACCGGGCTGCATCGACGACGACGACGACGACGTCGATCCCTTCCGGAGTTTATGCGCGGGACGCAACCCCGAAGAGATTTCCGAAAAATTCGCCGGGGCTCTCTCTTTCTCGCTGCGCCCTCCTTTTCCAGAGTGCTGTGCGCGTTTCCAGCGTTCCCGGGGACTGACGGGGAACAGTTTGCATTTAATTCGACGACACCGGAGCTACCTCCGTGTCAGCTTCTCCCGCTGCCAGCCAGCCCTGTTTAGAGTTTCGCTGCGCAGGATAATTTTCTGGCGTCTTTCCCTCGCGGATATCCAACGGAAAGTATTGCATTGGCCGGAGAGGTTGCGCGAAATAATTAAATTTTCTAGAGCGTTTAAAGTTCGTCTCTACTGACCGGAAACTTTTAGTTTCCGAAAACTTCACCAAGACTACCGATTACCGGCCGGACCAGTGATAGGCTCCGCCACAAATCGGACAAACGATAGAGGCGGGCATAAAACAGACTAGTGGTAGAGTCAGCTACAAATCAGGCAACCTGTGCAGTCAATCATAAATCAGGCACGCAGCGGAGTAAATCGTGAATCAAGCAAGCAACAAAATGAATCAGACGACCGAAAATAGAGGAGCTTTTCTTTTACGTAGAGTAGACTAGGATAATAACGTCGATCACACACACACACAGTTTCTTTTTTGTGAAACTTTGAATCCAGGGGTGTAGATGGTAAAGAACGGGTCTGTTTGATACCGGAATCGAATCGAGCTATGGTCCGGGTCGAATAACGGCGAGCTGGGACCAGATCTCTCGCGAGGCTACTTCTTCCGAAAACATCGCCGCGGAACGAGTGCCCTCACTCTCCGAATTTATAAAGCAATTAACGGAATTACTCCCGAGAAATATTAGGAGCCTCAAGTGGACCTCAAACAACGTACGGAACTTTAAATGCAATTTCGGCCGGCCGTCTGCGTATATAAGCTCAATTTCGTCAGGGGCCGCGTTAGAGTCCTCGACCGACGGGGCCGCGCGCTGCCCGGCGTCTCCCAATTATTCAAACCTTAATGCAGACCGTATCCCAGCCACTCAAAGTCTATATATCTACCCTCGAAAAAGTGGATCTGGCTTGCAAAGTGACAGAGCGCCCCGACACTGGATACGTTTCAGTCGGCTCGCTCTTTTCACGATTCCTTTTCAAACCTGTTTCCCCGGGACCCTTCTATTCCTATTTCTCTTGAGCGTCGCACGCTTCCGCAAGCTTTGCTACCCCTTTTTCCTCGCCGATTCTCCACCATCTCTCTCTCTCTCCGTCCCTCTATTTCTATTTCTTTTGCTCTTCCAATCTCACGTCTTTATCAATCTTCCTCGCAGACGGGGAGAACACGTACGGCGAGGCCTCCTTTCTTTCCGCGCGCAAGCCCCGCTGTTTATCCGCGTGAAAGCTACTCTCCTCCACGCGCGAATCCAGATTTCAGAAACCCGTCGAAAGGCTCAACCCATGTCGCGAGCAAGCCCGACTCCGCACAGTGGGCCAGATCGACGCGCTAGCTGTTCATGAGCTAAAAAATCAAAGTCCTCATATCGATTTTTAACGAATCTACAATGTTTCTTAGGGTGGATTTATAGCGAAGCAGCGAGGTGAGATGTGCGGTGAAAAAAAAGAAAAACAAAGAAAATACATATGTACTTTTTCTTTAGTATGTGTAGAAATGTTGTCACGAATGTTGGTTTGTAAAAGGTAGATTTATAGTGGAGCTGCGAGCATCGATGATAGCGGCGCGGTGAAAAGAAACCAACATTCGTGACAACATTTCGACACATACTAAAGAAAAAGTACATATGTATTTTCTTTGTTTTTCTTTTTTTTTCACCGCATAGCTCACCTCGCTGCTCCACTATAAATCCACCCTAAGAAACATTGTAGATTCGTTAAAAATCGATATGAGGACTTCGATTTTTTAGCTCATGAAGCTTTAGCTAGCGCGTCGATCTGGCCCACTGTGCGCCGTCGACGTTCCAGCCCATTCACCGGAGTGCAAACGCAGATACTCGACACTCGGGCCCGTCTACCAGCCCGCGACGGTATGTTGTCGAGAATTAAATTCCTCGTCCCGTTCAATTTATCCCGGATACCTCGCCCGGTCTCACGTGTTCACCCCGTTCGGTGCACACTAGCAATTCCCGGTCAAGTATACAGCAAGAAAAATTTCACACAAATATAGTGGCATCGCCATTCGCAAGGTCCAATTGCTGAGAAACTGTTCGAGAACTGGAGAACTTCCAATAGCGATTTATGACTTGCACGGAAGGTCCATCCTTGTAATTTTTAAATAAATTTTCTGTTGCATTTTGTGCTTATGATTACAAGTTATGTAACACTCTGTGCGTGCAGGGATTGCGGTATTATATCGGTATTATATAATAAAATCAGCATCGAATTAATTACGCTCCGCCATTCACAGCGTCGTTAGTCTGATTATTTTACGTATTAATTTGTAATCGTCAATATTGTTTTTCGTCCCCTCCGGCGTTCTATTTATTTTCAGGACGACCAACGGGCTGTAATGTGACGAAATTATCATAATTAATTGTGAAGCCTCCGGACAATTTCTATAAATCGTCCACAGCTAAATCGATCGATTTTGACCGTACCGGACAAGATGCTGGCAGTTTTTGTAATTGCACTGTTCAGGATTACCGATCGGAACTGGAAAATGAAGGGGGTGAGTCGGGGGTGGGGTGAGGTGGGTTGGATAAATAAAAGAGGGAATGGAATGAATCACGTACACCCGTCACGTGGCCGGTTAGATAACGAAGTGCTTACTGGCCGGTCGAGCGTTCGATTTTCAAATCGACGTCATTAATTCCCAGCGCACGTCGCTATTTAACCCGATTCGATAAATCGCCGCAGAATGTTGCTAATTACCCGATAATAATACCGCGCCGATGGGGGTCTAATTTGTGTCGCTTCGAACTTTACTCTAAATGCTATCTCCCTCTAGCTCTCTTCGCCCCTCTATTCTCTCCCTTTCATCCCCCGTTCAACCCCTTTTTTACCCTTTACATTTTCTCACTTCTCACATTTCCCTATCCGACGGAACGTGCGTCGAATATCTTCGACGATTCATTCGTTGGATACGGCGGTCGAAAATTTATCGTCATTCTCACCCTCTCTCGCCCCTCATCGTTTTAATATTACACCCATCTCGTCGTTTCTGTCCACCGAGTCATTCGTCGATCGCGCGATATTCTCTACAAGCCGGGTCAACACCGCGGATCCGATTGACTCTTGTTTTAATTAACACCGGGCAGCTGCGCGTGACGATTCGTATCCCCGACCGAAGAAAGTCAAACTAATTACACTCGCTGAGCAATTATAACCGTGATACACTATTCAGCAAATTTCTCGTCCTCCATCGTAGTCAATTTTTCTCGAACATTCTGCGAAGAGGATACACACGTTCCATTCAATTTTTGTCACATATTGATCTCGACGTTACTTTCTCAATTAAATGGCCATTTCACGCTAAAATATCGAAGGAAATGAAACCTAAGAGAACGAGGACTGCAAGAGTCGTCGTTCTCCGTTCTAATGAATTTTTGTAGAGGAAACGAGCCTCGCTGGAACTTTGCTTTGGCATTGCTCAAAGACCCGCCCCGACTGGCTACGCTAACTTGTTCGTATTTATTTAGACTGTCAATAGAACAAACTGTCACACAATTTGATGAAATGTCAATTCCGATATTACAGGGTGTCAAGAAATAACGGAGTTAAAAGTTTCTTATTATAATTCTGTCAAATCGACGAATTTTGAAAAACCAAATGGTGACAACCATAACATAGACCTTTAGTATTCATATATTTACGAAGTTTCGAAGTGGCGAGTCATTGAAATCAAATTTGGAGTCATTGAAAAAATCTCTGTACCAGGAGTGGGACCGAATGACGCTAGAAGAGCTGCGGCCCATTGCCGAAAATTTCAAGACACGTTTGAGCCTCTGTATCGACGCAAAGGGCGGCCATTTCGAAACTTCTTAAATATATGAATGCTAAAGGTGCATGTTATGGTTGATATTATTTGGTTTTTGAAAATTCGTCAATTTGACAGAATTATAATAAAAAATGATTAACTCCGTTATTTCTTGTCACCCTGTATTTCTCTCCAAGATTGCTACGTTGATACATTTTTCAACAATGTGAGATCATAAATAAAATAAAATCTGTGGGTTTTAAGTGTTCAGCGAAGACGGGTGAGCCCTCGAAGGGTCTACCCTACGAGCTTTCATGGAAGTGTTTCCGAGGGTCGAACAAGTTGCTTCAATTTTGCGGAATATTCCTGAATAATGTCCCGTGCAACCGGGGAAGACTGTTATCTAAACAAATGATGTAGCTCGGCCGCTAAGCGCGAAATTATACAAGAGCAGCCCGATCGGTTCTCGCGTCCCACCCCACGGATCGTCATCCTTTCCTCGTTATCCCGGAGACTTCTTCCTTCGATGGGATATTTATTTTCTGTCAGCTTGCTGGGGACCAGACGGGGGACGGGGGTAGCAGAGGGGATTTTGCGGCGCGCGTGCAGCCCTCCCGGCCTGGTTCCGCTCGGTATTCCGGCAGGATCGGTGGTTACGAAAATTAATGCTGATGCCGTGAACGTCCGTTATTCGGCGCCGGTTTAAGTGGTAAAACCTCACAATCAACGCCGGTGATTGATGCGGCCCCTTCATCGAGATCCCCTTCTGCTGTATCACGGACACGTCCACGGCGCCGCGGCGTGTCACTCTTCGACAACAGTTTTCGTGGTCCCGACACTTGCTTGTCATAATTCCTCGATAACCCGCGTCGAAGCAACCGACACGGATCCCGCGAAATACCGTTCGATCAAGCTGCGTCCGACAAAACGTCGATCTAAACTACTGACTGCACTTTCCTACAAATTATTCGAGTTTCTTTGTCGTGTAGGGTTAAGTGCCCAAATATGGTATAGTCCCCTATTATGGCACTACCTTATATTTTGTAAAGGAGAAGTCGCACTCTAGACTCTAGTGAGAAAATCCTTAAACAATAGTTTACCGTGTTTACTCAACAGTGTGTGCAGTGCAATCGCACCATTCTATAGATTTTAGTATCGATCCTCTACCAGTTGTGTCTTCACGTGTTGAATATTTTTGTGGTTAGATTTTCGATTGTATCTTTTTCGGGGAAGGTAAGTGATTTTTAAATGTTTGAACATATCTGTGGTCTCAGTTTATTTATATTAATGTCTGCCAACTGTTGGTTTGGGCTGAAATTCATTTTCTCTTTCTCAGTAGCTAGTATGGTCAGTCCACGAGGAGTTCCCAATATGGCACTATCAAGGGTTCCCTAATATGGGTATAGCTATTGACATTTTTGGCGTGGGTGCCGAATATGGCACTAGCTGTCATATTAGGGACTCAAGGTGTACCATATTAAGAGCCCCTTCCGCTGGAACCTTCAAATGGTACACCACACAAAAAAATATTTTTCCCAAGCTGTGTTAATTTTTTAACAAACTTGACCCCAGAATTTTATATATTAAAATAATCATAAACAAAAAGTGGTTCATTAAGGACTCAAGGTGTACCATATTAAGAGCCCCTTTCGCTGGAACCTGCAAATGACACACACCACACAAAAAAATATTTTTCCCAAACTGTGTTAATGTTTGAACAAACTTGGCCCCAGAATCTTATATGGGAGAAATGCACTGGTAATTTTTTGGACGAGAAAGAGCATTCTAAAATAATCGAAAAATGACATCAACAAAAAGTGATTCATATTTGGTCACTTTACCCTACCTCGTTTGGTATCATTTGGTCGTATTACACGGGAAGTTAATGACATGAAGTATGAAACGCACTCGAGCTATGCCAATTATTAAGCACCATTCACGTTGTCGGACCAATCGTCGAGACCGCTACTCCATTTAATACCTCTTACGTCCCTTGGAAAATCGGATAGCATTAACGTCGCCGGGACGACTTTCCCGGCGGATATTAAATTAAATATTAAACGGTGAATTTTAATAACGTAATTATAGTTCCCCATCTTGCGACGCTACCCTTTCGTGCGAGACGGGCTGACCGTCCGTCTCGCGAACGTCTTTGGCTGCAATTTTATTCCTCGTCTCTCGAGCCAGTGTGCTCACGGTACATCTGGAGATTTCGCAGTCCGGACGAGAGCGTCTTTGACTGGGAAACGCTCTTTAAGCTTTCCCACGATGTTGGCGTGACTCCCGGCGGGGAACGCTATTCTCGTTTCTCGAATCCGTCGCGTCGCCGGTCTATAAAAAGGAAAATGTAAATACAGGCTCTTTGATTGCGATCATCTGTATTCTCCGTGGCGTTTAATTCGAGGCGTAGTAAATCGTGGACGCGACCGGGAGTGATGCCAGCGGGTGGCACGGGGGAGGACCGTCGGTTAAATAGCGTTTCGCGGGACGCGAAGTTCGAACGAGTTCAGGCAACCGGCTCATTACAATTTCGACGCACGTGAGAGGGCGTATCGCGTGATAGAAAGCCGGCTTCAACCCCCTTTCCTCTGGGGGTTGATTTAACGGAGGTATCAATTTCCTTCGAGGCCGTGGGCTCCCGAACGAAATCGATTTAGCGACAAGGATAAGAGGCGACTAAAGGGGGGAGGGAGCTAGAAGTGGGTGGCGCGGGTGGCTAGGGGCGGTGGGCGAATCATGAAATTCCGCAGACGGCTTAATTGCTTCAGTTTCGGATTCTATCAATCAGCCCCGCTAATTGGGCCAGTCACGACCTCGTTATGCAGCAAATTAGTGGTCACTACGCTGGCAAGATGGTGGATCGAAACGCGAAGATAGCTATTTCATTATCGCTCCCCCGACGCGTCCTGTCATTTGTCTGCTCGCGGCACACGCGACCCGGCTAACTGGAATTTAATGGTCGGCGCGCCAAGAAAAATGCTCATCGGCACTTCGTCACGTTGCCCGGATATGCTAACGGCGAACAGACCCCCGGGAATTTCCTCGGGACAATGAAATAAAACAGCTCCTGCCGCCGCCGGCCGGGATAGAAATTTCGTACGATCCTCCCCTTCCTATGCGTCTGACCAATCGCCGATCGATCCTACTTACGCGACCATAATATGCGAAGGCTCCTTTGCTCTCTGCGAGAGCACACTCCCCGAGGAGGCTCCTCTATCCGCAAAATACCAGAACAAGATCTTTCGACGAGCCACTTCACCGATTTTCAGTCCCATCTGATTAGTCGTCGATCGATACCACTCAAGGAATCACAAAACTGCAACTTTCCTAGTTGTAACAACAAGGGTGACTTCTAGATCCTCAGCATCCACTCGACTGCTTCATTGATGTTCTGTCGCGTCCGACTACTTGGACAACCGCTGAATAGAAACTTCAATAACGCGAAGACCCACGAAAATGTTCCCTCAGCTGCCCAACTCTTGAACACTTCTCAGATTTCGGGAACGAGGCTGAGCGATCATCGATCCGTCTCACTGGCAAAAAGCTCCGGAGTCTTCGCGACCGTACTGACTAATGGTTGACTCGTACTACTTATCCGAAGACTCGCTGAAGACTTTAATGACGCGAGGATCGGACCGGAAACCTTTCTAATTAGAATCGGACAGCATCTAAGCGGTTAGTTTCGCGGATTTCGGAGCACGACTGATCGGTGATCGATCCGTGCTACTGGCAAAAGCCGCTAAGTCCTCGGGATCTCTCAAAAGGCGATCGTGAGCGTGGAAAACGGATCCTAACGAGGTCTCCGAGGAAATCTGGGCTTGGCGGGGTAACGACTTAGTCGCCGGGCCCGGTATCTTCGGCGTCACGGACACACGGGTCTCGGACGGTCGGCGATTTCGGGCTCTCGATCGAACGGATCGGCGATTTCCTGGGTATCGGACACGTGATCAGGATCCCTCGAGAAAGTTGGGGCAAAAGGGACGCGGGCTAATCGAATTCGAACGCGTCGGGGAACTTCTGATCGAGGCGGCCGCGGCTTGATGCGCTAACAGGCGAGTCGAAGAGTCACGCAACTGCCTCGCCAACGGATGGTTCAATAGCGGTCGCGTAACTTTTCGATTGAGGAGCGACTTCCGCGTGCAGTCGAGGCACGGAACTCTGAAAAATCGGATCGTCGTAGGACGCCTTATACGCCGAGATGGTCCGATTTTTATTCGACCGATTCATCGCCGGAAACTAGAATGATCATCGCTTATGGGGTTCAAGATTTTTTTCGATCTTAGGACCACCAGGATCGCGACGTATCATCCCTCGGCGTATCAGGACGGCAGGAACGGGTCAATCGATCCAGGCGAAAAGCCATAAACGGGGCAAAGCTTTTATTCTCGCGCACCGCATACTTGGAATTCCATCTCGCCGGGCTTGAGAGAATACCCTCTGTCTCCCTTTCTCTCTCACGCGCGCGCGCGCGCAGGATGCATTCGAGGGAAAATGTACTTTATGCGTGCCCCATACAGGCGAGGGGAATCCATTTGAAAAGCAAACTTCATTTGAATCTGTTCAGTAGATAGCACGTACGCGGAGCCAGCCGAACGATCGGCCGGCATAAAACCATGTTACCCCCGTCAATCGATACTTCTCGCTCCTTCTCGACGGCATGACTGCGCCCCGCTCTCGTTCAATCTGACTGATCCAGAACATTGCCTGAATCGCTGCGAGTCTTCTGATCCACGTTTTAAGACGTCTACTCGCCGGAAAACTCGCCCGGGGGAAAATTCTTTATCTCCACGTGGCACGAACCATTGCGGACCAACTGTACCGGGTGTCTCCGAAAACGGGATGCCACTGTTTCCTTAGAAAAATGTTATAAAATCACCGATACTTAACGAGGATACGTTATGACGGACCATGTACGAGACCATTTCTACTTACAGACGTCGGGCGAATATACCGGGTATTTCACCGAACTTGACCGCCTTGAATATCTTTGTTGTATTTAAAGATACGTCAACTGTCTGCAGGACAAAGTTGAATGTGATAAAATGAGGCTCATACGATACAAAAAAAATTTTTGTTTTTATGTAATTTTTTTTAGAGATATGAAGGTCACCGTCATTTTTTCAAATGGAATGTCCTATTTTGTATACCATTGATCGATAGAGTATCAAATTCTGAGTATAATAGTGTTGACCTTCATTCGTTCTAAACCTAATAGTTAACGAGATATTATCGAAACAATTTTCTTTCTTCTTTGGATAATATCTCGTTAACTATTAGGTTTAGGACAAATGAAGGTCAACACTATTATACTCAGAATTTCATACTCCATGGTTCTATGATATAAAAATAGGATATTCCATTTAAAAAATGAAGGTGACCTTCAAAATTGCATAAAAACGAAAATTTTTTAGTATCGTATGAGCCCCATTTTACCATTCAACTTTGTCCTTCAGACATTTGACGTATCTATAAAAATAACAAAGATGTAATAATATAATGCTAATTATTTTGGAAGGTTTTCGACTAATTTTTAGTACGCGCACATAGTTCCGGACTGCAGTGCAAGACTGTCAGTCACGCGAAATCCTATGTAAATGCACTAGCATAGTTTAATGTAATTTAGTTCTACTAGAGTCTAGCGTTAGCTTTAGTTTCTGGGTCGAGTTTTAAACAGCCCCGTGACTGCATCTCTCGCCTTTGTGCAAGATTGCGCGCACGTTGCTTTATGACGCCTCTGTCGAGCTTCTGTGCAATAAAGTTGACGTAATAACAATAATAATAGTAATAATGCTTGCTCTACCTTCAACTTCTACGTACGGCTGTAAAAGCCCTTTTCACGCTGAAACAATCTAACAAGGAAAATCCATCGACGTCGAATCTATAACTTTTAGAACAAATTACGCCAATTTCGCTCACGTCCACTTTTTGTCGCGCGCTCCAATCTCTGAATCGCTGATCGAACTGTAAATTAAATTTTCAGATCGTTCAGCGGCGGAGATCGAAAGAAAACAGTTTGGAAACGATTCATATTACGCGGACAGACATTCTTTTATCGATTCATCAAATTTCCGGTATGGTAATCGATTTCCATTTGTTTCTATTCTTTGTTTAGAATAGAAATCGTACTTTCAACCCCCTCGTGGTTAAAGTGATAGATTGAAATTAAAGTCAGGCGGTGCGGGGGTTTGGTTTGCTATTTGATCGGGGCGGGTAATGGGAAGAATGTAATACATATTTTCTGACTCTCCGTTTACACCGGCCAGCTGCCGGAAGCAGATTACGTCGCGCCACTGTCAATATTTACGATCGTTCAATCGCATAGAAATAACGTGTAGTCGAGTGATGCGTGCGCGCGCTCGATCAGCTTTTCAGAATCCATTCGCCCGAAAACGGACACATAAATTTTGCCCGGTTATTACCACTCGTTCAGTGACTTACAACTAGACCTCGGATCTTTACAGCTCGTAAAGGATCATCCGGTGGAACGGTGAATCGTTTTCTTGGGACGGAATTGATAACGCCGCGATCATATTCCGATCTATTGGATCTGTTAATGCCGAAAGTAATGCTTCATTTGGCCTCGATCAAGCCGTAAACCCAGTTATAGAACTGTAAATTTACTATAACATTCGCCGTCAGCTTATGGCTGCCTGGGGACGACAGGGAAAACGATTTTGGACGTTCTTACGAGGAGAGTGCTAGGTCGACGAGTCTCAGATTTGATTGGAGCTTTGTAGTTGTAGATCTCGTTCAATAGTTTTTAAGATATTTATAATTAAAGGTTTTCATTATACCATGGATATACCGGGTGAACATTATAAAGCGTTACAGTCGAATATCTCCAAAAATATTGATTATACGCAAAAATGTTTCAGATGGAAGTTGTTCAGTACCGAGGGGGACATCATGTGGTGGAACTTTTATTTTTCCTGGTAGACACTCCAAGGTGAGGTGATAGCCTATCGAATTCTGAGTAAAAATGTATTGACCTCTTTATGTTCTAAATCTAATAGATAACAATTTTCTTTCTTCTTTGGATAATATCTCGTTAATTATTAGGCTTACGTCATATGAAGGTCAACATTTTTATACTCAGAATTTGATACTCTATCGATCTATGGTACAAAAAAGGACATTCTCCTTAAACAAATCAAGGTGACCTTCACCTCACCTTGGAATGTCCACCAGGAAAAATAAAAGTTCCGCCACGTGATGTCACCCTCGGTACTGAACAACTTCCATCTGAAACATTTTTGCGTATAATCAATATTTTTGGAGATATTCGACTGTAACGCTTTATAATGTTCACCCGGTATATCCATGGTATAATGAAAACCTTTAATTATAAATATCTTAAAAACTATTGAACGAGATCTACAACTACAAAGCTCCAATCAAAGCTGAGACTCATCGACCTAGCACTCTCCTCGTATAACATTTTTGCAAAGGAAAATGTCGCTTGAAATGGTCTCAGGAACCACCCACTTTCGGGATTTTCACGAATTTTGGGACACCCTGTATATACAGTCGTCAACCGCCTTCAGACATCCCAACCGTCTAAGATCGTCTAGATAGCCTTACTGATGAGTCCTCTAGCGGGCCTAGGACGAAACGCCCCTTCCTTTTTCCAAGTCTCTTTCATATTAGTCTAGCTCATTTCTTATCACCTTCCATCTTATCAGCTCCCACAGTATAAGTAAGTTCCTCCGCAGATTAACATCTGGAATTCGAGTCAGGCTTCGTCGGAGTACATCTGTGATTTGACTTCGCGCGAGCTTGGGGGTGACACAAGGCACGTTTTCACGCTCGCCCAGAAAATCCGTGAAACATCCCTTCGCTCCCTTTCCCTTCTCCGGACATAAATGTGTCGGGGGAGTGTTGTCCAGTCACGGAAAGCGTCGGAAGGGAAGCAATCCCCGGACTCGGAGTGTCCTCATCAGATTACCGAAGCGAGGGGTTGTTTTAACGTAATATCGGGAGCGAAACCCCTTGGGACGTTCGCGTGTAGCCATGGAAGATGCGTATGTGTGTGTGGTGTGTCGAGAGCGTGGAAAAATCCGACAGCCTGCCCTCGAAAGCCGACTTCAGCCCTCGGATTAAAGTAGTTTACATCGGGGGCGATGTAATACATACGAAAACCGAGTCGTCGAGGACCGAAAAGTTCCCGGAATCACGTAAAAGGGGTGGGGCCGGTTTTCCGCGGATCACGTTCGCGACTTACTGCCTCCCGGAGGGGTATTATGGGGGAAGTAAGTCGGCTATGGATGTAGCGGAGTCACTTTTACCTCCGGTTACATGGTGATCTGCTTTTCAACGTTCCCGGTCGGGAGATCGAACGGATCACGGGTCTGTCGATCCCATGCCGTTCACTATTTCGGGTCGATCCGAGCCTCAGCCCTGAATCTCGAAGGTTACCACTCGCAGAAATTCTGGTTTCCCTGATCTGACCCTCGGTCCATTCGAAATTGGTTTATTTAGCTCTTGGTTGCTGAATTTGGTTCTTCAGGTTCGTAGGTTCTGATGTTTTTACGATAATGTAGCGTCCGAGTCGAATAAAATTTTTTAAACAGCTACATTTTGGAATTTTCAGGATTATTCGACTTAGTTATTCATTTCTGAATCGAATAGCGCCACAGGCAGTTCATTATTGATAACGTGCCACGGTAAATAAGCCTTTCGAATTGACTGTCAGTCAATACTAATTTCGAATATTTATTATTGTCACTAGAAAAATAATTTCCGAATGATATTGCTATTTGTTCAACATCAATATGTTTGCAATCCTGTTTGAAATTTCTACCGTGAGCCTAATACGATTTTATAACGGGTTCCGTAAACAAGCTGGGCGAATGAATAAATTTATATTCATGGAATCGTCCAAAAGAGCTGTATAATGAAGCCTCGGTAGAACGAAGGCAACATGAAATGCAAGAAAATGAGCATATTAATAAAATCTAATAAAGTTCTTCGTTTACGTGCGATTTAATGAGAGCTCTGTGTAAATAAATCTCGGGGAGTGCGAATTTGCTCGACAACGGCGGTCTAATTGACAGAAATAATTTTTAGATTATTTGCGTACATAGTTCATAAAGATAGAATTGCAATATTTTCTCGGAGTATACATTTATCAACGTAACAAGTCACGGTATGCGTTCCAGCAAGTAGAAACGGCCAGCGACAGACGAAACACCGAGTCAGAGAAGAGTCGCAGGTTTTCCAGTAATCATGGAATCAGCTTGGGATCGGAAGCGTCATTGCGTGACAGTGGAACGCGGCGGAATGTGTCGCGATTGGGCTCGTCGTGGATTACGAGGCGAAACGAGGTGCCGGAAGGAGGAAGCTATGAGCGGTGGACTGGCAGACAAGCGACAGAAAGATCGAAGATAAGAAGGATCCTCCGGGATAATCCCCTCGGCACTTCTGGAAGATAATGCCTGGCCGGGAGACTGAGCTCTGTCTCAGCTACGAGACGACGACTAGGACGACGACGACGACGAGGGAATTACGACGCGGGTAGGGGAAATAAATTGAAATACTCGAGCCGGGCACGGTCGAGGATCAAGGATTCTTAATTTAGTGTGGCGGCGCCTCGGCGCTTTCATCGGGCTCGATCGGAACGCGTCGTAAATTAGTATCGGATGGTGTGAGGGGGGGGGGAGAGAAGGATGGTGGTGGAGTGGGTATAATACTTTCCGGCGCCGATATCTCGGCGTGATCAAAGCCAACGAAATCCTTTTACAGCTGTGAAGGACTTTGCCGCGGCGCTAAGTGAACTTTGATGACAATTTCTGCCGCTGCATCCATCGAGGCTCCGTGACGAAGAAACCCCTGGATCTTTTTGCCGCTACCCCACCTCTACGGGGCTCCGGGAAAAAAATCGACGGGGTGTACTCCGCGTCTGCTTGTGTGAATTAATGTCCTTTCGCGGTTGCACGCTATCTTTCGCGGATACTCCATCAGCCGTTGCTCCCCTCCTGCACACGCCGCTGGTCCACCAGATAAGCGAGACTCTCCATCACTCGATCCCCTTTCCTCGGAGGATCCGGGACTCTTAATCAAACCGGTGCTCTCTTTCTTCGCTCTCGACCGGCGACCTGGCCTCGCCGTCGTCGATCCCGCTCGCCGGTTGTTTAAACTTGCCCCGGGAGATCGTACACCCTCTATCGGTTGATCTTTCCCAACCACCGAGCGAATCGCTCGCCGGGGAATTCGTTTTCTACGCGCGGTCCCAGTCGAGGGAGCAAAAACCGCGATTCAACTGGTTCGGCAATAATGAGAGCGGCGATACGGCACGCGGCCCTCCTACGAAACGCTCTCGCCGATTCGTACCGCACAGCCCCCTGGGAAAGCAAACATTCGCCGGAAGATCTCCTAACGAGACCCGACAACCTCCGACGAGAGATCCTCGGACACACGAACGCCTTTGGACATCGTCACACGAACCACCGTCCACCTCTCTCTCTCGCTCTGGTGTTTTCCCCCCGATGACGTGCACGTATTCCCCCCTTTTTCTCTCTCTATCTCTCTTCTTCGTTATTTCTCGCCGATCTTCCGTAATTTCCTCGCGGATACTCCCTCTCTCTTGCCGATGTTTGAACGGCGCTCGGCTCGTTGCGGTCTTTATTGTTTGAGCTGCGAGCCGCGCAGAGAACCGCCGCGGACGTTTCTTTGATCGAGCACCTCGAGCAATTAACCGGGCCTTGTTCCCCGACGAAACGAATTTCGTGAATATTTCAGGCGACAGAATGAAGCGGCGCGCGCCGCCTCATTGTTACCCAGATTTGCCCGACTGTTCCATTCAATCTAATCGGAGAGAGGTAATAGGTTTCAGGCGACCTTCCGCAAGTTTTTCCTTCTCAAGCTGAGGCGGTCCGTTCTCGAGGCGTTCGAGAGTGTCGTTGTAGTGACTGTCTGCCATTGATCGGGCGCACTTTGGCCCGGTAAATTGCTGATTTAATAACAGCGCACAGTGGTAGCTCGATTTTTGTGGCCAGAACTATTGTAGCGTTATTTTAAGGTTTAATGTTATATTATTATAGGTCGTTCGATTCGTCCTGTGATACCAGTTAGAATATTATGAGGTAAAAGAAATATGTTAATATTTAATACATTGAGGTGACCTTCATTTTTTTTTATAAAGAAAAGACATTTTTCTTTAACTTTTGTGTATTGAAGTTTGTAGGAAAGTGATTACTGAATAACTTTTTCATTACGGAAAACTGTTACACATTACGGGAAAATAACATTTTGGATTTGGAAGCTTTGAAGAGTTGTTACTTTACAGGAAAAAAATTTTTCAATGTATTAACCCTTTGCACTCGGTTGTCCCCGCTGAGGCACCACTAAAAATTGCTGTACCATTATTCAGAATATTGTTTCCATTATTAAATATATCGGTATTTAATCAATTACTAAACATTTAGGTATTGTATGAGCTATTATACCAATTTCATATCCATAAAATTTCAGAAATCACAGCGAATGGAAATATTCTAGATCGGAAGAAGTGTTTAATTTTCCAGATAAATAACTCCGAGTGCAAAGGGTTAAACTTGAAAAATTTTATTTTGGCCACGAAAAACAGGGTCGCCAGGCCGGGAAGAGTCGTTGACACGTGGGATACCGCAGCATACAGCAAATGCTTAACGAAAATCGATAAATACGTCACAAAATGAACCGATCGCGGCAGAAGCGTTCCGGGAAGCAGATTAATAAAATCCAGAAGCGCCAGGAAACTTTTGTCTCGTCAACCTAGCAAATTCAGGTACATCTCGACAGCAGCGCGCCCAAAGCGCCAGTTAAACGTTCCCGGTAGTTTCTTCAGCCTCTCCGTCAGAGATCTTGCCGCCAACTGATTTCCATCAAACTTTCCGGGCCGCGGAGTTATATCGAGGATCGCCGGCGGTCATAACCGAGCTTCTTCGCGATTCTTGGCCCGGTCGGATTCAATTTCCCCCGGAAACTCGGGTTACAAATTACGAGGGGAGGCGGTGTATCGGTTAGAGGGACGCGAAAACCGATACGATTCGGCCCGGATCGTTCGAAAACGACGAACCAGTCTGACCCGAGGTTTTTTGCGGGCCGTCCGAAATCGCGTGCTTGGTTCGTCTCTTTTTAGACGAGAGACGAGAGAGAGAGAGAGAGCGAGACAGATCCCGACGCGGAAGTGTTCGGCAAAGTTTCCGGGGAAACTTCTGCGGATCGGATAAGTAGCCGAGGACTTTAAAACCGCGGAAAAAGGAGAAGCGATGTCGACGGGAATCTCGGTGGTTCGGGGGTGAAAAAAGGCGAGCAACTTTTTTTCCTTCTCCCTCTCTATTTCTCTCGAGGAAAACGACGACGAGTAATGTCATCGTGCGCTCGTTCTCTTAATAACGTTCGACGATATCCGCGAGACCGGATTTTCCGAAGCTCCGAGGAACCTCTAGATGCTTCGGACAAACGCGGGATATTTAAACAGCTCGCGACGCGTCCGCGATCGCTTTAGCGTGCTTTCAGCAGAAGCGGCCGCGCGCTCGCTGGCTGCGGAAACCGCGAAACACCTGGGACCATTATCGAAATCCGATCTTTATTTACTGTATGCATTACAGCCAGTTTGCAGACTATTATTACAGGGGAGTATCCGGTTGTTCGAAACTTCGTGAAGCCGAACACCGGAGTAGATCTGAATTGGCTCTGTAAATTCCGAATTCTGAATGGCCACTGTTAGATAACTTTGGAATACTTCAACATATCCGCTTACTAATTATATGAAAACTCCTGTTTACCCACGGCGGGGGGCTGTGCCTGTTTTTGCAGGGGCGTACCTGTCTTAATTAATTCTATTTTTGCGATAGAGTCTTCATGGAAATGTCTCATAACTAGACTGTAGGTCTCCACACGAACTTTCTCAATTAATTCTTGGAAAACCACTTTCCATCGAATTAACAAAAATTAAGCGGTTTCCCGGCGAGACGGATGGAATAAAATGTGATCTGGCGAAGAGAGTCCAGAGACATTTAATAGAACGTTATATTCGAGTCCTGAATCGCCGAGCTGTCAAGCAAACGCTTGAATCGCCGCGCCGCTGAAAGCGCTGATCCACGAACTGTCAGGTTATCCCATCAGCTCCGCGATCACGATTCGAATCTACCTATCAAAATCGCCAGCCATTGTCTCCGCCGTCACTATGGCCACTTTTCAATCCGCAATTCTCTGTCGATTGTCTTTTTCGAAATCTTGTGTAGGACTCGCGGGAACGGGACGCTGTTGGCGAGAGCAGGATTTTCGGCGAATGGAAACACGGTGGCCTCATTGAACCCAATGACACGCAGTTGTTGTTTCGCTCCTATTTTTTCCCCGATTCATCGACGAGAGAGGCCCGAGAGCACGATCATGATTTACGCGCGCTTTCGCGCGTTTAACCGGCCGATCGAGTTTACGGTACACTCGAAAAATTGACACGGGACCCGGTAGACAAACACATTCCGCGATTGACGCTACTCCGACCCGGTTTTTACGGGGATTTCACGAGCGCTACACTGATCGGCCGATCAGCCGATTTTTTTTTCGACTCCGGAAAGCTCGCGCGGTTCTCGAGCTTTTTATCCGCGGGGCGTTTATTTATCGCGCAGCTCCCGAGGGAAATTAATTGCACATAATAATTCTCCCGGCGGAAAGATTATATTTACAGCGGTGCTGGATAATTTAAATAATAGTTCATACGGCGGGGCCGGCGATTTGTCACATCGATCGGCGATTTATCGGCCGCGGTTGATACATCGCTTTCGCGGGACCGCGCGAATTTTCCGCACTTAAGGAGACCCGGCTCGCCAAGAGAAATATTCGCTCGCGCGACAAATAGCGGTCATTTGAATAATTTTGATCGGTTCGAGTCAATAAATTTGTCGAGGGGTATCCGAATGAATAATTTAATGCGGTGACTGGCGAACAATCCGACCATAGAAACCCCACGGTATCGGGGCAATTTGTTTAATGGAGGCGGAGCCGAAGTCATGCCGAAATTCGGTCCGCTTAATTAATATATCGTCGTTGATATTCACTTTTAAATCTGGTTAGAACTTCGCGTTACAGGTATGGACCGCTGTCGACAAATATTTGGACAGACCTCGATGCGAAACGCGAAGTGTTTCGATGTTTTGATGGAAGGGTTCTCGGTGGAACATGTCAATTCTGCAATGCCATCCGCTCGCTAAATAAATGCTCGCTACGTCAATAAATGTACAGCAATAAAAATCTGCGCGAATACAAACGTCACTAGTAAAAAGATGATTTAACAGCAACATCGTTAAAATACATTTGTAGGAATATCGAGAAATCGAGAATCGAAACAGCGGCATCTCCGAGTGTGAATGTGTGTGAATGTGCGTGAGAATTGAATGTCTGCTGTCTTTCGTTTCTAATGTTTTTAAAATTATCAGTTGTCTTCTGTACGTCAACGAGGATTGACATAAATAAATTATTAAAATCCTTCACATTTGCCGTAACAAAGGGAATCCAAAACAGTTTCAGCAGTCGTCAAGCAATCTAACATCAGGAGCGTCCGACCAAAGCTGTCTGTTACTACGTACCGCAAGCACAGATTCATTCGATCTTTCACCCCCAAGAAAATGAATACGATTCCCTGCATATTTATTTCGTGAATGATTTCCTGACACCTAGAAGCTTCATCGAGTGTTCGAGGTATCGAGCAACGCCTGGAAGATCGAGCTCAAATCGCTCGGAATAAGCGTCGAGCAATCGAGTGTCGATCCGAAGACAATCTGAAGAGTACGATCGGCTGGCTTTGAACGCCGACGGTACGAGGCAACGGTCACGGTGGCGAACGCGCGCCGTTAAAAGCTGCGAGATAAATGGCCAAACAAAAGAACGGGTAACGGGGTCGCGGAGTAACGTGGAGGAACGTTGAAGAACCGACGGAAAACAATGGCGGCGACAGTTTCCAGCTCGCGCGGGCGAGTGAAAAAAGGAACGGGGTGTACTCGCGGTGCAGGCCGCGAGCTTTATTAATTAAGCTAAGTACACGACTTTCGACCCCAATCCGTCCGCGTCTCGCTTCAGGCTGTGCCAGACACGTGATACCCGGCTACCTTTGGATGCGGGCGCTGTATAAATAGGTTCACGCGTTCAAACACGACCGCCTCTCTCTCTCTCTCTCTCTCTCTCTCTCTGGCGGATGCAGTCCAGGCTCTCGTCTCCGCTGCACATCCAACTTTTTGCTCGTCGATCTTCCCTCCGCGAAATATTTCCTGTCTCGGTGTCCCAACGGAGACCGCAATGCCGGCGCGATTATCTTACACGTTGTCTGAAACTGACTCGCGAGCGAACTTTTTTTCCTCGAGACTTCAAGGGGCTCTCACTCTTACCAACTGTCTCTGAAACGGACGCTGTTTTTCGCCGCTTTGTTGCACGCGAGTTTGAGACCTAGCGCTTCTTCTTCTTCTTCTTCGACGGCGACGACCGACCCGAATTTATTCAGCCCCGATAGCCGCCGACGATTCCGCCTCGGCGCAGATCCGGACCGCATTGTATCCGTGGAGAGATAAAATGCAGAACGCTCCAGCCACCCCCTCACCCCTCGATAACGGCTTCACCCCGCACGATTTCCTCTCTTCGGGAATTTAAATTAAATTTTTTAATTTCACGCGCTTCTGGAAAGTCTGCACTGCCGGAAATCAAATCAGCCGTGATGGAAGAGAGCTGCGCTATATTTTTAATATTCTGTTCTTTTTGGTAAAAGATATTGATTAGTTATGGTTGTTGATTACTTTATGACACCCGGTATGCATTGATTGCTTTTTGTTGCTACAGAAAGACGAGTTATTATTATTGTTGAAGAAATCGTTGATGAGCACTACTGAGGGGTAAACTTTACTTTACCGGGCTCAAAATTCGTACCTTTCTCCTACGAATTATGATGCATTTGGTATGTAATCCAGTAGATTTGTACCCGGCGCGGATGCAGATCGAAGTTTCGATCCTGTAGAATCAATGGTTCAGGAGTTATGCTTGTTTAAAGTTGAGCAATCTGCAGTGTCTTTGACAGGTAAGGGTACAGCCATATTGGTTTGTACTGACGGTCGCGCGCCGCTTACCGAGCAGAACCGCCGGTCCTTGCCCCCCTATAATCCTAACCATCTCAGTAAGCGGCGCGCGACCGTCACTACAAACCAATATGGCGGCGCCCTTCCCTGTAAAAAATGCTCAACTTTAAGCAAGCATAACTCCTGAACCATTGATCCTACACGATCGAAACTCCGATCTGCAGCCGCCCCGGGTACAAATCTACTGTATTACATACCCAATACATAATTTATAGGAGAAAAGCACAAATTTTGAGTCCGGCATAGTAAACAGCAGCCCTACTGAGAAATTCAGTAGAATAAATGTACCTTCGATCAGACAACTGTTGGGTTGTCTACGGGAGAACGGATTTAATGCACGTTTTAACCGACACGTATAGTTTAATTGCTTCAGACAGTCGCCTGCTTTTACCACCGAGCTATAAAGCAGTATAGCCTTGCCACAGGAAAATAAATCTTAGATTGAATACATGTCTGGACACATAAATTAGACTGGAACCGCTGAGTTCTAGAAAGAAATTGTAGGATGATTGGCGTGAGGGTTGCCAGCAGATCCCCTGCGATGCATAATATGCTAATTTTTTTCTGTTTTACATTGGATCATCCTGCCAGCAGCCAAAGAAGCGTTCCGCTTGTTGCCCGTGGAGTTGGACATATTTTATTGCAGCCCGTTTCCCGACGTTGAAAGAAGTCTGCGTGGATAAAGCTCGACTGAACGACCGTCGTGAATTAATTCAGGTCACCCCGGTACACATCGTCGCTCCCCTCGGCCCGCTATTCAAGCCCGTCGACGATCTCCCGTTGACGGCTCGCGGACGTATCAGAAAGATATTTGTGTGGAATCGCGAGAGCCCGGGAGTCGCCGATAACGAACCGCCGACTGGTTTTTGTCTCCTCCCGAGCGTGTGTATCGCGCAGGGAGGAACGCGCCTTATTTTCATTCCTCCGTCGTCCGTGTCCGCTGTTCGAAAGGTTAATTACAGCTCAAAGCACGGAATCCGTGGTTTCTAGCCACTGCAGCGAGCTTAATTTACTCGAGTTAAACGAAAAGTTCGTCATACCGTAGCGCGGTGTGCCCGTCGACCCCGTCCTCCCCGCGCTGACCCCGCTCGTTTACCCACTTTTTTCCCCCAACGGATTTACTCAGCCCCGCGATCCCACCCCCAGTCTACACCCCCACGAATCTCTCCGCGAGTCGTCTACGTTGAACCTAATTGCAAATATTTCAACCTGCCCGCCGGACACTCGAGACTCTCCTACCCTCCCTCTCTCTGTATATGTGTGTGTATCAAATATCGGATGGCTCGTTCGCTTAAGGGCTGTCCGTAAGCGGAAATGGGAATGGAAACGTGGAACCGAGAGACAGAGCAGAAATGAGAGACATAGAGGGAGAAATAAAAACGGTGAAGAACCGAGGGTGAGGGCCGATTGAAGCCCAAACAGATTAAAGCAAACCGTATCGGTAACGAGAGAATGAAAGGGAGATATGATTGACTTGTTCCACTGCGTCTGAACGATACCGGCGGAGATGCAATCGTCAGCCTGGACAGACAGACCACTGGCGATGCTATCGTCAGCCTCCATTCTTCGTCGGATAGATAAGAGTGCAACGGAACAGACGGCTGTGCAACGGAGAATCGCAATGGGCCGCAGATATGATTCACTTGTACTACCGAAGTCTGACTTACCGGGGCGCGAGGCCGTCCATTTTAAGAGATGCCGAGTTTCTACGGAACAAAGTGTTCTTTATCCACCTTTCTACTATTTGCCGGATCCTTTATTCACTATTCTATTCGTTCCCGGTTCCCGTTGTTCGTTATTCTAGGATTTACTGCGCTCGAAAGCTATTCTTCTATCGTCTTCTGCATTGGTAATATATTATTCTACTCTGTCCGATTTTTTGTTATCTCCTCTGCCTGTTTTACTCTAGCTTTCACTACGTCTACAGCCTATTATTCTACATTGCGTAAGCTCCTTTAGCTGAAAATACTGCGACCATAATCTAATTTTCCTCTAATCTATGCCCTTGAATATTGTTCTAGCGTTTCATGCATCTATAATCTATTATCCTACTACTATCTTGTACATGCATTAATTTTGGTAATTTATTATTCTAACTGTGCTCCATCTACTGTTCCACTATTCTCTGCGATCATAATCTATCATTTTTACTATACAGTTTTATTAATTCGCTTTTTCACTATTCCGTCATCTTCTACGTCCCCTGCCCATTGTTATATAATTTTCTACACTTGTGATCCATTATTCCCCAGTTTTCCGGCTCCCCGCCGTTCCCAGCATCTCATTACCTATTATTCAGCTACTTTCGGCGTCCTTTATCCGCGGGTTCTACTGCCGTACGCGGCGTCGTTCTACCATTCTTAATCAACATATCATTTTCATTCCGGTCTACGGCGAACCGTTTCCACGCAATTTCGTTCAAGACTCTCGAGGAGCCATACTCTCCTCTCGCTTCCGGGGAATTCCTTTGTAACGAAGTTACCGGAACATCCAGTGCATAGAAACGCAATTTAAGACCGCGCCGGCTTTCATTTTACGCGGGCATGAAAATGTTTCCGGTTTCATGGGAGTTGTTCAGGTGTTTCCAAGGGGGCCGCGCCAGGGCGCCCATGCTCTCGCGCTTTGTTTCGCGCATCTCCCCTCTCCCGTTGAACGACAGTAAAATTTCATTTTTGCATTCACAGCTAAATTCCGCAGTTCCGTGGAGACGCGGAGACACGGAAATACGGAGTATAGGCGAAGGTAACGGTAACGGCGCACGCGTAATAGCGTTATTATCTGAACGTCGAGGTGCAACGTTTTCCGGTTACCGTAAAGAAAAATAAAAGACTTTTATCGGCCCTTCCAGGCAAGCCCTTCGCAACCTCCTCGCGATTTTTACATTTGAGAATTTTTATAGAACAGGTTTTAGCAAGGTTCGTGAATTTCAGTCCGAGGATTAACAGTCGCGAATTAACCTCCTGGAAAGGGTGTAAATCAAAACGGGGTGAGAAAAAGCTCGGCCAGAGGGACGAAAGAATTTTTTAAGCCAAGAACATCCTCTCCGTCGAGCGAATGCGCGCTCACGCGTGTTCGCCGACGAACGCCTATGAATATTTATACCCTGCAAGGACGCAAGGGGTGCGAAAGGGTGAAGAGAGAGAGATGAGACACGGAAGAATCGCCCGGAAAAAGTCCTGGCGCCGACGAATGCCTTGAAACTCCTGCTTTTCACATCCTCGACTACTTAGAGCCCTTCTGTCATCCCGACCTTCATTTTTTTCATCCCCCAACCGTTTGCTCGGTACCCAGGATCCTCGGGAGACCTTTTCAATTTACGCACTCGCTAGCATTTTAATGACTGCGATTATTATCTGCCACAATATCGCGTTTTTTCCTAGATGGACGAACTTTTCTTCTGATTAATTCCGGCCATTTCTACTTCCCTCGCAAGCTTCCATTGACTTTGTCCACCCTTAGCCATCAGTTTTGATTTTTATGCCACCCCTTGAACCGCGATTAATTCTTCTGATCCCACCTCATTTGAAAGCTCTCATATTTCGTCCCATCTTCCTCGTATCAGTCTTTATTATCTCTCAGATTTTTAAGCCCTGAAAACTGCCGGAACTTCTCGCCCCCTCAGTTTCTATCCCTTTTTCAAACTCCACTACACCCCTGGAATAAATTATTTGATTTATATAATTGTTCGTTTGTGTTTCCATAAACTCTCGGATACATCTCAGGAGTTTCTATTTCTCGAAGATATCCAGGATCTTAAATCTACAACCCTCGCACCCCGTGGTCGACAAATAATCGCGAGGTACCCGGACTCTTCATCTATCATTTCTTGACCTTATTAGATTTTTTCTCATCCCTCATCGCGCACCCAAGTCCTTCGACCACCCTGCATTCACCGATCTTCAATCCTTTATCCACGGAAGCTCTCTCGCAGCCTTAGAACACCCTCTTCTCACCACCGCGTCCGACGTCTGCTGTTTCCCGACCCTTTCGCTATCTTAACCCTCTTCTCAGTCTCTGCTTTCTCGTTCTCGAGCCTGCCCCTCACTTCTACACCCTCTTACACCCCACGCCACCTGTTCCCGGCTCTTTCCCGGTTACACGATATCGGCCGTTCCCGGTTCAAGTACGGTCGGGGCTCTATGAAATCTATTCATAAGGTTACGACGTGCTTCGCCGGCACAATTATCCGGGTCAATCGCGGCCTGCAAATGGAGTGTTCTGTTCTACGGAAAGGGGGCCGAAGACATCCCCCCTTTTTTACCAAACCATTCTTCCCCAACCCCTTGTGCCCTCCAACGTCTGTGTTTTCATCCACCTGTGTCCTCAACCGCTTATGCTATTTACCGCCTTTGCTATCAATCCCTTTCCTATCAATCCCTTTGGAATCAACCTCTTTAATATCAACCTTTGCTAATCACCTTTGATATCAACCCCCTCTGCTATTACCCCTTCTGCTATCAACCCCTTTGGAATCAACCCTTTTAATATCAGTCTTTGCCATAAATCACCTTTGATATCAACCCCTCTGCTATCAAAGCCCTTTGCTATCAATCCCTTTGCTATCAACGCCCTTTGCTATCAACCCCCTTTGCTATCAACCCCCTTTGCTATCAACCCCTTTGCTATCAACGCCCTTTGCTATCAACCCCCTTTGGAATCAACCCTTTAATATCAGTCTTTGCCATACTCATCTTTGATATCAACCTCCTCTGCTATCAACCTCCTATGATATCAAACGCCTATGATATCAACCCCCTCTGGTATCAACCCCTATGATATCTACACCCTATGCCATCAACCCCCTATGATATCTACCCCTCTCCTGTCAACCTCCTTTGCTATCAACCCCTTTGCTAGCAACCCCCATTCCTCCATCCCTCTTTTCTCAACCCCTTTTTCCCCAACCCTCGTGTCCTGGTGACGATGAGCAGCGCAAACTTTTCTGACTGCGCTGTCGAGCGAAACCACCGCGAAGATCGAGTTCCGGATTCAATGAAGCTGCAGACTGCTCTGTCCCGACAGAGTCTGGCTTCGAGCACACACCCCCTCACTCAACTCCTGTATAATGTTCTGTTGCTACCCCACTAGGAATTTCAGACGACGTACCATTCAAGAATACTTTTGCCACAGCACCGCCGCTACGAGGTACAAATTTTTAACGCTTTCGAAACTTCGTTCGGACTCGACGATTTTCAAGGAACCGACGTCCTATTTATGGAAATGCCGCCTGCATTTTATTTCTTCTCTGCCTTTACTCTTCCGTTGCTGGCGAGGATTAAAGCGAGTCTCTTAGAGCGTGTGTGTAAATGAATAATTTAGTGGACTTCGCTGATTATGTTTCGGTCCCGAGGAAATTAAATATAGCAGACCGAATCCTTTCGAGAAGCAGAATGTTCAGAGAAGAAATTTTTCAATTAAAATCTTCAAAGGGAGAATTAAGTTACAACAACCAGGTAGTGAATAATTAACTGGCAGGGGTAATGAACAATTGAAAAAATCTGTCAAAAAATGTATCAGTGAAACAATTTCGATATTTTTTTTACAATTGCATATAAAAGAATTAGTGATTATATTGAACGACAAACGAACTTACAGATTGTCTTTGTGTTTCGAAAATAATAAATCTCGTGTGTCTTTGCTGGGACAACGTTTTCAGTTTCGAAGAGATTCTGGAGGGGAATAGAGCTTGCAGAGGCAGTATAGCGAAGCTTTTACAGCGAGTTATCGCTCCGTCATAGTCATCTAATGTCCCCGTAATCACGGATGGGAATTGAATGGAGTAAATGACGGCGCACCGGGCAGCTTGCACGTGCGCGCGCGCCGTGCAGCAAAGAGCCCTCTCACAATTCTGATACTTGTCACGCCCGTCGCATTTAAAGTCGCATTAACGTTGAAGAATATAACTCGCGACATGGTTGAAGAGCTCGCGAAAGAAATTGGGAAACCGCAACAAGTTGCACTCGAGAACGCAAACAGCCGACCAAGATGACGGTCGTGTTTGCATGCTAGACGAGAGGATCCTGTTGCGAGGAACAGGGGGCAACTCTCGCGTCGATTCCTGCTGCTTCCCCGAGGAGGATTTTCCACCTGTCTGCACGTCTATCACGATTCCATAACTTGCTGGCTGCGGCGACAGCGAAAATAAGTCTGTTAACTCCATTTTCCACAAGCACTACTACCGAAAAATAGAATTAAAAAATTCTGATCGCCCTCAGAAATTCTCTGAGAAAATTGTGGGGTGTCTAACGATACATTCACGAAGACAAATCGAGTAGGGATGGGATCAAGTATCTTGCAAACAGGTTCGAACTTTGATTGATTGAATTCGGACTCTCTATAAGTACTTCGAAAAACAAAACTAGTACTCCTAAGTATACTCGAACCTATGCCAGACAGTTTCGAACCTTTTACAAGTACTTTGGTAAACGGAAATAAATAATACTTGCAGGTATATTCGAATCTTGGTCGAACAGATTCGTAGCTTTTATGCATACCGTACTGGAAGTTCTCCGATTTTTCTAATAATTATTTTTTCCCCTTTCAAATCAATTATGTTGTCCCTGGATAAAAGAAGAAATAGGATAAAACCAAGTATTGTAAATGAAATGTTAAAAAGCACCAAAAAAAATTCAAAGAAGTCTCAATAAATCTGAAAAGAAAAATTGAATCTCAACGAGCATTAAAATCGCTGGAATCCAAGTGGGAAATGGACCCAGTAGCTGATCCAAAATTCTCTAAAATAATTAAATGAACCTCACAAATATTTAACAGAAAATTAGAAAACAATAAATTTCCTAAAACAAAATGCTTCGAAGATAAAGAACTGTGTTCCCAACAATTTCTCCCTCGGGTCACGATTTCGACCGATTCGTGCGCAGCAATGGTGATCAACGTCGCGTAACGAGCGAAATAAGATTTCTATTCTACATGAACGTGGAAAGGGTTCAAAGACCGTCGAAAGAGTGGCGTTCGAGGCGGAACTGTTGACGTTGGCAGACGCCGGGACATAAAGTAAATAATGAATCGTCGTTTCACTTTGTCCCGGCAGGGGAGGAATTAATTTACAGTGATTACCCTTTAATATGAACGTTGTCGATTGTGAAAAGGATTCCACCAAGGCGAAGTGATTGGCAATTAATTGTACTTGAAGTTAAAGAGGTGGGAGAGGACCGTCGCGCTGATTATCGATGTTTCTGTCGCGAGAGCAGGGGCAGGAAGAGAGGAAGGGCGAGGGAGAGAGGAGTGGGGAGAGCACAATGGGGGACAAAAATAGACAGCGTTCAATCATCGACTTCGGGCCTCGGCCGTGATAATCGAGAGCGCGGATGGATGTAATCCGAATAATTCCGGACGTCTGTGGAACAAAGGCCGGGGAAAAAAGCGTGCTCGCGGAGTAATAGAAACCATTTCACGCTGGAATTAATCAGCACCGGGGAAGAGGAACGGGGCGGACGTAAGAAATAGAAGCGAAGATGTTCCTCAGTAAGAATATCGAGAAAACCGGAAGAAAAAAGATATTTCCGAGTGTCCTACAGGCTGTTACCAATCCGGTGGTGCCAGGAGATTAATCTGCACAGGAAATTCCGAAAAATTGTTTTGTTAAAAAAAAAATCATACAGCAGATAAGAATGCACGATAGAAAATAGAGGCTTCAAGATTCAAACTAGTCCAGGCTTAGTATCGTAATATTTTTTAGCTATCAACTCTGGAGAACGTTTCGCGAAATGAGAGGACGCGTGCCACGAACGTCTCATGATTCATATTTATGGCGTCCTGAATGCCTCATAACAGTCCGGGATACTTTAGAATATTTCAGTAACTGGCGTGAATTCACTGTCTCGTAATTTCCATTCATGACGGTTTAAATGCGTCGTAATTTTCCACGGGGATTAAATCGTCCGGTAATCCTCGTGTTTTGGATACGCCCCTCCCCCTCCAAGGTGCACCATGCGCCACCATCGTGCGACGCCTTGAATCGTCAACTATCTTGATCCTGGCGCGCGTCGGTTCGGCTCCCGCGTCGGAGTTAATAAAAATTATTGCCGTCGAAACGTTGCGTTTAATAAACCGAGCGCCGCTGCGGGAATTATGCAGCCGGGGCCCGAAGCGACGATAGAATCGATGTTGACTCGCGTGGCGGCAATAAAGTATACACACTCGTTGAATAAGTGTCGGCACACTTGCCTGCTGCCGCTGTTCTCTCTTTCCGTTCGTCTCTCTTTCTCTCTCAACGAATATGCGATATTTCCCGAACACGTTATTCGTTTAACTGCACTTTCGTCGCCTCGCTTCAACGACGACGCAGTCTATCGAGCCGACTGATCAATAGACTGCGGATCTTCGTGCGTTTATGGCGTGTGCGGATCCGCGAAGCGCAAACAAACGTGTATGCTAACAGGAACCAACAGCATTTTTATTTTAGCTCTACTATCGGGAAGCACAGAGTCAAAATACCGGGCGAAGGGAACTTATCTTTACGAGATAATGCGGGAAGATGGGAATTAAAATGATATATGCCATACAATTTTTTTTGTAAACAAAATTCCGGATCTTATGCACTTTGAGTGCATGTTGAATAAATAAGCAGTGCGGCCACAAAGGGATGAGGCGACGATTCATAATTACCGGAACCAGGGCCAAAGGAATCTCGAGGGGATGATAAGATGGGTGCGGGTGGTTTCAGAGGGGCGAATCAAAGCTTGGCTATCGAGCGGAAATTCCACGACGCGGAAAGGTGAAGACAGGGGGTGCGACGCGAGAGTGGCGAGAGGTAAATCCCCCTCTTGGTTAAAATTCACGGTACGAACCGGCCAACCCTCTCCTCGCCCCCGGGACCCACCCCCGTACCCGACAACCGCTCGGTGTGCATGCTCGGCTGACCACACTGTCGCTGCTAGTAATCCGTAGGATCGGCTTGCTGTCCCGTGCCCGGAAATTATAATTCGTACACGCTCTCGCAGCCTGTAGAGCCAGAGGATTCGACGAGGATCACCGCCCACGCCCTCCTCCAACAGTCACCCCCATTCGCTAGACTTCGCAAGCTCGCTCCCCCCTTTTTCTTGAAGCGTGATTGCGAGAGTCATTAGCCGATTCAAAGAGTCTGCGATACTTCTATGCTTCTCCTGACACCTGCCCTGCAGAACTTAAACCGTACAGAACGCGACGGAACGTGCACGGAGAGATTCGATAACGGTCTGCTTGAATACACGCCGATTCGGGGGAGATAGGGCCTGTGGAGCATTTATTATTGACTCGTACTACTGGGAATTCAGAGTGCTTACCAGGGACCCTAACTGTTATAACCGAAAAGCAAAAAAATCTTGGAATAACTAATATTTATCGACTAAAATCGTATTGGTTACTAATAAGGATTATGATCATCTTATTATAATCATTTTGTTCTTCGAATTTTTTTTTGATACATACAGGGTGTTTCGTAACTGGTGGTACAAGCGAAAAGGGGGTGATAGTACATGAAAAAGTAAGTCGAAAATACAGACTAGAATTTTTTCATGTGAGGCTTTGTTTTTCGAGAAAATCGACTTTGAATTTTCGCCGGGTACGTGCTTCATTATATACAATAGAAAGTAGAATTGGTTGATCATGCTCAGACGCGTCAAACGAATCCTATGCAATAGCACGTGTATTCGCTGCATTTTCAAACTCGATTTTCTCGAAAACGAGTTGCCGAACAAAAAAATGTTGTTCTTTTTCTCGACTTATTTTTTCATGTAGTATCACTCCCTTTTCGCTTATACCACCAGTCACGAAACACCCTGTATATTGTGTAGATTCACTTAAATTTCAATAATAATCAACTTTCTATTAACGATTTTTATCGTAGAAAATTTTATAAGTTAATTTTATCAATTCTAATAAGAACACTCTATTCAATCTCAGACAGACTGCAAGAGTTTCTCTATTTTACAGGGTGTTAGTACTTCCTGACAGTGCAAGGCGTGTCACAGATGACAGCAATACTTCAGAAAGGGAGGTTGGAACAATGAATTGGCCGAGTCGTGTACAATGCTCCCGGTTCCGTGTAAGCCATCGATTGTGAGCATCAGGGCCGGTTCTTAAGTGCTCCTTGACACGACACGGAAAGAGTGGAGTTCGCTGTTCCGTCTGGTCCACTGAATCCATTCATCGATCGCGACGGATTTATTCGCGCTTGCCGATTACTATCTAACGTGTTCGCAGTTACTTTCATAAGACGCCTTGGGGGTTTCCCGCTAAGCCTGACTTGCTTCAAAATATTCTCGAAAGTGCATTCACCCTGTCTGGCCATAAAGCATCGACTTCACTTCAACCCCGTGGTCAACTTTACCAAAATCTAACAAAAGAAAATTATTTCAACTATTGTCTACCTATTGCACTGTAACAGAGTATTTTTTCATTTTTATTACCAACACATCGATCCTACTCTACACGCTAGTCATCGAAATCCAGAATACAGTGGTCGAAATTTCTATAAAGTCATCTTGTTTTTCATAGATATTTTAAAAATATCACCATTTTTGTTGATTTATCGTATCCGGATAGATGGACTGCGTACTCTACACCGCTATGTTTACTATTTACGTTTTTCTGAATTTTTTTCTGCGTGGTGCAGAACACAAGTGCGAAGTTTCTATAAAGTCACTTAATGTTTCTCTGTATTCTGAGCAGAGAATTACGGAAAACTGCAAATATTCTAAAAGTATTGGTTTTAGAACTCACAGAAATCCTGTTTGTCATAATTTGATTCACGTGTATGAGAATGCCGAGAGGAAAAGTACTAACAAGTGAAGAAAACGCATCAATCGATGCTTATAAAGATATGGCCTGCTCTAATCACGCAATTGCTAAGAAAACTAATCGGTCATATACTGTGATTAATAATTATATCAATTTACGTGAAAATTACGGGAAAAAATCATCATAAAGGTAGTAATAAAAAATAGTCAAAGAGACAACATTCAATATTAATGAGGTCTGCAGCTAAGGAAAGGAAAAATGCAGCACAATTTCGAGCTGAATTAGAGCTCCCAGTTACAACAAGACGTGTGCAACAACTTTTAAATTCTTCTGGACAAAAATACAACGTAAACCAGGCCTTAAAGAAGTACATAAACCGGCCCGCATTGATTTCGCACGGGCACAAAACACAGTGACTTTATAGAAATTTCGACCACTGTAGTAGTCGTCAATTATCTCAACATTCCACGGTCTGACAACAATCGACCAATTCTCCTGCGACAATATTCCACCCGCCCGATATTCATCCGAGAATCTTTTCTCGCCGGTTGGAGAGCCAGAGCCCCGAGAATATAATTTCCAATCATCTGAAGAAGCATCTTCGTCCCGATAACGTTGCCTCGGCAGTAGTATAGGTCAACGATTCCGGCCGCATTAAGCTCGAAGTCTCTGTTTCCAATTTCTATTTCCTCTGAATTGCGCGCGCGCACGCGGGCGGCCGGGTATAACAGAATGAAAGGAATCGGTCGCTGATACAGTCAGGGAAAATGGAAGGGTGGGGCAGCCTCGATGTGTTCACGACGATCATATTCCTCCCCCGAACGTCGTCTGCAGGAAATATCGGACCGATGAATCCGGGGGTGTCGGGCCGCGCCTTATATCTCCGGTTCTCGATTGTCCGAGATGTCGCATTACCCCTGATGGCTCGGGGCTCTTTCACCGGGGGTGCGCACACCCTCGGATCAAGTTCGCCCTTTGATGTTACGTGTCGTGTCGGTACCACCAACTTCCATAAGCCGTGGCCACCAGCCATGAATATGGATTAGTCGTCCGAAAAATTCATACAATCCCCCGATCAATTGGAAACTTTGCTGGGGACACGTTGCCGGATAACAGTGTTGGGCATTAATCGATTAAAATTTTAATCACGATTGATTAATGTATACGATTAAAAAAAGAAATCGTCGAATAATCGGCGATTGATGAAGTTAATCGTCAATCGTTGATTAAAAAAAGGAATTATCGAAAAAAAACATAAAAGCACGCAAACAGAATTTGTATTATGGATCAAATGACAATACAGCTAAACTCAAGTTTACATTTTTTTCAGGATTTTTTTTACATTTTTTTCCCGATGGGGTGAAGGCAGTAAAAGGGTTTTAAAACTATAGTTTTTGGTCAGAGATAAATCGTTCGAACAGCGTCGACAGGCGGCTGCACGTCAAAGGATAGTTCCGCGAGTGGAAATTACGAGCTGCGAGGGGTCGACGAAAGGGGGTGCGTTTTAATTTACTCGTTATCTGGCGGGTAGGACAGATAGCAGTCATAAAGCTGGCTGGCGTTTTTCCTTCCCGGGGCCGTGACAAACCTCGGGACAGGGTTTTCCGGCGCGGCCACCCCCGCAAAGGGATTTTTCTCTGCGGAGAAGCGCCGGGGAGATACGGCGAGGACAGTAAGAAAGGAAGGTTGCAAAACGGATGGGAAAAAGCGGAGGCAGTCGCGGTAGAACGGAAGGGACGAAGATTCTCCGTGTCCGTTACGAGTTCTTGCCTGTTTCGTTCGTATCAATGGTTCGAAACCGTCTTCGGCGTGACTTTCCTTCGAGAACGTAGTAACGCAGTTTCACGATTGCGATCGTCGATTGAGCGGAACTTTTCGAAAGGTAGAACGGAACTTTTCAGCTTCTCACAGCTGTTCGGAATTTTCCGAGTTCGCAGTAGTAGCGTTTCTCCGCGAAATTCGAGAGGAGATCAAGCAAGAATCGAGTTGTTTGATCTAATCCGCAACTTAAACGCATCGCTACAGGTGGCGAAAAAGGGACAGGATGCAGGAGACAGGAGAGGACGCTCGTAGCGAAGCAAAGGATTCACTTTTCTTCCCGGTGGATCTGAGATTAAGCGTGTCCCCGTGAAAAAACTCCGCGCGTCGCGTTTCGGGACGCGAGTTTTTATTCGCTAGGTTACTTGAACGCGAGAGGGAGAGAGTTCGCTCTCTTTCACTCGTTTTTCATAGGGGTTGCGCGTGGCAATTTCGTTCCATTGAAATTTAAAGAGGTAACAGATAGGATTTTTAATCCTTTTTTTCGTCGGTGCAACTGCAGAGTCCTTCCGTTGCATATTCAAAAGAGAGGAGAGAGGCGCGTCGGCGTTTATCGGTCAAAAATTGAGGAATAGATCGTATGCAAACGAGACAGCGCAGCACGCCGATCGGTCAGTATTATTTTTCGCGTGCCGGGCGCTCACGCCACCGCCGGAAACACGCACCGGGGGCCTGTTCGATCACGGAAATAGTATTCGCGTGATTGCCGGCGAAATGACGTGGCTGTAATTTATCTTCCGGCCGTCAGTGATATAGATACAAGCGAATACTGGATTAAGGCAATTAACACGTTCGTGACGGGTCGGCCGCGTCTGTGCGCGTGTGTCGTCGAATATGCGCCGACTATTCATCAATGTCCCGGCCGCGTTTCGCCCGATAGATCAATTCGAAGACTACTTATGATATTTAATTATCAACCGATGACGGGCCGGAAGTTCGCGAGAAGCTTTACGAACCGAGCGAAATGTTTACGCGCGATAAAAGTAAGAATCGCGTGAAAATTGTCGCGCAGAACCTGCAGAGCTAATAGTCGATGTCCAACAGTTCCGTAATTGGACGCGCGAAGTTGCCGCCACGTTTCACTCGACAACAGTCAACGATCTGAACCTGCGAGAAAATTCAGAATTTTCTGCAGCGAAATTGATACTTGAACCTGGGGCGCGGCGGCGCGCTGGATTTATGTCGAAATGATCTCGTTGATTATTACCGGCAACTAAGTTCCCAAGTAGTATCGGTCGACGACTTCGGCAACTATATCCCGAAGACCAGCCCGCCTAGCCGTGCACCAGTTGAACTGCTCGAATGTAGAATTGAATAACTGGAAGTTTTACAAACGAGTTATTCACGGGAACTCGCTGAGACGCGATGAAGTTTCGCCTTTAAGTGGTAAAGGTCAATAAATGAGCCGACTGTTCTATAACCTGCTCGATCGGATTCTTTGCGAAGTTCGGCTCCCTGTAGCTTTTACAGAGATTCATCTCGAGGAGTAACCGTTCGCGGTATAACCCATCTTAGAGTTAGGGGTTCGATTTCACCCCGAGAAGAGGGAAGAAGATACTGGCGTTCGATTTTAACAGAACAAACTAGGGATTCGGTGGGCTCTGCAATTTTCAGTCTATTTTGGGAGGCTCTATCAGGACCCCTTTCTCGACCTCAAAAATATATGCTTCGGCTTAGAGTTCTGGTCGGAGCTCTATTTCATCCCACGAAGAAGGGGAAGACACTGGCGTTCGATTTCAACTCGGCGAACTAAGGGATTCAAGCTGCTCGGTAATTTTCAGTGTATCTTGGCGAGCGTATTCCATCTTAGAGGGCTCTGTCGAGGCTTTATTTCAGAAATATATATTTCGGCTTTGAGTTCTTATCGGAGCTCTACTTCACTCCCATAGAAGGAAGAAGACTACGGCTTTGATTTTAACTGGACAAATCAAATATTCGGGGTGCTCTGAAATTTCCATTTTATTTTGATCAGCATACTCCATCCTAGAAAGCTTTGATAGAGCTCTACCTCGTTCTCGGTGTGTTCAGTGTGACCTGCATTTTGTACCAAATGTTAACGAATGTCTTTCATTTTCGAGTGCTCATCTCACCCTGAAGGGAAGCTATGAACGACTTTTCTTCAATCTTCTCGTTGAGGGGTCGTTATATTTTGCGTTTTCCACTCAATTTTCGTCCACGTCGGCAGGATGGTCGTTGTCGTTCGTAAAGCAATATTCCTCGACAGTGAGAGACAGAGAGAGAGAGAGAGAGAGGGAGATAGCCCGAGGTTTACAAAAGGGGTGGCAGTCACAACTTTCGAGCATTACGTCGCCAGCTGAGAACGCCGCCCTCGGAAACAAAGGCGCGCCGACTACCTCCCCTCTGTTAATTTCGAGAAAATCGTTGTCCCTTAAGAGAGCTACGCTTTCAAACCGGCCGAGGGAACCGCCCTGGTCTCCGGCCACGTCACCCTCCACCCTCCGGCACGGGGTTAAAATTTATTTTCGTCATTTCCTTGTTCATTTTGCTTCCTACGGGGGCTGCTGCGTTTCCAGGATAGCATACTAATAAGTCACGGAACGCGCTCGCTTGCAACTATTCGGCCGGCGAATCAGAAAGTGCATCCACGAACCGGTTTCGGGGGATGTTCCGGCGACGTCGACGACGATGTCCCCCCGGCTACCTTTCCGAGCACGACGACATCCGAGACACGCGGAACAAGGGTTGGTTGGTGATCTCGCCCTTTGCAGTTGAATTAGGAATCGTCATCGAGCAACTTCTTCCTCTTCCAAAGCCCGAGAAGGGATGATAATGATATTCATAATGTCCTCGAGCGACGTCCGAACACGACGGGAAAAACGGTGCAGAGGGAGAGGAGGGGCACGACACAGATGCTACGACGGTTGAGAGTATCCTTTTTTGTGAGAAATAGGTAGCTAGCCAGAAATTTACTCTCCCACGGGGAGCACCCTCCGAGCTGCAAAGAAATAAATGGGTTTGTTACATAAATAAACAGCCCGCGTGCTCCTGGCGCTGTTCTACGTCCATCAGGCTTCCACGAGACTCAAACATATATATATATATTTATATATATGTATATAATCGCATTAGTCTCTGCTTTCGTCGCTGCATACGCAGCACTTTGAGCGAGAAGAGAAATAAAGGCGCTATCTTACGTAGCCCTCGTCATTTGTATAGGGGAGAAACATTGAGGGTAGTTTTATGACGGTTGGCACACTGTTTGAGTGCTATTTCGACTCCCTGTGAAAGCTATTTCCTGCCATTCGGCATTCTTCAAGTGAAATAGGTCGTAATTTGACAGACACAGTAGTGTGAATCAATGATTGAGGCTACAGGTAGAAATAGTGATGTACAGGCAGAGAGTCAGTCAACCATTAACCAATACACAGTTAACCAGTCCAACAAGTAGTGCAAATCAATAATTCAGCGTACAAGTAGAGCAACTCGAGCTGTGGATCCAGAGATATAGACTGAGGATGTTTATGCAATTTTCAATTTTTGGAGACGAATTTTAAGAAAGTGGAATAAAATGGAATCTTATTTTCCGTGGTAATAGCCTTTTTAGATCTGAAATAAATTAAAATCGCACTAGATTCTGTCATATTTTCTACTGTAGCATTTTTCGAAAATTTTCAAAAGCCACAATTGCACAAAGATCCGTAGTCTAGATATAACAGATCCACAATTGACCGGCCAAGTAATACAAATCAATCACAAGCCAGCCAAGTCGAAGAAGCTGATCAGATGAATCTCTGCAAGTAGAGCAAACCTGCGGGAGGTCAGCCAAGTAGAATCAAATAATTCGTAGCCGAGGGTAGAATCTTTCGACCTCCAGTCCATCAAACAGCAGAGTTATTGCGACCGATAAGAAGAGGGTTAACCTGGCTGTGTTTTATTTGCCACGACTTTGAAAGAGTAATGAAACACCGAGTTTCCCTTACATTTTCTTTCCGGGGGGGGGGGGAGAACGAAAGAGAGGGAGAGAGAGAGAGAAAAGTTTTTGCAGATTTTCGGGCGGCGTGATCCCGAGGTAATTTATTCGAAAACACTGTAGTTCTTGGCGATCAGACGTTAGCATTGACAAAATCACCCCCCACGGACGCGGCGCCGCGTTGGATAGGAAACAAATTGGCGGCGATAAATCCTCGGAGAAATGGGGGAGAAAGCGTTACATACCGTGCGCGAAGGCCGGAGTAAGAAGCAATAACGACACGGAGAGAACGAGAGCGAGAGAGGACAAGACAGATATAGAAAGAGGAAACAGGAAGGGGACTGGTAGGTCCAGCGGGGGTTGTAACTTCGAATCAATCTGAATCCTTGATATCGCACGAAAGCAATAACAGGATTCTACGGCCTCGTTTTTCGCTTAACGGAGAATCCAACGGTCGGCCGTTACTTTTCCCCGGTCGACCCTCCGCCGACATTACTGGTTTCTGTATCGACGTTTCCTTTTTGAAACCGGCCCACCCTCGCGCGCCGGATAAGATATGGGCTTGACCACGTCGTATAAAAATGTCGTAACGTTCCCCCTTTTACGATACCGGGAAAGCTCTTCGCCGCCGCGTGTAGAAGCCACGATATCCCAGAGGGACAAAATGTAATTCCCTGGCCGAGAAAGGACATCGGGACTGGACTTGATTTACGCAAAAAGTCGGGTCAAAGGTGACGGTCGCGGAGAGAAAAAAAAGGGGGACCGGTAGCTTGTACTCATCAATTTCGATTGATACAGGGGAAGCCAGCGGATACCTCGTGGTCTGGCGTGATCGCACAGTTTCCCCGGGATAGTTCTCGGTAGTTCGGGTCAACAATATTCGCGACGTCGTCAGAGGCCACATTGAATTGACCTCGTTCCACCAGCACACCGTCTCGAACCGCTCCCGACTATTCCCATAAGAACCTTCCAGTCGATTCAACGAATCAATAAGGCAATCAGGGCTTTTCAGACACCTTCTCGCTTTCTCAACCCGTCGCGTAGTCTTCTGGCGCGACACCCCCTAACGCGCATTGCCTCGACAGACTTTCAATCACTATAAAAAAAGAAAGGAACAACCACTCCGACGCCAATGAGAAAAATCTATCAGCCTTTTGGAACCGTTAATCCCGCGGCTGGGCCCGTTCTTTTAGCACAATTCCCTCACCCTCGTCTCTCGTCCCACCTCGCCCCTCGCTTCAACAGTTTTCACGATTACGGGTCTCGCAGTTGTAAGGAACGTAGCCGGGGGGACTCGCTAAGATGAGTTGAAGGTATTACGACGGAAGTGGCGGAAGGTCGTAAGGCCGGAACGATGTCATAACCCGAGGACGTAGCTATTTGCCCGTCTCTTTCCCTCCCTTCCACACCGATCGACTCATCGATTATTCCGGGACGACGCGAAGGTGTTCCTACCCCGGATGAAAATCCGGGGGAGGCGAGTCCTCGCCTCCCTTCGTTCGGTTAACAAAACGCAAACGAACGGTTCGCGACTGATGAACAGCTCATAAATTTAAATCGGATTGTCGCTAGGGATTCTTTCGTCTCCGAGCGAACAAATCCACTGTTTTCACGGATGAAATATTATTTAAAATGTGAAAGATTCATTGTCCGAATAGCGGCGATAACAAACTCGTATTATACTGGCCGAGGCTGATGTATTATTGGTTTAGCTGTTTTTAAGTAGTGTAGGTCAACAATTAATTGGGTCACACCAATGATACCATAGATAATATCAATTACAATCATGTGTACAATGTATATCGGTTAATACCGTTCCGGCGTGAATTTCAGTGGTACAAGTCAATAATTTTGGCCCTGATGTAACATTACGCGGCTCCACCGAGAAACATCGAACCGTTCGATCGAATACAAGTGATGCAACGTCAGAGAGTTCCGGGTTCAAGTAGCATAGCGTCCAAAAGCGATTCCATCGGTGGATGAAATAAATACCGTCGATCCATCATCAAGACAAATCGTTTTAAAGACGGTATCTCGTATTCGCCGGGAAGCGCGGATAATTAAAACGCATATAAATGAGAGCCCGCTCCGGCGAACTTCTCGCAGTTATGAAATGAAGCTTAATATTTTCTAATTTTCTCTTCATCCCTCTGTCGGCGGCCCGATAAAACTTTCGCGCTCGCTCCTTCTCTCTCTCTCTCTCTCTCTCTCTCTCTCGCGCGCGCGCTGATGTAAAGTTTCCCCGCGCCGGTTGTATTTACAACGAGCATCCGGCCCGCTGAAATCCGGCCGGGCTGCATAGATTTTTAAAGGTGTTTTCCCGGTGTTTACCAGAAAGCATCGCCCCAGAATTATCGACTGGATTTAAAGTTTTCTCGCGAAAAATATCGTCGATTCTTCTTTTTTTGATGAATCAGTTTTTTTCGATCTTGTTCCTGTCGGGTCGAGAACGGTGATAAAAACCGGGGTGAGCATTCGCGAGATGTAGTAACACGGGCGAAGGAAATTCTTGTTGAACATAAATCGGCAGCGTCGAAAATTCGAAACATGGATTTCGCATCTACTCGTTATACCGTGTTTCTTTTATCCGACACGGGTCTGTTTTTCATTATTTTTAATAATAGCATTCTCCCATCGACGACCCCGATATTTAATTGGGAGCCGATGATCGCTACAACACGCTTCCGCCCCCTCTCTCTCTCTTCCTCTCTTTCTCCGCATCGTCGCGATTGTTCAACGTCCGCCGTGAGCATTCCGCTCGCGGAATTATTTATCAGGGGGCCGTGATACTTTGAAAACAATTCAAAATTTATACCGGTAACTTATGGCGAGATTGCGCTCCTGAGGGGAAAACTTCCGGCTCGCGGAAGACGTATCCCCCAACTCGAACAATGTGTCTTCCGACTGCGAACAAATAGGTCTCAACTTCGGGGAGACGCATCGTCGTCAACGTAATGCGATGTAAATCTGATACTGATGTCCCCGTCGCGTTTAATATTTCTTCTGCCGCGGCAAAACTTTCCGACGGAATCGCCGATAGGGCTCCCCACCCGGAAATATTACGCAGAACATCTCTCCGCATTCGTAACCATAACCGGTCGTCCGTCTGTCCCTTTCGTTACAATGTTTAATCGCATACATTGCGTCGACTACATTCATCATCATTTATTAACAAAAAGTATTCATGCTGTAATAAATCCATCACTAATATATTAAAATCAACGTTCCGAACGAATTTGTCCAACTCCATTAAAAACTTTTCACGCATGGACGAGTACTCGACTTATTCTGTTAATAAAATATATAAAAAAAACTTTTTAAAAACCACGCTTATGTTAATATGCACTGAAAAGGAGAAAATAATTTTTTTCCTGGTTTTCCATAAAATAATCCTGGTAAATGATTAATAATATTCTTCCCCAAAATTTTAAGCGATCGATTCAAAATTTATTCGGTTATACCATTGGTGTCGGAATAGATAGAAAAATTTAATATCAATTTCAATAAATCATGACCATTACGCTTTTAGTTTTATATTCACTAATGTCATGATTTTATTTAAATTTATAGTAAATTTTCCTATCTATTCCGACACTAATTTTATAAGAGAATAAATTTTGAACCAATCGCTTAAAATTTTGGGGAAGAATATTATTAATCATTTAACTGGATTCAGTATTATATGGAGAACCAGGATAAAAATTATTTCCTTCTTTTTAGTGCATTTTAATATAAGCGTGGTTTTTAAAAATTTTCTTTTATATGTTTTATTTTCTACTTTTATTGTCATCGGAAGCAAGTGTATATACAAAACATCAGCAAGATTGGATGGAAGAGGTTTAAAATTCGATCACAAGATTTGACGCATACAACAATAAAAAAAAAAAATCTTGGAACGAGGGCATATTGAATATCGTCATATTACTGGACCAATGTCGTTGAAAATATTTTTACATGTAACATTTAATCTGCAAAATAATTGTGTTCAAAATTAAAAAATGTAATGATGTACTACGATAAGAATGATGTAGATAAGAATAAGAAAATGAAGAAAGTCGTTCCGTTTCGAAGAAGGTGTAGTGGGATGATTTACGGTTTTCTGAGGACAATAGGTTCTTTGGCGGTCACGTAGGGAGATTTTGATTAAGATAAACAGCAGGACACGTATTCGTCGTATCGGTGATAAACGTCACGGATGGACGTCTAATTCCCCGGCAAACAGTCTCTGATATCCTAGTAATGTTTGGATATTGTGCCGGCCAGCAATTGCACTAATGGACCGGCCTGGTAATTAGTTGGATCAGGATACCGGTATTACTTCGGCGGTCGATTAGAACGGTCGAAGCAACCAGCAGCAATTAGTACATTGGCTGACCACCAGTCTTTTATGCGTCAATATTCCGCCGGGGAAGATTCATTTACTCATTACTATAAAACGCGATCTCCGCCTTCTATCGCCGGGCTATCCGGTTACTTTCGCTCGGCCATTTCTCTTCCTCCTTTTCTCTTACCGAGCAGGATCGATCTCCACCGACACTTTTTGCTCGGCCACCGCAAACTCCCAGAAATATCGCCGTGATTTCATAGACGATAATTCAGTCTTCGAATTGAAATCCTTAATTCATACCGAATATTCCTAGCTAAATCTGTCTACAGTGCTGACAGGCTTATTTATTATTTACCCAGAGCTGCACGTTCGCGTTAGCCACAGTTCCCAGTTATCAGATTCATATGTGTTATTTCAAATGACCGGACTACGATTTATTTTATTAGTAGCATTTCTGTGCGCTATTAATTTCCACAAACGGTTTAAATGCAGACTAAACATTTTAAAGACAATTATCAATCATCTCACAGTTACTGTACAACGGTCGACGAATTAAAAATTCCAATTTGCTGAGAACAATCACGAAATGTCTCTCTCCAGAATAATCGAGCATCTTGCAGTCGTAATAAATGAGCTAACTAACTTCGAAAATTCGCGAGGCTCACAGTCGAACGATTCCCAATTCGCGATTCACACCGAGCAGATAGCGTCAGACTTAATTCGCACTCGTTCTAGCATAAATGATCGTCGTCCCGTTAAAAAATAAGCAACGCAACAGTCTGGAATAGGCACGATCTTAGCCGTCGAACAAAGCTCTCGTTCCCGAGTGGCTGTATCGAGAGGCGCGACCTGATTCCGGGGCAGGAATCAAATTTCAGAGGAAGAAAAGCGTCGTTAGGGGCTGGATAGGTGGTTGGTGTGCTTGTAGGGTCCCGTCGCAGCATCCATTTTCCCAGTGGATGCAGTCGGTCCTGGTTAGAACGCCAGTTCTCGTCATCGGCCCCATTCTTTGCCGGGAATTTATAAGGTTCGCGACGCTTGGCGCTCATCCTCGTTAAACCGTGCCCTTGTCCCCCGGAAACAGGGGTTGATAGGGGTGTGATGGGGGACCACCTGGAGAATTTCTCACAAATGTAGGGAAATTTATCTGGGGCCGATATTACCGGCTCGATAAAGGTCGGCCGCGACAGGACGCCACCCTCCGCCCCCTTCTCGGCTATTAATGTGTTTCCACCGCATAGTGCGGCCGATCGCCGACCTAGCTGTTCAATAGTCCCAAAGTGAAAATTGGACTTTGCGCTCCAACGATTGTGTAACGTTTAATTATATGTTTGAGAACTCGAAACATTACAAATATTTGGCTAAAGGGACCTTGAGCTGGTTTCAAGTAAACAATGAAGCGCCCAGTAATTCTCCCGGTCAGTATCAGAGTATTAATGAGTTAATGAATTTTTTTAAAATCCTTCTTTCACGTCATTTCATAAACCAATGCTTCTATAATTGATTATAAAAAATCAGGTCGTTTGGTACAATTATAAAAAAGTTGTTTTGTTTTAAAGGGCGTTCGAATACTTTCGTTACCCACTGTACGTCCATAATATGACAATGAGGCAGTGTTGGGCAATAAATATAATAATTTAATATTTAAATACATAATATTAAATAACAATAAATAAATTTATTTAAATAAATAATTATTTAAAAATAATGATTTAAATAACAAGTTATTTGTTATTTGGATATTCAAATATAACGCAAAAATAATTATATATTATTTGAGCAAGTCTAAATTAATTTATTTAAAATAGTAAAGTCAATTGTTTTTTACAAATACAATTTGCAATTACTATTTGCATTTAGCAAATCATTGATTAAATTGTATTTTCATTCATTAATCCGCCCTCCGGACGAGCCCGACCACTGGCAGTATACCTGAAAAGGTTGCTATAGCAAAAAAAAAAAAAACGCGCACGGGTCAGCTCCGAATCGGCCGATTATTTACAACCACCGTGCTCCGACAATTTCAACTCCGACAGATGGACAACACGCGTAACAGACCCAAGCAAATTGGTACAAAAAATAGATGTATTTACGGAAGTATTATTCACACGGGTAATCACGATATTCATTTCGCCACGTGGTCATTGTATACATATACAAAATACAAGAAATACGAGAAGCCCAAAAACTATTTAATTGATTTCCACCTCGGTCCAAATAATAATCTTTTATTTGCACAAATAAGAAATAATAAGTACATCATTTTTGGAATTATTTAAATAATTTTTATTGAAATAAAAACTTTAGTTATTATTTGCAATTAAAATCACACGGTTATTTATTATTTAAAATAAAATTTGCCCAACACTGCAATGAGGAATGTTTCACTTTCCATGTCAAAGAACATGTAACGACCGTACTGTCTGGTTTTTCTCTTTTTATAATTATATTTTCTTTTATAATAATAAACTTATTAAATTTTTGTCGTTAAATAAAGTTATGGGGGAGGGGTGAAAAACTGTACTTGTTCTGTCGCGCTTGTTTTCTGAATTTTGAACAGCTAGATCGGAGATCGGCCGCACTGTACACCGGCGCGACGCCGTTATTAACTCTTCCTCTACCCTGTCGTACCCTACCTGACCCCCCTGCACGTTGAAAACCCGCCCGTCCCATTGTCATCGCGACAAATACCGAAATGTTTACCGTCGGCCTCGATTATTATTTCGACTCGGGCGGAACGTGGCCCGGACAGCTTACGAATCGCTTGGCGGTGAAGTTGCAATTTATGCGAGCAATTTTTTGGCGGCTAGACACCCTCGCGCCCTCCCCCACCCCTCCGGACTGCTATCGATTCGCCGAGGGACCGCCTCGCGAAACCGCATTCTGTCTCAGGGAATTGTTTCCAAGAAAGTTTTCGGCTCTCGGGGAAAATGGCGCGGCGAATATGCTATTGGTCCGATCGATCGATCTTCGACGGGATGATCTCCTCGGGAGATGGGATCTCGGGGATTGGCAGGACGGATTTCGGAAATGCCGGTCTCAATCGACCGGATCGATATTATTGGTAATTGCTGCATTGCGATGAAATCGCGGTGGCAGGCTGGTTCTAGTAGTTCGGCTCGATAATGTCGGCGGAATGTTGTCGTGCCAGGATACTGTGTTGCATATTATTTTCTGGAGGCGTACGGTAAATTGTGGAAGGTGCTAATGCGTGCCGTTAAGCTGCTTTCGACAGTGATTTAGGGAAATTGCAGGTTTTGATCTGTTTAAGCAGTGGAGCTCGATTATATTGCCGACACGTTTGTCCCGGAGTACGTAATTACTGTTGGGAGGCTGAGGATAGTGTCACTCGGCGAGAATGGAGCTAATTCTCGTTTAGATAAAATTGCGCTGTATTTAAAAAAATTTGAATATACGTGTCCTAAGTAGTACAGATCTCAGGAGAGAGTGCTGAACTACTGTTTTCTACATGTTGTTTACACGTACGACTTCACCAATGGAAGCCAGTAATACGTTTCAGGAGGCTTGCTCCGGGGAGTATTTTACAGAAGTTATGTTGTTTGATCTATCTAAGTAGCATAGCTCCGCGATGTTGTCTACAAGTTTGTTCACGAGTCCCAGGATTACAATTGGAAGACTGCGAGCGGTATAATTATGGGAGGTTGCAGAGAATTCTTGTTCAAAGACAACTGTATTGCTTTCTCAACATTTGAATAGGCATTTTAAGTAGTGCAAACCAATAATATTCATCCCAGACAAGATTATAGAACCTTGTGTAATCAACCAAAATGTATAGATTCTTTAAAACCTTACTGTATTTAACATGTTTGCAGAAATTCTCGTTATGAGACTATAAATTAATATATTAGCGAGTAAAGAATGAACATTCTCATACAAATTGTTGAAAGAAATACAGTACATGGGTACCCAGTTGACTACACAAGGGTTAATCTGGTAATGATAGTGTAGATCAGAGTTGGTCTTTAATCAATAAATATTTTAACCAAGATTCATTGACTAATGTGTACGATAAAAATAGGTAATCATGGAAAATTGGTCGATTGATTCAATTGATTGATGAATATGTGAAGTTAATCGTGAATCGTTGATTAAATTTTTGCCCGACTCTGGTACAGATACATGATCGTCTCAGGAGTGTGATAAATAGACTGCGGATCTTTATGCGACGTAAAAAACGTTTGCATTGATTGCAAGACACAGGAGCGAAATAAAAATTTCTTTCTTCTTTTAATATCTCATTAACGTGAAACTTATACACTGGTGGCCTTAAATCTTTTTCATAGGTGCACTGTTTTAAATTGTGCACACCCATTTTTTTCATAAATGTATAAAGTCCGCAGTCTAGTGATAAATGTCACAACTTCTCAATATTCATAATTAACTGAACCAACATCGACTCTAAATGATATACACGATATTTCCAAAATTCATTACCGACCACATTCGACTCCCGCGTACCATCAGAAATGAAAACAGTAGAGTATTTACTCACCGACTAACTCGCATACTTTTCTTCCAGGCTCGTTAATCATGCCGCATTGCTGCTTTCGTTCGCGTCACGCACAATTGTCCCGTTCCAATGTGTCCATCATCAACGCTCACTTTCGCAGTCCGTTCTTTATTTCATTAATTTCAGAATACACGATTATGCACCACTAGACACGACACAGATACGCGCTAATAATACGAATAATAAGAACGGCCGTGATATCGTCTCTTGCATTAGCGCACAAATAACACGTTCGAGCACACGCGATCACGATGGTAACGGAACCATTGTTAGCCTCGTTTCTCGATGCTTGCCAGAATTAAAGAATAAATACGAGAACAGCTTATAGAAAATTCTATGAATCCGTGAACGTTTAGAGATGCGCTCGTAACCGCGGTCCGGACGATACTGATTTCCCTCGAAGGTCGAATTCGCAGGAAAACACGCCGCGATAAACACAGGAGGCTCGAACATAATTTATGACTTCCAGACATTCCGGACGGAGAACCGACCCATTCACGCATCCTTTTTTTTTTTGCTGCGAGGTTCTCGAAGGGACCGAGGACAATGGAAAGGCGACAGTGACCCAGCTTTCTTCCAATGCTTTCAAGATTTTGGGTCAAAACATGTGGCAGAAGACGTTTGGAAATGTTCACGTTGCTCATAAAAATATAAAGAAGTTTTTGAATGACTTTCACTACACGATATATTTTCACGAGGGTATCATGCATTCTTCAATCTGAATTTTTAGAACAAGCTTCCTTGAAGGAATGTGTGTGTGTGTTTCATGACCAGAATGTTTGTTTACGGGGTTCGAACAGTGTCCCCAGGTTTCCGAATGGTCGCGCGGAACACGGGTCAGCTCTCGGGAGGTGCGCTGGTTAAAATACAGCAGAAACAATGGGGATTTCAGCGTCGCGGCGTCCGCACAACTAACCGGCGCGCCCCTAATCCCGTCGATGTCTGAAGTTCCGAGCGACTGGAAGCGATTAGCAGGACCGGGGTGTCCGATCGATTGGTAGCCGCGGCCGCGAACAACGAAATTTCCCTATGAAAAACAGGCTTCCGGGGCGTGTTGCAAATTTCCGTGCAGTCGAGCCCCATAAATCCTGTGCAGCCGCGGGAGCTAACGGTAGTTTCAGAAGCTTGTACTTCGGCAGCGGAGAGCTTTTCGCAAATTCCCGCCGATAGAGAGCGAGCTGGAAGCTCGTCCACGCTGGCATAAAAAGAGGGGTAAAAACCGGGGAGGGGACCCACTGTTCCTTCGTTTTTTTTTTTCGCTCACGGTCTCTTCCGAGCGCACAGGCAACTAGCCATAACTCAATCGGGCTTGCTCGCCTCGAAACGTTTCCCGGCGAGATTTCCCCCGGTCGTCTCTCGGCCCGGTTTCTCCTTGTAACGATGGCTGCTCCGACAGAACCAAAATGGACGCTTATTGAATCCCTCTACCCATCTCGTCTGTCGTTGTGTATTTCGAGATCCACGCGCCACGACAATGTAACGGACGGTTATTTCAATCCGACCTTTATCGACGCGTTTCAATGACACTTTTTGATAACTCTGTGTGTTGCCGCGTGAAAATCGACGTGACGACGACCTCTGCGATACTCGGCTTTACCACCCCCCACGCTTCCATCCCCTGCAACGTTTTTCCAATCGGTTTGTCAAACTTCGCGTCGTTGTTTTAAAGGGTCTATTCACGATCAAGCAATTTGCGCAGCAATGTCTATTGCGCAACATGATTGATCGTGAATGGTAGTGATTGACAGAGTTGTGCTAATTCAATAGACATTGTAATTCAATTTCGCAATAATCGTTGCGCAAAATGCTTGATCGTGAATAGGCGTCCGATACCAGCGAAACTCCGTGTTTCGGAACAGTGTTGCGAGTGCGTCTGTGCAGTGACTGATCAAGAATACATTTCATCGGTCTCTGATGAGTGTTAACCCTTTGCACTCGGAGCTATTTCAACTGTAACATTAAACATTTCTTCCGATCTAGAATACTTCCATTCCCTATGATTTTTGACATTTTATGGATATGAAATTGGTACAATGCCCCTAAGCTCAGCTGTTACCAAAAATGTAACAAGGGAGGCGATTGAAAGAATGGAATAACTAAGAAGAGTGAGACAGAATAGTAGAGTGATTGGAATGAGAGACAGGATGCAAGATTGAATGGAATGGATAAGTGTGGTAACGGATGGATTTGAACTGGAAGAGAAGTGGACTGTATAAATGAGATTGTGAGAATGTATAGGTGGATCTATGTATAAATAACTATATTTGCACTTTAAGATGTTTGTCAGATACTACACTATATCGCGGAACTATTGTACATTGAATTGAATAAATAAGACTTTGAAATGCTTTGAACGGAATCGCTTTCACGTTGATCAGCCTCGTACAATGCCTAAATGTTTAGTAATTGATTAGATACCGATATATTTAATAATCTAAACAATTTTTAGTGGTGCCTCAGAGGATACAACCGAGTGTAAAGGGTTAAAAGAGCCCGGAGTCGCTGACACTGATCGTCCCGTCCCGTCGCGTCGTCGAATAATTATTCCCAGGGAGTCGCGACAATGAAAATCGCGCGCGGGCTGGTTCGACGAAGCGCGACGAAAATAGGCGGGTAAGAAATTCGTACGCTGTATCCGCGGGATGTTTCGCGTGATTAAGAAACGCGAAAGATTAACGCTCGGAGCACTTGTTTTGCGGAGAACTCGGCGTAGTCTCTCGTATTGATTTTCCCCGGGCGCGTCAGTGAATTGAACGCGGTGGATATCGAGCCGGTTTTTTTGTCTTTTTTTTTTCGTTATCAACTTGTAAATCAAAGAATATTACGTTCCGCCGCGCGCCGCCGGCCCAGGCGTCGACGAGACACGCCCGGCAAATAATAAATTAGCGGGGAAAATTCAATCCCGTTGTCGAATGTGTCGAACGCGGCTGCTGAAACTTCGATCTCTCTCTCTCTTCCTCTTTGCGCTTCTCTCTCTCTCTCTCTCTCTCTTTCTGTCTGGCTATTAGTCGATAAAAACATTTCGGTGGAAAAAGATAATCCCTCGCGAAGGGTAATGGAGGCGGACAAATAATTGATAATGTTGGCTTGTTGAACGCGAGACGTCGATTTTTAACGGTCGACCCGCCGAACCGCGAAAATGATTGATAAACCCGTACACGTAACGCTGTAAATAGAATTTCGCTCGGCTCTCTCCATCGGTGGAATAACGTTACGATTTTTCCCGGGGAATTGTGTAAGAAGCTAGGATTTTCTGCTGATGTTATTTCATCGGTTCGATGGTCGAGGAATAATTCCCGTCGGATCGTCGTCGTCGGCATCAGCATCGATTCTCCTTTCGATTAGTCAAACTAGATGGATAATAATTCTAATGGGCAAAAAATATAATCTCGCCCCGGCTTTAATCATCTTAAAGTGGCTCGTCGACTGCCGGCCGGCTACGAAGACGCAGTACCAGCAGCAACGGCTATTGGTTTTTATCGCTGTCTCGCGATCAGGACGATCCCGAACGGAAAGAACGAGCGGCGAACGCCACCTGGGAGAAAATAATTTATTACTGGCCAGGCGACATATCACCCGGCTGCGATTACCGAGGAGATTTGCTTTAATCACGTTATAAAACATGCGTAATAACCGGCCGCGCACGAACGCGATATTTCAATTTATAAAACGAATCTAAAGCTCTTCACCTCGATGCCACGCTCATTATCGATAAGCTATCTAGATAAACGTCACGGTGAAATTAAACGGGACGTCATGTTAAATGACAGCGGGAACGATTTTCTATTCGGATTAAATCCTCGCCAACACGCTAATAAAAAACGATTAAAAAACCCCGATAGATCCGTTTAATGATAATCGTTTCGAGCTGCGATTTCAAAGGCGAGAAAAACTTTATTTGCGTGGGAGCCGTCGGAGCATCGATTTTTAACGAAATTACGTTATACGTTTTGTCCAGATAATTAGCAATGATTGCAACACTGTGCGTCGGGACGGACGGAGCCGCAGTTAAAATTCAATTGCCTTAACAATAAATCCGGATGCAGACGGAATGCTAGTTACTCGTTCACAGACTGTCTCACCCACGCGCGTTCCTCGGGGGAACGTACACGCGAGTGTTCCGTTGAAAATCGAGCATCGTGCCCGGCGTAGACCGTGATATCTCGGTCGACTTAGCAAGTAATTTGCAAGATGCGGGGGGCGGGGGTTGTACGGCGACGAGGGGCAGCCATCTCCGCCTTTTTCTCCGGCCCCCGGGCGAAAATAAATTGCATTTGGCCCGGGGTGACCCGAGTAAATGTCAGGAGAGACGCGACGACGACCTGGGAAGTATTTGTCAAAGACGCCCGGGGCATCGCGGGACCCGATGTACACTTCGTTCCCTTGGCACTCCTTCGTCTTTGCCCTCCGCCCTTCGTACAACTCCGTGCCCACTCCCGTTAGACATTATAGTTTATTTAAATTTCGTGGGATCCGCCGTCGATGAGGATTTCGAACGGTGTTGCTCCGGCAACGAGTCGAGTCAGCTGATAATTAACATGTGTTCTGAAATGTCTTAAAGTCTTATCGTAAAGTGTGTATGTCTTCGAAAACATTTGTGCAAGGAAGTGCAGCTCCCACAATTTTAAACGTTTCGGCTGGGTAAAAATATATTACATGCTCTATACGATAGTGAGCATACAGGGTGGTCCACGCAACTCGCATACCTATATAACTTCCAAAAGATGCGTTGCACGAAAAAGTTTTGTATACAAAAGTTGCATGGTCCGAAGGGGTACATTGTGTAGTGTATTCATATTTTTTACAGGTGGAAGCGTTTCGGAGATTTGAAGGTCGACGTTGTTTTCTTAAACGGAATACTACATTTTTTATACCAAAATATGGAAGAATGAAGAATTATGAGTAAAATAGTATTGACCTCCATTAGCCCTAAACCTGATAATTAACGAGTAAAATTTTCAGGAAATACAGTGAAATTACTCGTTAATTATTAGGTTTAGGGCTAATCAAGGTCAATACTTTTTTACTCAGAATTCGACATTCTTTACAGGTGGAAGCGTTTCGGAGATTTGAAGGTCGGCAGTTCGTTTTTTTTTAATGGAATACTATATTTTTTATACCGAAATATGGAAGGATGTCGAATTCTGAGTAAAAAAGTATTGACCTTTATTAGCCCTAAACCTAATAATTGACGAGTAAAATTTTCTGGAAATAAAATGGAATAATTTTTTCGTGCAACGCATGCTTTGGAAGTTATATAGGTGTGCAAGTTGCGTGGTCCACCCTGTATATGCAAAAGGCCAATACGAAATGGTGTTCCGATTTCCTAGAAAAAAGTCCGAAAGGGGCTTGGTGAATGGCACTCGAGTTTCCGCGGTTTCTCAGTGATCGAGGTCAACGACTAGACGGGTCGAGATCGTCGGCGGACGCTCCTTGGCCGGTATTTTTTTCATTACACGCCCCGCGACAATGAACGCGGGAACGATTCCGCTGAAATGATATTCCCCGGCGACGTCGCCGTCAAAGAATGAGGCTCAGTCGGGCGGAACGGTTGTTTTGCCGGTATTTTTATTTAGTTTGCGTGCTCCAGCTGAAAATGCATAAAACAGAAAATACCGCGTGATGGGATTCAAGATCAAAGCAAACGGAATTACGGGAGAATTTCTATCGTGGTTTTTCAGTTTCCCTTTGAGCCGCGTCTCCGGCCTTCTGTCGTGCTCTCCTCTCTCCGCCGTTTCTCGTCTCTTTTTGTCCCGCGTATTGCTCTCTTTCTCCGCATCGGAGCCCCGGCGCGCCGCTCCAACTCCGCGAAATACTGATTCAAGAGAGTGAGGTCTGGATCTTTGTTTTGCCCGACGCGCGACTGCGACGCCGGAAAATGACGGCTGGAGAAATCGACAATATTTTCCGGTCGGAATTTACGGTGGAGGATTCAGAAGTGACATAATATCAATCATGGAGAATGAAGAAGCGCGTCGGGGGAACATGTTTTAGGCTTACTTACGGCATCACTGGAATGTTAGGAGCCCTTGACACTTACCTGGAACAAAAGAATTAAAAAATCCGTTAGTGAAAATGATCCAGTACGGAAACCTAAATTTTATGTAGCACAAGTCACCAATAACGACAGCACATACAGTGGGTAAGGTAAGTATTCGAACGCCCCTTAAAACGGAATAACTTTTTTTATAATTGTACCAAACGAATTCGAACCTGTCTTACTTTTTTAAAATGTTGCCATTTTTTAAAGCATTTTTTAAAGTATTGTTTAAGAATTTTTTTAAATATATGAAGACGAGATTAGATTGAACTGTCACTCTCGACGATCCCAGGATTTATTGGAATTTTCTTCTGGATGATCTACGTCGACGTGCCTTTAATGTCAATTTAATATTATTTTAATATGACTACTGATCGTCGAATGATATAAATACATTTTATACATCGAGCATTGGTTAGAGATTTATGTAGAGTGGCCCACGAAAAGTTTCGTACGCCCTTTAAAACAGAATAACTTTTTTTATAATTGTACCAAACGATTTTTTATAATCAATTAGAAGTATTGGTTCATGAAATGATGTGCAGAAAAGATTTTCGAAAAATTGTAATTCTCAAGGTTACATGCAAAAATAAAAAAAGGCATTTTATAAAACTTTTTTATTTGGGCCCTTAATGAAAATTTAAAATATATGTTTTGTAGATCTATGCTAGTTATTCACATGCTGAAGATTTCATCGATGTCGGTTGACGCAGGAAAAGACGACACGCGCGCATGGAAAGATGTACGATTTTGTCGATTTTAAGCAGAAACTGATCAAAAGTCGTGTAAAACTAAGATTTTCACAATTTTTAACCGCTTGTAGCTCGTGTGTATGTTAAAATTGATTTCGATGAAATTTTCAGCAACTAACATAGATCTACAAAAGTAATATTTTAAATTTTCATTATAACGTCCGAAATAAAAAAGTTTCAAAAAATGCCGTTTTTATTTTTGCATGTAACCTTGTAAACTATAATTTTTGACAAAATCTTTTTTGCATATCATTTCGTAAACCAATGCTTCTAATCGATTATAAAAAATCAGGTCGTTCGATACAATTATAAAAAAGTTATTTTGTTTTAAAGGGCGTTCGAATACTTTCGTTACCCACTGTACATTCCCAGGATAATAGCATTGGAATTACAAATCCTGTTAGTACGTAAAACAATCGAAATCATAGACCAGCAATACAATGGGATAATTAGCTTAAATTTAAGTAGTGCGGATCAATGATAATGGCGATGCATACATTTCCAGGATAATGGCGTTCGAATTACAATCCTTTTTGTACGCGATATAATAGAAATCATAGAAGAGCAGTACAGTGGCGAAATTAGCTTAAACAGAATCGCGCGGGTCAATAATAATACCGGCGACAGAGAGATTTCCCGCGGAGCAACGATGGGAATCGCAATCCTCCAAAGTAGCATAGATCAATAACAGTGCTCACAGTTTGGTCGCCAAGAGTGCCACTGCATATTCCAACGTACAATATATAATTTAAGCGGCGAAGGTCAACAAATATGGAGCCGGAGTCTCTCCCGTATCTACGTATACCGTGGTTCTATGCATATTTTAAGTAGCTCGAGTCAATAACATCGATCAGAGAACCACCGGTGGCGTATGTTATCGCGCGGAATCTATCGGATTCTCGAATTCCAATGGTGCAGGTCAGTGATACCGTCTGTCGGGTAGGAGCATTTCTAAAGACGCCGGGAAATATCCTTAGACACGGGGGGGAGGTCGCTTCACTGGGGGACAGTCGGAAAGTTGCGAAATCGACAATATGCACGCCGACATCCCCATTATTCTCTGCAGCCGCCCTCCTTCGGGAGAACGGCTGGGGTGGTGAAACTCCAAATTGCAGATTGGAAATTCTCCGGCAGCGGGATGATCGCGGCAGCTCCTCCTGAGAAACCCTGCTCTCCCCCTCCGGCAACCCCTCCCTACCGAGACGAGAGGGATTCTCACCCTCTGGTTCGGCTGATAACGCCAGCCACCGAACGATCTTGGCGGCACCGCCCCACCTGGTGCCTCCTCTCTGCCTTCTATACCCTCGCACACACACTAGCAACTTTCCCAATAAATCCCTGTCACTTCGAGTAACTTCCGCGATCCCTGTCGAACCCTTCAACTTCCCCCTTTCGGTTATTTATCTGAGCGGGGGGCTGCGACGACTTAGCGAGATGCTCTCCGACCTTGGTGCCCGTCAATGCCCTCGGACTATCCCTTCGACCGGATTCCCAGGACGTGCCAAACGATGGGTACGTCCTCCACGTCTTGATCAAAATTCTGATTATTTTTTTACAACTTTCCTCGAGAACCCTCAAGGTTTCAATTCCGAATAATCTTGACGTTGACGCATAGAAGCTTTTGTTGTGTATGAATTTTTCGCCATTCGTACACAACGAAAGTTTCCATGCGTCAACGTCGAGATTATTCGGAGTTGAAACCATGAGGGTTTTCTCGGAATTGTCTAAAACAAAAAAGTTGATCGAACCTGTGGCGCCGAAATCATTAAATTGTTTATCTGCACTATCTACGATCGACGTAAAGGAAAATTCATTCTGATTACTCTTCTGGCTGTACTGTCTTTGAAGTTCGAACTTCATTGCTCGTGAGTTTGAAGCGAGAACTGTTTCCAGTTTCATTCATTCTGTGTACTAGGATTAGGGGTAGTTTGAAATATAATAGATTAAATATAATAGTTTGGGCAGGTTTATGAGGACGTTCGAACCCAAAAACGTCCAATCCAGCTTGAAAGAGTTGTTTTGATGGGGTTCGAACGGATCGTCGCGACAATTGCGAGTTAATCGTTGAAACGTCCGGCAGAGAACGCGGATTCCGGGACGATGACATCGTTTGAGGATTAATGAATGTTTAATTCGCGTGGCGCGTTATTTAAATGACAGATAAATTTCGGCGCTTACCGGATGGCCCCCGAATCACCGATGGTGTGGGCGGAGACCTTTAATGGAAGTTTTCGGTGGATTTATTCAACGGCAATTACGATATATTGGAAATCGCCGGAAAAACTGATGCCTCGTGTCATTACTAGTTGATGGATCGTTCAATATGCATTTTCCCCGGGTTTCCGTTCGACATTCATAGAACGCGGGAGCGGCTGTATCGTGGATAATAAAAAGAGGAGAGGAGACAGACAGACGATGGAAGAGGAGAAGGTGGGGGGAGGGGTAGATGCGGGAAAAAACAATTATTCGCGGTAGCGGGCTTGTGCTTTGTTAAATTTTAATCAGTTCATCAAACCGCGAAGCTTTTTTCAGGGTTGACGGGCCCGCGGTTGAAAAAGTGAAACGAAGTCCTTGGGAAACACCGTCGGACGCAATTTCTGGACCCGGATTAGATTACAGAACATTAAAAAGTAATGTAATCCCGGCAGAGAGGGGGGGAATAAAACGAACAGGGTCGGCGAACTTTTCGACAAGCCAATCCCGCGCCTTTCCAGTTGGCCTATGCTCGCGAACGAGCGTACCGAACGTGATTAGGTTCTCTAAACAAGCGGGGATCGTTCGGCGAACTGTCTAATTTACCCCATGAATGATTTATCCGGCCCCGGGGCAAATTGGTCCCCGGTTCCGAATGGACTCCGGAGCCGTTCCTAATGAAAAAGCCGATTCCAGGGTAGCTAACGTTGCTCCGATGGCCGGTTCGGTAAATTCACGAGAAACATTTTTCTCGCAGCCGCCGAGGAAGAACGTCCCGCGGCGCGGACCAGGAACGAGCAACGATTCGTTTAAGAATTCATGCCCCCGTCCCCGGAAACACGAGCTACGCAAACGATTTCACGAATTTTAAACTCGCCAGCGGGCGTACCTGGCCGCGGCGATGTCTCCTCGGCGAAATTCACCACGGAATTTGTCAAATTACGGCATCTCCGAGTGTATCTTGTCGGAGAGTACCCGTCGCAGCATCCCGAGCCGACCCCCGTGAAATGCAAAATTGCGAGCGCCCGATGTAATTCGTCGAATGAAACGGCCAACGAATTCTCCGAATAATATATTAACCCTGGCAACAAGTGAGCACTCGCCCGATAAAATGATAATTCCATGGAAATGTTCGATCGTCTCGTCCACAGGAATTTTCTTCGCCCTCGTCCCTCCTGTCAATTTACATGTTCATGTTATTTGTGAACGATAGCGTTCGCGCTAGTTTCACCGTGCCTCGTGTTGCCACAGCAACCCGTTTTTGGGGCAGCGAATTTATTTATTCAGTTCATCGTTCTAGAATATAGAAAATTATATATTCGCGAGTGATAAATAGAAACGACAGAAATGGACGGGTCATATTCAAAACAGTAGAACTATTGGAAGAATTTGTGTTAGTTTCGACTCGCTAGAATTATTAAAAAAACAGATAAACGTGGACAAGTTTTTTGTTGCTGAAAAATCGGCATATTTTCCGGACCAATCGAGAATCTTGAATTGGAAAATGTTACGCAGACGCACAGTGCGTTGTCTCTCATGGGACAAAAATAGAAAAATAAACTTCCGTGTTATTATACAATGTCGTCTCTGGAACGTTCTTTGATATACATTACTAAAATAAGAAGTGAGATTGGAAAAAATAAACAATCGTTCACGATGTCAAGTTGCGTGCGAGTCAAAACTTTCAGTTGAAAGTCATCATGTAAGTGAGCTAATGTACGAGTGTGATGAAGGTTAGAATTTTGTATTATTTGAAATGGAACGAGTTTTTGAGGGTAATACTTATAATTTTTACACTGTTTTGATCCTAACGTTCACTTTTTTGGAGTGGACTTAGCAGCAGAAATTGCAACGCTTTTTGTAACTTTGATGAAGGTTTAAAAAAATTCCCCTCAAAACTCCTCCATGATTTTTATTGGAAAATGTGCATACATGTATCTCGCAAAGGATTACACTAGAATTCGCTGCCCCTAGCTGCCCGAAAATTTTAAAACAATTTTTTCAGATCTTTTTTGTTTTCATTTGTTTTGATTTTAGTATTATTATTATTTATATTATTTATTGTTTATATAACGTACGAAAATAACTACATTACTAAACAGTCGATTTTGACTTCTGTCTCACTCGTAGTAATACATATAATCAATACATACTACAAAAATAATGTTTTTGTAGTGTATTGAAAATGGCTTAACCTCGCCCATTAGAATACATAATCAAAAATATACATTACCGTATGAAATGTAAAAAGTGACCTTTTCATAGAGCTTCTCGAGGTTACAACAATATCAAACAAATACGATCATCATATACTCTTCCCTATGCCCTATAACTTTTATTTGACACATTTTTCTAATAATTTTCTCTTTCTCGAATTTTGTCCAAGAAACGGGCAATTCGACGTACTGCGAGACGATGCGAAACAAGCATTTGTTCGGCAGGAGGCGAGTATCGCGTCGCGCGTCCCGGATTAGGTATTATCGCAGGCGGACAAAGGTAAATAATTTGATGACGATCGCGAGCGAGCAATTGCGGGATCGGATGAACCGTTTCTGATTCAAAGCGGACTACGGCCGTCCAGTTATTTTCGCTGTCGGTGACAAAGCGACCGTGCCCCAGAGAGAGTCCAGGCAACGACCGAAGCAACGAACAAGCCGGACGCCGGTCCGTTATCGCGCGTGTGTATCTGGAAAAAGCGGGACGTCCGACCACGCTTTCGATCAGATACGGTATTATTAATGCGAAAGAACATTTTAACGCGAACGGTTTATTTAAACGGGCGACCGGTACGCGAGACAATAAATTCCCTGTAAAAAAGAGGCGTTGGCAGCCACCGCCTATGGGATGGCTGAAACGCGCAGGCGGGCGCGACCGGCGTGTTCGCGAGAACGCTCAATTAATCAACGCGTAATTACGGGCATCACGCGAGTTCGAGCCTACGATCTGCTTCAACCGTACGGCGACGAATCTGTACGACGATAAACCTGTCGGCCCGATTTCGTCGCCACAGGGGTTACCTGCAATTTCCTTAAGGCTACCAGGCTTTATCTGCCAGAAAAAGAGTCTAGTCATGGTGTTCGACGAAAATTGAGGACTGCATTAACGCAGGACGAGAACGTTTCAACCACAAAGGCGTACGGGATTAAATTAATCCAACAGTTTCCAAGTGGAACAGACCAATCTGTTGTCGGGCAGATAGGGAAGACCATTTCAGTGTCAGTCTAAAATCAAACAATCATGCGGGTTGTGTATCAGCGACTTTTTTGTTCGAATAAAATACCTGCTTGGCAGAAGCAGTTTAACACGACGAAACTGAAAATAGTGGAGAAATAGAGGAGAGTTGAATCGAGTCAACGCATTTTCAATCTGTTAATGTTATCAAAGAAAGAAGGAGCTTTTTATCAGGCTTTATTTCCCACGATTGGTGAAGGAAATTTCTGTTGCGTGGATATCCGCGGTCATAATACTGTAGAGCAATCGTGCATTAAAAAAATTAATGTACTTCGATCGCGTATCAGTCAGAGTAATTTAGATCAGTCGTGGATTAGGCAATGTGGTACAGATCAACCATTACTCGGACAAAGTAATGGCTTGCAATGCACACAAAGTATTCACCCCGACTAACTGTAATTAAACTGAAATGAAAATAGTCTACTTGGTTAAAAACGTTCGATAAAACCCAGCATTAAATCAAGAACGAATCTCATGGGGATGGAAAGAAAATACTAGCTTGCATCCAGCTTTAAAAATCCAATTCCAATAGAAACAGAAGTAAAACCTATTAAAATGTAGTGAATCGCTAACCGTTCGAAATTTTGCAGTACCGTGCCTGCAGGAAATAAACAGACCCAGTCTAGTCGGAACAGCTCGACGACACGAAGCGTTACAAGCGATGTTTACGATTGAGTCGAAGGTTTCGGTGCCAGTGGAAGAAGGATCGAGGCACCATGGTCGTTCTGTTGGTGCCATTTATTATTCGTGACCACTGTTCGATCGAATTCCAATCATCAGCGTCTCCGCCTCCAGGGGCTGGGCGCGGAGGCACACGGCTGAAGGCGAAAAGAGGGTGGGTGGATGCGGCGGAAGTCGCTCGGAAGGCGGATAATGAAAAAGAGCGACGCAGCTTACGAGTGCATCGTAAAGCATCCCCCACACCGACCTAACTCGGCGTCGAAGCCTGGATCTTTGTCTGCGAAACAATTCTTCCTGTCGCCGGGAACGACGTGGAATGGAAATTCACTTATTTCGAGCTTTTTTTCCGAACGACCGGTTCACCCGTAAAACGACAGGGAAGAACCGAAATTTCGCGAACCCGTGTGACCGTTTCCCCGGTTCTTTAACTCGGATAAAGCTTTTTTTTTATGTGGATCGCTTGACGCTGTTCCCGGGACGCTGATGCGCCCGGATGCTCCCTCGGAATTTCCTCCCTAGTTTTCCCCGGGTTTTAAGAGTTTCCACCATGGTCCGAGAACTTTATTTTACGATCTTGTGAACGATCTCGAAGGATGACGGGATAATTTCTCCGGGCCTTTCTCCCAGAAGAGAGAGAGAGAGAGAGAGAGAGAGAGAGCTTCTCGGGTGAAAGCTGCTCCTCGGCGAATGTGAATTATTTATAATCCCGATGACGTTTCGCTGTTCCAGCTGTGGTCGAGGCGTTCGAGTAACTCCGAGAATTTCCCGCACGATGGAAAACAACAATGGCTACGATTGTCGCGATGAAAGAACGCGTAAAGCGTTAAACCGTTAATTCTAGCGATGGATATGACACCAATCGTCGTCGGAACTATTATACAATTCGATGTTCGAGTCAATGTTTCGGAAGCTTGGAGCCGGTGATGCGGAAATGTGTCGCTGCTGCTCAAGGGAGAAAAAGAGGATTGTGAATAACGTCAGAAAATAATTTACCATTACAGAAAAATCAAATTTTCTCTATCGTGAGAAGTGTCATAGTTTCACGACCGGTTTGATCACAGCTTGTTCATTGCTCAAGCACAACCGTAAGCTGTTACTACTCGCTCTCTTCGGTCCCAAACAGTGCCAACGATCCTAAGATCCTGAAGTCAGGATCATCGAGGCAACAAAACACGGTGGTTTCTTGAAAATATGTTTGAAATTGAAAGCGAGCCGGATAGAGCGTGAATTAAAATGGCGGGTGGCCTTGGGCAGGAAGTATCTCATGTGATTCAGATATACGGATGGACTGACCTCCCCCGTGAAATATTTTACATGAAAATCCACTTACGTGAGCGGCATATATATACGTGCGGCTCGTTTCACCGTGCGGTTAATATTCCTTTTTCACCGTCCGCCGGCAAAAACCAACCCCGACCATCCTTCCAACCCCCGCAGCAACCGCGGCCGCGGTCGAGCTCGGTAATTTGATAATAGTCTACACAAATATTAACCCTCCTCACTTTTAATGCCAACCCCTCCGTCGGCGAAACCTTTCGGAAGCTCCATGGGGGAGGATCTTTGACAGCGTTTGGTATTCTGACCGGGCGTTACACCAGCGAGATCGTTATTTTCCTCGGGAATTTCGAAATCCCTTCGCAAACTGTTCGCGCAGATTATTCGGGATTAGAAGAATACCGTGGAATAATCGATAATTGCGAAGGACATATCCAAACATCGGCAGAATTCGGATTCGCGGCACGAAAACCAGGATAAGAATTGTTTACCAGCTTTGAACACCGTGAAACTTTCGTCAGATAGTCTTGAATGCTTCTGCTGTGGGTTACGTGAAATTTAGTGACAAAGAATTTTGTCGAGAATAGAGGGGAGAGCTAGTATACGTATATTTTATATCGCCGCCTGAAAGTAAGAACTAGGTAACTTGACATTTGGACATTTTGAGTGATCTACTTCGTATTAAAGAAGAAATCAAGCAGAATTTAATGTAGAAACTGGGTAACCTATCAGTGTAATCTACGACATCTAGTGAGCAGTGTTCAAAGTAGATAAAAAATAAATACAGATTTCTCATTATGTTATAAATGGGCAACTCGACTTTTAAAAAATCTTTTTTAATCCAAAATGATGTTTTTTCATGTATTGTTCCACTTAAAATAATGAAATATAAGCAGACATTTTGGCATTATGTTTAAAATAACGGTCTCCCTGCCATAAACTTAAAATCTTAAAATACTGTTTCATCAATGTCTCTAAAATAAGGAATTGTAAGTTACCTAGATCTTACATTCAGGCGGCGATATAATCTATAATATATTTTCATGTTCGCTCGACATTTTCATGGCTTTGAGTAGATTTAATAAACAGAATCCTCACAAAGCCACGACATCAATTTTACATGAAATTAATAGACCTTGCTCAAATTACTAACATAAAATTGTTTGCAACTAGCCGCAATTAGGGAAGCTCCTGCGATTTATACGAAATAATGAGTGAGCGTTCGGTAACGCCGCGTGCAACGGAGAGTTCGAATAGAAAACAAAACGAACGCTTCGAGTTGCTTAATAGTTTCGTATCGACACGGGAGCCGTATCGAACGTTCGTGAAAGTAAAACGTTTCTTGCTCTCCTTGTTGCGTGCGGAGGCGCGTCTGATTTATCGACGGCTCAATTATAATCGTAAATCCTCTTCCCGCTCGACGAATCGCTCCCTCCGGCTTGGCAAATGGAGAAAAAACGGTTTCCCCGGCCTCGGCCTCGCTGGGAAATAAAGAATAGGAGACTCTCGAGAGTGCCCGGGAAGAGAGAGAATGAGAGAGAGAGAGACAGAGAGCTAAGTGAACCCCCACATCATCGCTGCATAAATTGCCAGTTTCCGTTGACTCGGCGCCGCGATCATTCTCTCGCCCGGCAAATGTCGTTGATTTTGGCCAACAGTTCTACTCCGAGTGTCACCCGGAGCCTCGGGCTCCGAGGAAAACGCGACAATTTACACGATTTCAGCGATAACGAATTCGCAGGATGCTGGCGCGCGCTCGCGCCAGGCAATCAGGCAGGCGACAGCATTCGCTCAGCCGTGAGAAATATTTAAAAATTGAAGCAAATTAATTGGCGCTCTCGCGAGAAAAAGAGCGACGAGGCAACGCCTCCACGATATTCCCCCGTTGCTCTGCTAATATTTTCGCTCGGGAACGGATGTGTGATCTCAGGCGGATTTGTAGTTTGACGTTCGAGAGCCAGTTAAGCGAAAATACGGATTAGTTGCGCTTTAATTCAATGCGACCGGTTTATCGTTGAGTTGAACTACTTGCTTCGGTGTTCCGCCGATCGTGTTTCACGTTTGATACAGCGACTTGTGAGCATCGTGTAGAATTTTTAGCCGACTTCGAAAAAGGAGGAGGTTTCTCAATTTGATCCCGTTTGTGTGTATTCACATAAATTAAATGGAAATTATTTCATACTTTTTAGTGTGTTTTTTCGGAATCGGTTTAATTTCTCTTTATAAAATTTTTTTGTGGTCCAATGTCCCACATTGAAAGGGTCAAAGTTAATAGAAAGTGATACATGAAAATCAATTAAATAATAAGAATGGTGTGTCAGAGCAAGACTACGTTGAGTGAGTCAACTTTATTTCATATAAAGCATGCGAAAATTATAAGCATGTATATGCTTTTTTGCGTGAACATTTCCAAAAATTTCGCGGGAAACTTCGCACCTCCCGAACACGATCTTGGTACTCCAGAGTACGCTTTGCATTAAAAATTCCAATAAAAGACCAAAGTACAAATAGGAACAGATGGCGAGAGAGGAGGAGCAATAATTCACGCGTTCCTCGGAGCGGCAGCAAAACTGCATAAGTAAAATACGTCTTGCAATTTAGTCGAACAACAAGAGAGTAAAATGCTCAGCATAAAATTCTATTTGCGCGGAAGCCGCGGGTTTTATTTCAGCATCGACTTTCGCCCGCGAGTTCGCGGTCATAACGTAACTCAAACGTGGTTATGGTAGTGGGGAGGGGGGGGGCAGTTTAACCGGTGTTTCCGGCCACCATAAATCCATCGATCCCGTGGAAATTATGACGAAGAGCCGGTTACGAATCCCTGCGAGGCAGCAGCCGCCCTGGCCCGGAACTTTTACCGTTGAACCGAACTTTCCATGCGAATGTTTCATCGTTCGCCCTGCGGTCACGGCACATTTGTTTTGTTCCGGCGTCGGCCACGTTTCTCGGCCGTTTCCCGGCCGGAAAATTTGATTTCCTCCTCGGGAACCGTTCGGCCCCGGTATTCGAACGTCCATCCGTGTAATCGCCGGCCCTGGGTGGAAAACTCGGGAATATTCCCGGTCGCTGGAATCTCGTTGTCTCGCAAATCTGCCGGTGGAAAAACGGTTCTACGGTGAAGCTGCTAGTCGGCGTTCGCACAGGGGAACCGCCCCGCGAAGATGGAATCGTTCGATTGGTTCCTCTGTTGAGCGAAACTTCGCGCAAAGCTCAGCGAGCGTCACTCCCGATGCTCTCGCACCGCCGGCGACGACACAACGCTGCACTTTGTCGATAATTAGCGGGAGCTGTAGCTCGGGATGACGCGTTCAGGGACCTCGCTCTTAGCCACCCTGATCGTACCTATCGGAATGGAAACCTCCTTCGGAATCGCAGATCATTTCACTTGCAACCAGACAGTCCCAGATTCCTGCTCCTCCCAGCCTGAATTAATTGTATTAATTCATGAATTCCTTTTACGAGCTCATTATTGCTGTAGAGTTATAGGAGCGATTATTCTGCAAAATAAAATTACGTTCTGAAAGCGTACAGCGGTTTCAAAACCTTTCCTTTGAATCCAGAGGAACTTCCGCCACCGGCTAATACAATTTGCGAAACCTGTCCACAGCACAAAGGAATATTTGATCTGCACCGCAGTGTGCAGAGTCGTCTTCCAAACCGAATGTGTCCTCAAATATTTTCCCAACGTTTAAATAACCCGGTTATAAAACGGGCGGATGTGTGTGTGTGTGTGTTTCTTTTTTATTTTGTTATTTTTCAGTAAAAATTGAATCGCGGTTGGTTATGCGTGTTTCGAATTGCCAGTCGCGGTTATTGTTTCGTTCGAAATATTCCTCTTGTCCACATTCAAAGGCACCGCTCGCTGAAGCACCACTGTTCCCGCTGAACAGATTGAAACGGGCGTCGCTTATTCAAACGGTTTTCATTCGATTCCGAGCGCGCGCGCGGCCTTTTATCCTCCGGCCGCGTCTGATTCCGGTTCCGTTGAATATTTTACCCTTATCAGTGACAGTATCGCATGCCAACCACCGAATTAAAACTCGCAGAAACGGCCGTGAATTATTATACCACCCGATGCTCCCCTATATTTCCCGTGCAGAGCGTGTTTCGCAGTTCGCGGGTCGCGATCCGTGCTGATTGACGTCTCTTATGTAACATTTACGAGCAACAATCGTGTAATAAGCGTGTCATAACCGCGCGTTTTCCACGCCGACAGCTGCCCCGAATAGATGTCAATCGCGACGCCGCGGTTCGTCCAATTTGGAGACATTGTCACCTCGGCTAATTTAAAACAACATTTTTTCTACACCGTACAATGCAATCAAGTAGTACAGGTCAGTGAGAAAATCAGGTGAAGTTGTCTAGCGTTTGATGAGCACATATTATTCGTAGACGATTCTACTAAAATGATAAAGCATGGTTCATATATGACTCAAGGTGTACCATATTAAGAACCCCTTTCGCGCTGGAACCTGCAAATGACACACCACAAAAAAGAAAATATTTTCCCAAGCTGTGTTAATTTTTAAACAAACTTGCCCCAGAACTTATAGGGAGGAAAGGCATCTACAACTAGTAATTTTTTGGACGAAAAAGAGCAATCTAAAATAATCAAAAAATGATATCAACAAAAAGTGGTTCATATTTGGGCACTTTACCCTACATGTAGAAAGTGAATATACAACAAAATAAGGGACTAACTTTTATACAATATACTAAACAGTAAATAACTCGTTCAAACCATTCATTATTTCTACAAAAATTGACTTTTAGTGTGGGCAAAATGATAAGGAACTTTGAATATAAAATAAGAAAAGTATTAGAATTCAACAAAACTGCACAATTTTTGGCAATTATAGTAACGCGTGGACTGCCCTTTACGTCGTACCACTTCAATCATTCTTCTCGGTAAACTTTATATCATTTTGATGTATGCTTTCCCAAGCTTCTAAAATTGCTGATTTCAATTCGTACAATATTCTTGACAGTCCTCCCCAAACGTTCTCGATAATGTTTAGGTCAGGAGACCTTGCAGGCTAATGCAAAACTCTTCAGATCAAAAGATCTGACTCTTGATAGTCCTGTACTACTTCCAACGTGTTTTACACAGTGCTGAGAACGATAAGCTCAACGATCAAGTAGAACTAGTCACTATTCTCTGAGGCACTCTTCCACTTCAGTAGTGTAGATCAATAATTGCTCCAACACCGTCGCCCGACTAATGACGGCCTAGCACTACTTGCAGAGAACTTTGCCAGGGCTAATGCGACGGCGAGTTGGCAAGGGTTCGCGGAGGTGTGAAAAATTTTCGGAGGAAATGTGCAGGTCACAGGACCGATTAGCATAGTCGCAGCTTTGTTCGAGTTGCGTCGGTGACATATGGAGGGACAGGGCGCGCGAGCGTCTCCGTCAAAGAGATAATTGCGAGTAAATAATGCTACGCTGTGGCCGGGCTATATGGTGGCCATTCACTGGTTGGCTGAAATTGCCGTAATAATAGTTACACACATGCATGGAGAACGCTGGAGAGCGAGACAGGGAGAGGGACACGCGGAAACACCGTCATCAGCTCGCAGCGTGCGCTGAAAGACGATGGCGCACGTTACGAAGGGTAATAATAAAATTTGACCGTAGTTCTGGCCGGAGCGAAATGGCTGCGGTCGCCGCGAAAGTATGGACGGATCCGTAATTTTGATAATGTCGATGCGCGGAATGGACGGAATCGCGCGAATACGGGATGACATTGACAAGATTACAACTTCGGAGCGGTCCGCGGCGAACTAACGGTATAATAATTCCGCAAAGTGGAAACGCGAGCTCCGATGGGAAGCGCGGGTGCGGCGGGCGAAATTTATGAAAATACGGGGGCGCAATTAAAAATGCAGATAACGTTCGGAATTTCGTTGTAACTCGATTATCGGCGTGTGCAACGTCGACGTTTTTCAGTTTTCGAAACCGGGGCTGAAAGAAGAGGGATGCAACGCGGCGCGGCCCATTATCCGGCATTTTTACCGGAAAAATACAGGCCCCCGTAGGATTGTTTTACGCCCGCTCTAATCTCGTTGGGGACGGGCTGCATGCAAAATTCACCGTGCATTCGTGTGGCATGTGGCATGTGTTCACCGCACATGCACTGTCGCGCCCGGCGGTTAGATGTTACACGCTCGTATACAAGAGATGACTTTGATCGAACGACCGAGCCAATCAGGAACTCAATTTGTCGAAGCTAATCCAGTTATGCGAGATATGAGCCGGTCTTTTCGTGCGCCATTATTATTGCAAATAATAACGTGATCCCGGGCATGGAGTGCCGGCTTGGTTTAACATCAATCGAGGTTGGGAGAGAGAGGAGAGGTGGGACGTGGAGAGAACCCTGTTTTGTGCTGGCTGTGTTGACGAACACTGCATCGCGAAATATCCTATTAAAAGTACATAATTAAATTCGCAGAGCGGCAGGAAAAACATCAAAGGCTAGAAAATTGCGTTTCCTGCTATCGGTATCGTGTTATACGAATTACGATGCGCAAATACACAGCACAATATCCGGAAACGTCTCGTTTTTTCCGTTTCGCGCTCCCGTTGCGTTCTAATTCGCAGCCACTTGAACGGGGTGTTCGTGTAACGTCACGAAAACCAGGAAATTTTCAGCGATTTCGATTAGAACTTTTAGGGAGCGATACTTTTTTGATTAAGTTTCATGTATTTTGAGAAAGCAGTCGGAGCTCTCTCCAGTGTGCCGGCAATGGAGGAAGTAATTGTTCCTTAGCAATTTCAGTAAACATTCGGTGGCGGGGGCGGATTGCACATAATTAATCGCGGGTAAAAGAGGGGTGGTTGACTGTTGGCGACAAAGGGGTCGCCGCCCCTCTCAGCGCAATTACCAACTTTTCAAAGGAGGAGAGGCCGACTTTGCTTGCCTCGTCGCGAGGCAACCGCGGCCTCGTCGAGTCGAGCCGTGCCGGTTGCTTTTCATTAGAATTTATTATTCTCCCGTTAACTAAGCAGCGTAAACGCGCGACGTTTAATTTATATTTCGCGTAAGTTACGAGCGGCGGGATCCTCGCGCCGAGCCACCCCTATCTAGCCCCTTAACAATCTTGCCGCGAGGCGATTGCGCCCCGCGCGAAAGTGAAAAATTAAGGGGAAGATATCGTCTCTCCCTTCTGCCCTTCTTCCGCACGCCACCCCCGTAACCGCTCGTGGCGATAGCGAAACGACGGCGATAATTGCGGAAAGACCGCGATAAAAAATAACAAACGATCCGATGCGCCGGATGAAGCCTGTCTGGAAATGACTGCCCCATAAATAACACTGCATCTCCGCTGGCTTTGTTTTTAGGTCGGGGATAATGAAAATTGAAGATTATAGCCGCGCAGCTTTCTCCGGTTGCGTAAAAGTTCGCGTAGAGCCGCGTGTAAACACGTAATCGTTCACCGGATAACTTCGCCGATTCGTGTAAAATTCAACGCAAGTGGTGCGAGCATGCTATAAAAACTGACGCGGTGGACGTGTTTCGTCGAGATCGTCGGACAGTTGCGTTGGAATTATTCTTTCAAACGGAGAATCAGTTTCCAAGTAATTTGAAGTGGTAAAAGTTTATGCGTGGGCGGACGAGATCTTGAATAGAGATGACCTACACTACTTCGTAGAAGCAGATTACAGATTCTCATTAATTTTCAGCACATTGTGTGCGAACTATCGAACATCGTTGACCCAAATAGCAACAATTACACTTCGTACAGTGTTTCCTCCACGTCGCCTAGTAAATCCCCGTGAAAATTTGCATATCACAACAAAAAAGCGTAATTTCAGTTAAAATATGCGCCATAAGGGAGTTATCGCGCGGCGAAACAGACTGCTCTCGCACGGGCAGATTCGTCGCGGGGTCGTGGCTCGCCAGGCGGATTCAAGCAAATTCGACGTTTGACAGAGTTGCCGGGTACTTCAAGGGTCGAATTTGCATGAATTAATACCGGTTCTCCCATGGGTGGGTCTGGGCGTCGCGCGTTATCCTGGCCTTCGCCCGGCTATTTGTTCGTCGGCGGAAATTTATTGGCGCAAACGCGTATTCACCACCACTTAACCGTGCGACGGGGGAATCTCGGGGTTCTGAAAGCTTGTTCCGTCGAGGCAGCATTGTCGGACGGTATCGTCGCTACGTGTGTTTGCATTGTGCACTGCAAACGAACCGTGAACACAGTTGTTCTTTCTCCACTCTCGTTCCCCAACCTTTTCTCTAACAGCCGCACTCCCTCTCGCCACCCTTTAGTCGCCCGTTCGCCTTTCCATCGGAGCCGGAACCGTGTGTCGTGTTTTCGTCGCTCGGTTTCTATCGATTTCGGTTTTCTTCGCGGGGGCTGAGCTATGAATTCGAGGTTGAACCGTCTGTCTCCTTCGGAGATTCCGCGCGAGGCAACGCTCGAATCGGAAACGCGGAATAGATTGCCTCGCGCGACGTCTCTCATAATTTTCAATTCGTTGGATTTATTCGCATCAGATTCCTCTGGCCGGGGGGTAATTTAATAACCGTACAGCAAACAACCCTGCACTATACCATCGTCGAGCGTTAAGATAAAATTCAAGGGGTTGGCGCAACCCGTTCAGAGAAATTCTCCCGCGATTAAGCTATCCGGCGACGTATTTCGTGCCACGGAAAAATATCCTCGCAACTAGGCGAGTTCCTTCACGCGATCCTTGCTCGCGCGCGCACACACGCCCCTCAAGACAAACTGGTCGACGAGAGGTGACAACATCTGGCCATTAGTATGAAATACCGACGACGCTGACCGTATCTCACCTTTACCCCCTGCCCGGCGGCGTTATTTTTATACCTTTATACCCCATTAAATCCGCCCAACATTTACGCCCTCTCGCGCGTTCAACCCCCGACCACCTCCTCCCAAGGAAACTGAAATCGCTCCCGCCCCCTTCACGCCTTTGGCTTTGTCACTTGGTCACTTATTTTTTATGTCGGTACCCTGAATTACCGGCTACGGAAGCTATCACAGCGAAGTGTGCCTCCAGCAAGTAGTATCGTGACCGGTCTATTTTGTGAAGTTGTTCGATAGGCGGTAGAACATTGTTTGAAAGTATGTATTGGCCCCTCCGGCAAGTGGTACAGGACAATGAAAGGGGAGGCATCGACGTTCAATTAGAAATTTCTTGATTCTACGTATGTATATCGGAACGGGGCGGTTGGCAAAGTTATTTGGTAAGCTGCGGGGGCATTGTTCGAAGAGTAATTGGTCCGAAATCACGGCGGAACGGTCTCGTTTACAAATAAATGTACAAAGGACACGGTGTTCCGGAGAACGGCCGACAACGTACCGGTCGCGCCTCGTAACAAATTCTCGTCGCTCGCGTCACAACTCGACGGAACAACGAATCCATTGCTCGAAACTCGCCCGAACCCCGGCTCGCTGTCTCGACGAGCCGGTCTCCCGGTGTTTACGAGCGCTTGTGCAACGGTTTATAGACACCGGAAAGGTCGTTGCCCGGGTTGTTTTTGCTTTTTGTCGTGTGTGTAGCCCTCCCCCTGTTCCGTTTCGTTTCGTTTCGTTTCGTCCGGCACCGAGCCGATTTATCCAGCCCGTCGCCGGGAGAACATTGTTGAATCGAGACCGCGACGAATGTTTACCCGGTCCTAAAAACGTGTATCGTCGTACCAGGGGCGGGAACGATGGTGGGGGAAGGGGCGAACGGAGAGCCGAGGAAGGCAGAAGGTTGATACGCGGGCGCTTAAAGTTCATAGCCGCGAAAGTTACGGCCGACAGTTCCGCTATACGGCCGGGCGTAATATATTCCCGGTGGCCGTAAATTTCCAATTAAGCGGCAAATGAATATGAACCGCTTCGTACGTTTTTATCGCGGCCGGTTTAACCGCCTGGCCGCACCAGGCCTTTGGCCCTGTTCCGACAGCCTCTTGCTAATCCGTTCCGCTTCGAACGCCGTACGTCCTCGAACGCGTCAAGCTGGTCCTCCGAATCTCGCGAAAATGGATTCGCCCCGCGTAACTTTGCGGTATAGACCGCTGCTCCCCGGTCGTTACACGCTCCAGGTGTCTTCAGGCCTCCCCCGACGAATCACCCTTCCAGTATCAGCGAAAAGACAACCGAAGAACCGCGTGTTTCAATCTACAAAAATTTTTATTTCGAGTTATAATGAGGGTTGATATTTCCATCTGTGTTTCTGTATCCTTGTTGTTCGTCAAAGAGGCGGAGCTCCAAGTAGCAGAGGGGTGGTTTTTCGAAAGACCATTGTTGAATTCCAACTGTTAGATTTTATGTAACAATCTAATCAGTGTCCTCGGAGGCACGCGATTCCTCAAAGCACGTCATCATCCCCCGGAACCGGTAGCTCAGGCAACGAACCTTGCCGTAGCGAGTTGGGGGTTGGTTTTTCACGGGCGAAGAGTCACGGGTTCTTGAGAAGGGCCTCGAGGAGCCTTCGAGCACGGACGCACAATGTGCCCGAGGCTCGGCGAGCCGTGAAATGCTAAGAAGTAATTATCCTGTTACCACCAGCTGTTACATCCACCCCCGTTCGAGTCGAAGAAATTCGTTTCCTCCGGTGGCCGTGCTTCTTCATTCCTACCCTCTCGCCCCTTCAAAATATATATATATATATATATATCCGAGAGGGAGAAACAATCATCGCGCGATTTAAACGCCGTTGAATTACCCGGCAACCGGATTTTAATCGGTTAATACACCGGAACTTGCCGGTCCTCGAGACGAAGGGGTTGTTCTTATTTTCGAATTTATTTCGGAACACTATTCAACCACCTGCAATCGGGATTTTGTACTTAAAGAAGATTAACCCCCGCGCGTTTCATCTCGTTCCGATCTGAATCGAAGGAGGAAACGAAAGTTTTAATCTCGGGCCACGGGGCGTTGCGTCGACCAGCCCATCCGACGTGGCGGATAGTACACCGCGACTTTATTAAACGTCATTCTCCTACGGCGTGGAAATTGGTTTCGCCTGGCAATCGATATGTGTGAACCCCAGACGCGCGGCCACGTATATTCGCGATAGACGATAGCTAATTTGCAGCGCATTACCAGACCCGGGATCCGGCGTGCCACGACGAGCCCGTTACCCTCCTACCTCCGTGCACGGGACGTGAAAGGTTAAACTGTTCCTCAGCCACGCGGAACTTTCGATTACCGCTCGGAACAATGGAGCTTTCGTGAAACTTCAACTATAATACTCCATTATTCAACGGGCCCGTGAAGTACGCTCAAAATATACACTCGTGAACCATTGACTTCGACGTGGTTTCAAGGTCGAAGCCGTCCACGCCCGCCCACAGTATTACTGCTATGCGACGTAGGGTCACCTTTCAGCATTACATGCTTCATTCTAATTAACCCCAATTTGTTTTAACTTATTTTATTACTAGCCTAATGGGTCTGCAAAAATTATAGCATCATGTATTCGAACACAATATTCAAAATAATATTCTAACGATATTAACACCAAACCTACCACTGTTGGTCACAAATGAACGGTTTCATATTCTTGATTTTACAATTATTCAAATTATATACAGCTACTTCCATGGGAAATGTTTTAATAAATTTCTTTATTCCAGCACATACATAGAGTTTTGTCGTTTTTTTTTAGGTAAAACATTTTTATCGATTTTAGTGCTTGTTAGGTTTAGTGCAGAGTAGGGCAATAATCAATTAATATTTAAAAATGACTAACTGTCTTTTTGAATGTTAGTCACAGCAAAATAGTTATTAGTCAAAACTTTGTGATTAGTTAGTGATAACTAAATGGCAAATGATTAGTCACAGCTCCTACAAATAACACTACCCAACTGATACTCACTGATTTGAGTATCACTAGATACTCACTATTGTGCAATTAACATACTAATTAATATTATTAATTAGTTATCACTAACTAATCAAGAAGTTTTGACCAATGACTATTTTGCTATGACTAGCATTCAAAATGCCTGGTTTGGTGTTAAAAGATTTCAAGTAGAACTGTCAGCCAATGGTCAGACATGCCAGAACCAACCCTGCCAACACTAAATCCTCTGAAATACAATAGAAACTCCCGGTATCCAGCAAAAACAACATTCCTCATGCGAGCAGCAGCTGAATGTTTCGGCAACTCCCAGGACACCGAGCGAAAGGAACAAACCACAGTTCGGCCGATTAGGCATTACAAGCCATGAGGATCCGGCAGTCGCTTCGTCACCTCATCGGACCCAACAGTCATCCAATCAAAAGTTCCCGGTGACACGGATCCCAACGGCATAGGGAGAAATCGTGCGGGATAGAGAGGATCGAAAGGATTGGGGGTATAAGTGAGAAACTGGAAGAAAAAAAGATGGTCGCGGAAAGCATCGACCCCAATTCCCGAACACCTTCGCGCCATCAGGGGAAACTATTCCGAAGAGGCAGTGTCGCACCGCGTCGTCCGCATTCCGGGATCGATCCCGATTAAACTTGCATCCGGTCTTGGGGGTTGGGGTTGCTCGGAGGAGAGTGGGAGATATGGACAAAGATAAAGCTAGGGAGAATTGGGGATCGTGGGACAACTCACCCTTTCCCTCATCGTCCGATTAACAACCGGAAGACGAGTTTCCGGCGGGAAGAAGCGACTTGACCTGTTCGCGGTGGAAACCGTGGTGGTTCGGGATGGAGAGGGGTACGAAACCGTTGTGAGGGGATGATCAGAGACGGGGTTGAAGGGGACAGGAGGGGGTTGAAGGAATGGCGGAGCATTCGAGCAAACTCCGGCGAGCACGGCGAACAAGATGATGAGAGGCGGCGGTCGCCGGAGCGTAAAATATGAAGAAGTAATCACCCCGGTAGCAGCTGGCAGGACTTACTTCGAGACGAAGGTTAGAAACGACGCTCCCAGGAGGTCCCGTGTGGCTGTGCGGCCTAGAACACCGGATGGGAGGGGTTGTCGCGCGCTCTCTCGGTAGTGGTGGTTGCGAGCCAGGGGGTGGATGGCTCGCGGGACGCGGAGGATGGGGCGAGGGGCGGGGAGGGGGATGGTTGGGAGTCGTCTACGGGTCATGGAAGCAGAGGACAGTAAATTCAGTGAAGCATAGATTGCAGCCGAGGGTTTCAGACCGGGGTCGAGCTTAATTTCGCGGCCACCTGGAAATCCTTTGGTACCGTGCCAACTCATTGCCGGATTCATTCATAACGAAAGAGACGTACAGCCCTCAAAGGTATCGTCCGCTCTGCCTCATCGCTCCTGCCTCGCCCACCCTCCGTCCCCACCAGCCCGCCCTCTTCACCCTAAACTGCCCCGTCTTTGTCTCCCTGGTAATTATATATGAACGATTTCGGCGGGGCGAGAATCGGCAGAAATGCCCGCGGACGTCCATTTCCTTCCTAGCTACTACTCTCTGTGTCCGAGGGTTGATTAGGTCTCGAGAGACTTCTCCCTCGATCATTCGGAACAGTTCAAAGTCTGATAGCGGGAAGGGCCTTTTCTGTTCCCGCAATCGTTGCGAGTTTTGCTACCCTAACTTTTACAAGTGGTGGATGAATGAAGATGTCGAACTTGGGGTAAGTTAAAATCGACGTCTTTCCTGTACACCGATGAAAAGTCTTCGAACTCTCGACGAGCCGGAGCTGGACAAGTAGAACGATTTGGATCTGGGAAGTTTGTAGGGTTAAATGGCTCCTGTAACGTGTACGGGAGTAACAAATCGTTATCTAGTTCCGGAACGAGCGTTCCCAATTGGTGGTTACAATTCAGATAATTATTCTCAGTCTCCATTGGTTTTCCAGGCAATTTTCAGCCTTAAATCTTGAATGATACTTCGCCCGAGAGTCCACGAAGTGTCCACACGTGTAGAACAAACGAATCGAGTAGAATCAGTCGTTATCTGATCAGACAGATCCAGTAGTTCATTAATATAAGTCAATATTGAAGGAGACAATGCTGCCTAACTATGATAGGCACACATTACTTGCGCAAGACATGAGAAATGCATGAGCTGCGGATGCAAAATTGATTAGACGCTGTTGTCCGACTATTGGCCGACTGGTCTCACTGCCGGTGAATTTTACATGACACCTTTTCAGGCGCTATTGTTCCAGAGCGGCCGCTGAGTGAGAAAAATGGCTTCGGCAAATATTTACAGGTATTAGTCGAATGAATAACATAGAATTGTTCACTATTTAATCCGACACGTTCGTTGGTCGGCTGGTGTGGATGAATAATGAATGAGACCAGGTGAGATCTGGCTATTGACAGGCCGCATACTACTCGCACAGATCTATCAAGGCTATAGAAAATGTATGGAACATGAATTGAAAACGTTGATTGAGCACTGCTGTCTGACTACAGCTTGCCGCGTATCACTTCCAAAATTTTACTTCTCACGTACGTCCTCTACGGAAATTGAATTTAAAAACCAGTGGCCAGCATTCGCGAGAAACGCTGTCCTTTCCCTATTAAAATCGCAGGCGGATGGAGAGGTTGTTGTGGCCGGGACAGCGGGGGATCGCGGCGATAAAAGATTGGGAAACAATTCCTCAGCTCCGGTCCGGGTAGCTCGCGGAACAGCGCCGCGTATAATTCGCATCGTCGAGAGGGGGAAGCGGGGCCGAGAACCCGAGCGGCTCGACAACGTAATTAAGACGCGTCGTCGCTAACGAGATGTCCCGGTAAAGCGATACCGGCGACAAGCCCCTGATCATCCCACGGCGAGCGCGTTCCAGCTCGCCAGGAAGCGGCAAGTTGCCTCTTCTCCGGTTTCTGCGTCCCCTTTCCTTCCAGATGGAAAGAGACCGACGGGTCTGGAGAAGGGAAAGAGAAAACGAGAGAAAGAGAAAGCGATCCTGTCAGCAGCCGCGACGACAACGACGACGAGCCACTTCTCGATTTTCCCGGCGAGCGCGAGAAGAAAAGTTCCTGAAGCCACGGGTAGATTGTTCGCGGCCGCTGGATGGCGTGGGTGGAGCCGATGAGAACCGTTCGCAGATGGAAATTGCTCTGGACAAATGGCTCGTGCGGTGGAGATGTGCGCAACGTCCTCGAATTCTCTCTCGTCTTGCCCGGAGTCTTTAGAGAAAATTGCAATTCCTCGTAAGTGACGTCTCTCCCCCCGTTGCTCTTCATATTTCTCTTACGCGCCGCCGCCGACGTCGACGACGACGACTGCTCTCGCCCCGACTCTTAGATGATTAAAATTGGACTCGCGAACGGCGTCTAGCGGGCGCAAGCTCCGCAGCAGATTGCAAAGTAGCTGTTTAGCGCTCTGCGAACCTGCCCGACGCTATTGTACCCTACCCCTCTTGGATATCTGCCTCCCGATCTCCTCACAGAATCTATCCTATACTCTGTCTCTCTGTCGTTGTCATTCCCGTTCTCGTTCTCTCTGTCTCTCTCTCCATCTGCCTCGCTCGATGCTAATTTTGCGCGAGCGCGTTAAGTTACGAACGATTCGACGTCTTTTATTAGAGCCCCGGAGCCCGGGATCGCTGACTACGTCGCCGGGGGATTTGTCGCGGCGTGCTCCGCGTAAATTGAAACCTTGTTTCGTGCCTGCCGGGTTCGTTAGCGGCGAATTTTACGAGCTGACGGCTCTCTCGGCCCGACCCTCGCGAAGAATTCGCGATATCCGACCGGCACTTTCGACGATTCGGGGATTCGCCAACACTTCCTCGGCTCGGTTTCCAGAATCCTCGGCGATTCTTGATCTGGGGAGATCGCGCCACCCGCGGGAATGTCGCGCGATCCCTGTTTCGGACCATTTTCGGCCCTAGTTAATAAAGCGGCAGTCATAATGAAATTATAAATTTTATGCAAGCTGTAGAATCCCAAGAAGTTGAAAAAATTAGACTCATATACTAAATGCTTTCATGAAAAGTTACAGTGAAATAAACATAAGAATCGTCTGACGTCCAGACACCACTCTATAAACCAGAAAGTTAGTTAAAAATGGAGACCCATAGGAGTAAAAAATTATTATGTTGTAAATGTAAAATTTTTGCCAATTGGAAATGGCCATATTTAGTCAAAAAACATTAACGTCTGGCCGTGTATAGGCAGATGCTACTACAATTGACTGATAGGTTAAAAGTGGAGATGTTTTTACTACAAAAGTTAAGTCCTACAATTTATTTAACGTTCAAGGTCTGCTATGCGCTTGAACAATCCAGGAGCACGGTTTAAAGAGAACGTTTACGCGCCAATGCAATTCCAGCGATTCCCAGCCAAAGAAATCGCTACTTCGTTAAATGCATTAATCAGTACACTCGATACGCATAGCGTAATCATATTAATTGATAAACAACGTGGTTTCCGTAGCGATACGATGTTAATTTGAAGAGAAGAACCGCCTGAATCCGACACGGGACGGCATAGACCGTGATTAAACATATTCAAGCGGAAATGAATCGACGGATGGTTCCTGTGCTGCATGATTGATCGGTACGCGTGTACAAATAGTTTAATTATTGCCTGATTATCGGTAAACACGAGCCCGCACGAACCAAACAGGAGCTGTCTCCCTATGTTGGTCTATTTAACGCTCGGAATAAACAGTAACGGCACTTTAATCATTTTTTTGGAACCCTTTGTACTCTTTGCTGTCGTTTGGAATGATTTTTACTGGACAATTTCAACAACCAACCACTTTTGAAACAAATTTCGACATCACACCATTAAAAAATGTTCTGTTCTGGAGTGTTGATGTGCGTGGCAGTGTTGAGGTTTTTAAAAATTAATCGAGGAGTTGATCCGCAGACTCTTTCTGCGGAAAAGCGATGATTCACGGGACCTTTAAATACAAAATTGATTAAAACTACAGTGTGCTCGACCTATAAAAAATCAATAGGGGCGCGGGTACACAAACAACACGGACAGAATAAATCTGTAAATAACGACGGCGGTACCAAAGCGGGCATTTCCGGCAAGGCAATATTAAAACCTCGCCGAAGCTTGGATAAAATGAGAATTTTATGAAACCGATAGATGACGGCCAATATTTAAGGGTGTGTATTCACGTGTCACGATTTTCCCTAGGGTGGATGTAACGGGGATATCCCGGCCCCGTGCCGGGAGAGCGGCTTTGACATTTTAATATTTCATGACGCGAGAGCGGGCTCGTTTGAAATTTCAACTGATTGCGGCGCCTCGCCTCGCGTCGCTGGGGCACTCATTAAAATATTCATTAATATTCTTAAAACACCGATGGAGAGTCCAGACGGTATAATCTCTGTGCCGTGCTCCGGTTGCCGGTAGTGTCGCGTTATTAGGGCTGTAACCGAAACTGTCCCCGACGCTTTGAACTTTTAATTACAAAAATGTATCGCCCGGCCAATTTTTCCCGTCCCCCCTGACACAGTGGAAGGCTATGTGTCGTCGGGTCTCCCCTCTGTCTTTCATCTTTCATTCGTCACACCAATGTACTTTCAGCGGCGCGCTCGCCCGCGACGACGCATTTATTTCGCCGGAACCGATGAATATTTATAGGGCCCCACCGGGTTCGGCGAGCGAGAGCGAACTTCGCGTTATCTTCTATGAAATTTCCGAATAACACACCGGTATCGGTGTTTTTAATGGAAAAGTTCGAGCCCCGAGCGAGCACTCGCGTCACGATCCACCGAATCGACGCTAACGAACAGCTCTCGCGTGTTAACGCAATCGCGTGCCAACCATTCAGCTCATTCAACCTCTTGTTGCGTTAAGAAATATCATTATCGCCGCTTTCTTTTCGTTTATTTTTCTTGTGCTCTCTTTCCTCCTCTCGCTGGACCAACCAACGGACTTCATTAACGGAAACGTTAGCAGCGTGGGTTTAAGAGATTCCATCGGGAATCGCCTCGCGGTGTGTTAATTAACTGCACCGGAACCGATCATCAACACCGCCGGCGAACTTCTGTTGTTCTTTCGAATAATTTTTCCATGCGGTCGCCCTCTCAGGATTAATGGACTCGCGGACGCGATGAAAATCGAATTAAAAGGGCGCGCTGCCAGCCCGGCTGTTCACACTTTGCTTTCGCCGGATTTTTAAATGTGGCCAGAAAATGCTGGAATTATCGCGGAGGTCCATTGCGACATATTATTAGACAGCGCACTCCGGGTAATGGGGATTTTGTAAATTAATTCCAGCACTTGCTACGTCGGAGGCATAACCGGGCTCGATTCTCACGATTATATTTTATAAATTTCATTTTATAAATATTTTTCGGAGTATTTCCATTGAAAGATCACTTTTACTGTACCGAATTGAATTCAGACTGAAAATACTGTCTGTCAATTCGCCTTTTTCTCTTTTTATTCGGTTCCAACAAGAAATGTAAAAATCCTGTGGTTTCCTAAAAAAAAAGAAGAAAATTCAACAATTTTTAAATTGGGTTGGCAAGAAAGTAATTCCGGTATTTTGAGGTGAAATAAAAATTTCTTTAAGCAATGAACGTTAGTCGATCAAATATTTTCTATTTTATTCGATGATCCCTTGCCATCTTTTTGGTAATAAAGTTATTGGCTATTTTCGTTTCATAAAAAGTGGCCTTTTCATTTCACCTTAAAAAAGCGAAATTACTTTGTTGCCAACCCAATATATGCATAACCAATTAAAGGTGAGCGCCTGACGCGCATCAATCAGAAAAGCGGTTGGCAGTTGTTGATCGGTACGATATTTAATGTAGTGCCTACATCATTCAATTTTAATGGCGCATACATCATCCGCAGCTCTCCTTGTTTACTCTAAACAGTCCGGCATCCGTTCGGGAATAATTATTAAACATAACGAGCTTGCTCATGCAGCGAGCCGAAGGGAGACTATAATAACAATAACTAAACGCGATTAACACTAGATTGCCCAAGGAAGTCATTCTGACTGCTTTTTAATTTCAATTAGAAAAACAGTTATGTATATAACTGTTGTGTGTGTGTGTGTATTATACCGATATTGCCCAAAAGCAGTCATTTTGACTGCTTGGGAAATTTTAAATAATCAAATGACTCCTATTATTGAATTGAGTAAATTTCCTATATGACCAGTTCGGCTCTGTATTGAAATAACAGTATATGATAAATTGTCGATTTGGGCGTATATTTGATAAGTTGCAGTTGCTCAATAAGTATTAGTATGGTCGCGGACAAGTTACAGCGCGCGGCCAGCTGGGCTGTTTTTTATAAATTACTTTTCTTCGTATTGAAGTAAATTTTGTTGTTGTTAATATTTATTAATAACTGATAATATAACTGTAAATAAAATAAAGAATAATAAAAATTAATTTTAAACAAATTTCTTTACACATTAGTAATTCTTTCACAATGCAGTCATTTTGACTGCTTTTGGGCAATACAGATACATACTAAGTTTCAGTCTTTCTAGTGTTAAAGGGCGCGAGAACGTGGCGACGGTTTATCTGGCAAGTGAAAAAAGCTGGTGCGTTCTGAATCAGCCTTTTCACCGTTCCAATCAAGGTGGCCGGGCAAAAATTTCTCGAAAATTATCCCGGACTGGAAGCCACCCCTCAGGGTCAGCCGGGGGCGGCCATCCCCGTAAAAACCGTGGAAATGATATGAGGGCGCATAAAGTGCCGCAGTGGTCGAGCGAGCGGGCATATTGGAAACCATCCAATAACCCACTTGGCTTGCTGTATCGTTGGGCACCGAGGGAGGGTAACGAATACAAAAAGCGGAGGGTTGCGAGAGAAGGGGGGAGGGCGAAGCTGTGTGGGCCGACGAGAGGGTTTTGCCAGGGTCTGCGAGGTTGTACGAGGCCGTGCGAGGAATGAGAAGGACGGCGGGGGACACGCGAAATAGGAGCAAAGAGGAATAGAGTAAACAAAAGTACAGGCGAGAAAAAACGAGGCGGAGAAACAAAACGAGAAAACGGTGGGGTGGCGAACGATAGGCCGCCGGGGGAAAAAAAGGAATCGAGGACAGCGGTGAATGGTCCCGCGGGCACGGAACGTCGGCGGAATTCATCGACCGCGGAGTTTCGCTCGGGTATTTATTAAAGAATTTATCGGCCGGCCGTGGTTCGACGAAAGGAGACCGGAAACGCGAATTCGTTCCGCGAGAGAACCTGATCAGCGAAGTAGAATTGGTCGGTGTTGGTCAGACGTGCAGTGTAGTCAATCGTAGTAACACAAGTCAATAATTTGCAGTCGCTGATGTCCGACTAATGCAGGAGCAAGATTCTGAAAGTCTTCTGCGTGCGTTCAATTGTGTGTTTTTTGGCGTGGGGCACACCGTGGAGCCTGAAAGAAATAAGTTGGAAAGTGGCGGTGTGCCCCACGCCAAAAAACCATGATCCGAAGGTCATACAAAAAAGTTTATTCAATAAAAAAGATGCCCCTACTTATTTTAAACTAAACAAAGGAAAAACAATCAAGATTCATCATTGGAGTCCTGAGATATTTAATTTTATGTAAACTAAAAAAATGATGGGTTTTTACAATTATCTGGAAATCAATGCCGAAAGAAAAAAAGTGATAGGGGTAAAAGTTGTTCCATTTGGGGTTCTCTGCAGCTGGTTAACGTTTGGCCGTTTAAAAACGGATGACCCTGTATAGTTGTGTGCTTTCTTTAAATAAATAATTTCAAACATCTTTACTCTTACACTAATAAGCTAACCTGTTGTACTACAATTTATTTTACGATGCGGTGATAAGAACTGTTTTGTTAATCGTAATTTGGCAAAAGAAAAATGCTATTTTCCAATGGCTATTTAAAAGAAGATCCTGCTCGAAATGATTTAGGATTTATCACCAAGCTGCGGATTTTATTCGTTTACGGTTTCACGTATTGTGAAGCATTTCGAAAAGGATTTGATCGTGTGACGAAGTCCAGGAAGAAAGGAGCCCGGAACCGTGGAATCATTTCGCGCGTACGAGCGAGCGTTCCCTGGGCGGAAACGCGCGCACGCACGCACGGCCGCGCGTCCAATTATGCCACGTATATTGAAATTTCGTTAGCCGGCCCGCGGGCTCGTTTTAAAATCGGTGTAATCGAATGAAACGCGCGGAACGCATCCGCGTGACGCGAATCTCGAGCGTGAAACGTTGAATCCACCTCATCGAAAAAAGTGTTCCCTCTCGCGAACCGAGCTTCACTCTTTTTTTTTTTGTCGATGACAATCGCGCGCTGATGGACGACGGATCGTGTAATAATCGTTTGATCGGACAGCTCGCTTAATTACATCCGCGGGGGACACGAATTCTCGCGCAAGCTCCGCGAAGCCGTTGACCCGTACTACTTGCACCGGTCAATTGTCGGATTCTCTCGGATTCTCTCGCGCTTATTAATTCGTTTGCCTGTGGCGATTGATCATTCGAGCTTTCTTCGGGCATGTCTCGTGGATTCGGTGACCTGGCGATTCTTTGAAAAATTTCGTCAAAGAAAGTTCGACAAAGGTCGCCGAGCGAATGCGAAAATCAAAGGGGCTGCATTCCCAGTTCGTCGAGAAAAGGGCTACCTCACGGTTTCGGTTCTTCTGTGAGTGCGATTTTCGTGTCGAAAATTAGTATTCGAATCTGGGAGATTCACTTTTGTCTCCATTCGTGGTCGCAGCTTTGGAAAATCAATTTTTTTTAATTTTCCATTTTTTCATTTTAATATTCTAGTCGCTGAATTGCTGGCACTGCAATAGTTAGTGGTACTTTTGATTTACACGGCAAATATTAAGAATTCCTGGTATAAATAATCATTTTATATTGCTTCTTATTTATATTTCAAAGCAACGTTGGAAGTTTTCATAACAGAGTTTCACATATGACTGTTAGCAACGCTGCTACTGGATAGTAAGACTGACGGATGACCACAGCGCACTGCAAATAGTGTTTTATTAAAATTTTCGTTACGAGTAAGTATACTTTATCGCTTTATAACTTAACTTTGGACTGTGCTACAGATGTAATAAGTGCGTCTATGTTTAATTGTAAAACAAATACAGTATTTTATCGAGAATTGTCCCCAACTATTATATTATACTATTCTTTGACTTTTGTCGAACGTAGAAAAGGATAACAAATCTTCTTCTTCTTCTTTATTTTTCATTATTTATCGATGAATCTTTCACCAACATATTCGTGGCATTTTTCTATTGGAAGTGAAAGCAAATATGATAAATATAATTCCAATTATATTTACTTGTGTAGTGAACGATGAAAGTCTTCGACGCAAAGAAGGACAGCGTATGGGAAAGAAAGTGTTGGAAACTTTCATCGTTCATTAAACAAGTAAATATTATCGGAACTATATCATATTTGGTATCATTTTCATTAGAAAAATGTCACGGATATGTTGGTGAAAGTTCCATAAAAAAATAATGAAAAGTAAAGAAGTTTTGTCAAGAATGATGTCATACTTCTCGGCGACCGAGGCCTCTCGAGTTTCTTGGCCCCTCGAGGGGGTACACCCCGCAAGAGTGGGGATAGTTTTGGGACAATTGTCGGCCAGACATTTGGGACACTTATCGATAAAATACAGTAGTCTGTTTAACGTTTACTTCTTACTGTGCCAATGACTGCACTATTTGTCTTACGAATGTTGTTCACTGAACATATTTTATAATAACAGATTTGTGACTCGTAAAACTATTTGATCTCGCTGGAAAATCTCTATTAGCTTATAATAATAGAAAGTTAAGCTTGTTTAAACATTTCCAAAAAAAAAAAAAATAAAAAGATTTTTACTACGATTTTGGCTCAGGGTGCCGATCATTGTACAGTTTACCCTAGTTCCGAACAGATACAGATTTTTCACGTAACTGCCCTTACGCGCGTGTACCAATTTGAAACGTCTTGTTCCGGAAAGAGTGGCGGCTGTTCGGGCGGAGCAATAGTTGTTCCAGGTGTAATTGGAGTGGTGTGGTGTCGGCTTCCCGAGGATTACCGCGAATTCCCGTTGAGTCGATTCCCCGTCGTCGACCAATTCTCGCGGCTCTGTATCTCCGCGGATATTAAACCGCATGTAAGCGCGACCATTCGGCGAGATGCAGTCGAAGGGTTCGACGGATGGTTCGCCGCGCACAGCACACGTGAACGCGTGTACATTGAAGCCGCAGACCGCGCAAAGGCTCGGCCCGGTTCAAAGGATACGTGTATAAGCTCTCGACGATCCTTCCGCCGTTTGGCTTTCTTCCTCTCCGGGCTCGCTCCATTCTTTGCCACCGTCGGTTTATCATCGCGAACCTTCCCGTCCTCGACTGCCTCGCAGTGCACCCTCGGATCGATTCTTTCACGAACCGCACTATCTCTCCATTATTCTCGAAAATCTAGAAGTATATCCGGAGAAATCCGCGGGCAGAAATCGACGTCTAACTTGACACGTTTGCTGTGAACCGGCGCGACAAGAACTTCGTTATAACTTGCTGTTCAGTAGAATTGGTCGGCGCTTGGTCAGACCACCTCCGCACTACTGAAGTTATGATAGTGACAGCACTAAAAATCAAGCTTGTTACTCTGCCATAATTTTTTTAATGTTCTTTTCCGTTTTGATGAACAATTCTTTCCACTATTTGTATTCCAGTCGCAAACACAATGCATCAGTGCTATAAAAACGCTACAACGTCAAAGTTAAACCACATTTTCACTAAAAGAATTTCTATACACTCCCGCAACACGCGGTACAGTCTCCTAAAAACCGGGATTCGCTACTCGCAGAGTTTCCCTGCCCAAAAAATCGCGAAGGCACGAGCTCCTGACACACAACGATATACAACCGCCGCATTGGTACATTGTCAACAAAACCGTAGTCGGAAGTTCATGAATTTTCATCCGGCAATGCAATTTAAATATGGAAGACAGCGTATTTCAATTAACATTGAGCGAAAAACTTCGTTACCGGAACGCGCGCGAGCGCCAACTAAATAAATTCCGTAATTATCGTATCGAATAACACCGTTGCCAAAGGAAAACAGAAAACAATACGAGCCCGGGGAATGAAGTCACGCGCGCAAACTGTGGGAAATCCATTCGCGCGTGTGCTCGGGGGAAAAATTCTGAATTCATTTCTCGGCGAATGAACGTCGCCGCTCTGACTTATAATTGATTCGCGATACTGGCGGGCCTTCGGAAAACGCTCTGCGAGCTTCGGGGACGCAGGATTCGACACTGTTCCAAATACACAGTTAGGAGCATAACTGATCACACACTTTAAATCGGAATAACTTTTTTTATGAATGGGCCAAACGACTTCAACTTCTCTGTAAGGCTTGAAGAATTAGTTTAGTAAATGACGTCTAAAATGTATGTTGAAATAATGCATTTGGTCGGAATTGTGAAAAATAATAGCAAAAATTGATTTTCTCAAATTTTTTAGCTGGGCCAATAACGAAAATTTAAAAGGTGTTTTTTATGAATACATTATGAAAATTTCATTGAAACTGGTCAATTGGTTTACAAGTTATAAACGATCAAAAGTGGCAAAAAAGGTCGAAAATCTAGAAAAATTGCAATTTTTACCACTTTTGATCGTTTATAATTCGTAAACTGATTAGCCAATTTCAATGAAATTTTCAGAACGTATATAATTTATACGAGTTGATCAAACACGTCTTTGAAATTTTCGTTACTAACCCAGCTGAAAAAGTAGAAAAAACCAATTTTTACTATTGCTCTTCATAATTTCGACCAAATGCATTTTTCCAACATATTTTCTAGACGTCATTTACTAAACTAATTCTTCTAGCCTTACAGAGAAGTTGAAGTCGTTCGGTAGATTCCTGAAAAGGTATTCTGATTTAAATTCTGTGTGAATTGTCTGGAACGATTGCAAGAAATAGAAACTAAATTGAACGTTACTTCTTCTCTTAATGATTTTGATAGAGGAGACATCATATATTGACATCTGCAATTTTCAAAATTTTCAATGTCATCTGCTGAATTTTGCTATAAATGCATAAAGATCGTTGCTTGATAGAATAGATATATAATAAATTGTATTTTTTTTCCTAATTACTAAAAAAGTTCCAATTACAGCAACCGTAAAATAAATCGTAGCGCGAGTGGTGGTAGAAAAAGAATAAATGACTAATTATCCCCTGTATTTTTGCGAGAGATGCTAAAAAAATTTTATTTCGCATGTAATATAGCAGTGCAGTTGTCAGCGAGCCGGTGTAACAGGATGTCAGAGCGTCGAAACCGGAATAAACCGGATGCGGCGCGGATAATTGCCGACTGAACACGCGGTCGGCGCGAAAAATTCGCCGGTCGACGGTCCGCGAATTGGAGCAAGTGGCTTTCCTTCCCGTCGAGCAGTATGAAACATCATTAATGTAATTTCGCGCGAGAGCAGGCCGCGCCGCCGTCCGCCGCGCGACGCAATTATTATTTCCTGCCGCGGCGCTTTGACACGGAGCACCGCTCTCGCTCGCCCCGCGTTTCTGGACATTCGCGGATAACGAAGCGAACGTAACCGTGTTTAAAAGGTGAAAAAGTCAAACGCGAGACACTGCCGGCCCCGTTTCTCGACACACTTTGCGCGGCTGCGTTCCATTTTAATGAATTATGCTCGCCCCGGCGCGAACGCGTATACGAAGCCCGACGTTTCACAGAGCTGGCTCGCAAGGAATCTCGCGAATTCAATGGCACCACTCACCGTCTAGCGTCCCAGTGTAGGCGTGATGAGGATCGAACGCGATTTCACGGCCGCTCGAACCCTCGAACACCACGTCCTCGCCGAACAAACTCGTGTCCCTCGTCAACCGCATCTTGAACACCCTGGAACAGCAAGCGGACAAGTTCTGCAAAAGGTGTCTGAAAGTGGGAGACCAGAAAAAATTGTGCTAATATTGTCATGCTACGAATGGGTCCCTTCGAACCTCGATGAATTGTTTCCACGTGAACCTGCATGAAATGAGTACCGGAAGTGAGTAAATCACGCACATATATATCATTGTGTACTTGAATAATTTCGACTTAGGGCTGTAACTTTTCCGAAGTTTCGAAGACTTCGAAGCTTCGAAGTCGTCCAAGTGCTCGAAATTTCAAAGTCTTCGAAACGTATGAAGTTGTAACTTCTGAGTTCCATACCATGTCACGATTTTTGATAAATAAAAATATTAACTTTCAGTCATTGGTGACTGACACTGAACTTTCCGTTTTGATTTTTCGTAATTAAATTAAATTTAAAAGATTGCATTCTATTAATAATAAATTTCGGAATCATATCACGAATGTACTTAAAAAATAATACTTTGCAAACAAAATTTTAATGAGTTTTACTAAATTCGGTGAAATCGGATATCGCGGACTAAATGAAAAGAAAGGCAAGACAGGCTTGGCGCTTGACAAAACTCACGTATTCAGTAGGACTGTAACTTTCCTTCGGAGGTCGAAAATTTCGAAGTGTAGTTGATGTTGGAATGCATGCTTTTCATACTCTGTGCCAACCGATTTGCAAAATCGGCTGTTCCCTCTTCGACGTATTCCATTTGCTCTTCTTATACTTCTTATGCTTTTTGTAAAGCGGAGAACAGTTAATCTGATTTAAAAAAAGTTATTCTGATTTAAAGTGTGTGGAATCAGTTATGCTCCTTACTGTATATCTTTTATTATTAAAATACAGACGCGCTATTTTCAATAGTTGATACGAAGAATCGAGTGTTGAATAGTGCCGTCTCACGGGAGCGCGTAGGTGTTGATAGTCGAATTAGCTATTATTAGCGACCGCTAATCCGCAAACACGTCGACTAGGATCCGTCGCAGACAGAGTGCTCGGTTTATCGAATTGCAAAGCCAAGAATACCACCAAGAATACCAGAATATATGTAGACCGTGGCGCGGGAATAACATTTGTAATAAACGTTTGCCCGTGTAAATGTTTGAAAAGCGACAGCTTTTAAAATGGATAGATTTTTCCCGGGGACTGGTTTTTCCGCGGACTCTCGCAGATTGCCAGTGTAATTCTGTCCGATTTATTACACTCGGAACGATGAATTACAAAAGTTACACCTCCGGTCAGCCGCCATATCGGCGCGGGAAGAGCGAGAGCGGAACACGCGAGCGTATAAAATATATGTGTACACCGGAACAACAATAAATTTAATAACGGCCTTTGTTTCGTGAGGTCGAATTGACTTTCGCGGACGCGATGGGGGCGAGGAAGGATAGAAAGGGAGAGAGAGAAAAACAGAGAGGGAAAGAGTGGGAGCGAGAGAGACGACACGCCCCGGCGACCGGCACTATTTCAACTGGTAATCAATTTTCAATTTAATCGAATCTACTTCAGAATTCCAATATTGAAATTGTTTAAAATTCCGCCGTGGAATTCTGTTGAAGCTCGACCGACGTAAACGGCGATTTAACTCCGCCTTCGTCGCGACGTAAGCGCTCCTCGAAATGTGACAATTACGTTTCGTTCTGATTACATTCCGAGTACTAAGATCCATCAAATCCTGGATAGGATCAAAGGAAATTTTGTTGCGACCGCGGTTACAGAATGTTGAAAATTCCAGGATGGGAACCGCTGTTCAAAAAGAGCTAGACTTTAATGGGGATGGTACAGTATAATAATCTTTCATAAATTCATGAATGCAACCCTCTAGAAATTGACGAGAGAATGATGCAATAAGCCGCGCTGATCAAACAGGACAGGAATTGATCGTGAGGCGTGTCGTGCAATACTAACTCTATTCGAAACAGTAAGTACTGAAGTGCTGAACTCTCGTGGCGATGGACTACAATAATAGAGCAGCTGAGAGCCACTGTCACTACAGACTCAAACACATCATAATTAACTGAATAATTCTAGTTTATGTTCTCGGTATACGTATAGACGTTTGAAACAGCGAATTCTCGAGTTGTAACCAACGGAATTAATTTCCCTGTGTGATGAGAACTACTGACCATAGTAGAAACTCAGTATCGAATGTATACGCCGACAATAGCTCTATTAGACATTACCCAGTTCCAGTAGTGAACTCTCCGCGTCTCAACAAGAGCGTGCAACGACATGCAAGTTGAGAATCACTGTGAGACCATAGTGAAAACTCAGTATGGAATATGCGCGATAAAAATAGCTTTATTAGACGGTAAACAGTTGCGGTACTAAATATTCCCGTTGGCAACGACAGTATTAATATTCCAGTTGGGAGCCACTGTCGCAGAAGCATAAACGCATCACGAGCGACTCGATAACTCCAGTTTACGGTTGTCGCTATCTGCAGACGCGCGAAACAGTGAATCCTCTGATCTGAACCGGCAGGATTAATCCTCCTCTGATGAGAACCGCTGGGTCACGAGGAAGCCGAACTTCATGGGACAGCGTGCCACATAATAATTGCACAATGTAACGTAACGAGGGCCGCATATTACGTTATAACCGGCCCCTTACGTGTCCGAGGGACTCGCGTGGCACGGTTTACACGGAGTCGGGGCGCGTGCCCGTACAATCGATAATCCCATCGGAGAGGAGGCGATGTTTTCACCTAATTATTGGCGAAGCCCCCAGCTCGATAGGCCATCGATCGGCAACGGGACAGCGAGAGAGATGCGGAGAGAGTCCAAGGGAGAAAGAGAGAGAGAGAGAGAGAGAGGCCAACTCGCCTTTCACATAGGGCGCGTGGCTGATTTCAATTATTCATCGCCAGAGAAAACCCAGGGTCCGGGACCCCCAACCCCCATCCCGCGGATGTCACCGTGTTAATGTAACTAATGAGACACTGAAAGCAACGCCGGATTAATCCGCCGCTGCTGATGAAGTGGTTACCGTTTGCCGAACGTTTCCGTGCCCGCTGGGCTTTCGCTTCCCGATCGAACGGAGATTGATGAGACGCGCTAATTTCGCGAATACCGGGGAAGCCCGGGCTCGCTCTCTTTCGTGTCCTTCGGCCATTGTTGCCGCTCGCGATCCCCGTTTTAATGGGACACGAGGCAACCCGGATCAAAGCATCATACCTCCACCTCCCCATCCTCTCGATACGTACGCTCCCTAGGCCCTCGACACTCGTTCACTGCACGCGAGACGATTTTATTCTTGGATCACCTTGCGCTCTTAATAAGCTCGATATATTCACACGAGGGCTTCGACACTTTACAAGACAAGAACAGGCGCGGGAGAGAGCCGAAGCTATGTGAGCACTGGAGTAATGCGAGTATCGCAGTACTCACCATTCTTTGGCGCAATAGGAGGTGGAATGAATCTCAATTTTGAGTCCTGGACTGTTAGGTTTTCTTTTTGTTAGTGGGTATGGGCCCGGTACCGACCGCCATCTTTGGGGTGGATAACTAAAGTTTAAGGACTAACAGTCTTTAAAGTTTCAGGAAAACGAAAAAGAAAATTAATTCCAGGAGATTTTCTGTGATTAAAGAGTCAAACAAATAGGAGAATATTGTTTAGTAATTTTGTTCATTCATTGTACCATCATTGTTCAATTACTAGAATGTAGTGTTCATTGACTGGTATTTTTATATTTTTTATTTAACGTTTTAATAAAGAAAAATAATAATAATTTCATTTTATTTGTGTTCATTTATTTTCGACAGATGAAGTATAGGGAGCCGTTTGGCATATATGAGATTCCTTGAATTCACATATTTTTTAAAAATAAAATATCTTCCTGAACAATTTCTTAAATGTTCATTCACTGGTGCAGTTACCCTACTACCTTTCTACTAGTGTCTTCTCAACACAACGGAAACTTCAATCATGAGCCAACAATAAAATTACTAATTACGTTTGAAATTATTGTATGAAGAAGATTTATAAGAGCAACTCTAAATACAAATTGAAGCACGTGGATAATTTTGTGAGCAACGTGCACGACCATCAATTCCCATCAGAGTGCAAAAATAGCCAGGTAGGAAAAATGTTCGAGCGACCGAGCTTTCCGCCGAAGAGTAGACACAAGGTGTCGCGTGTCAGAACGGGCGCGTCATACGCCGCGGAATGATGATTGTGCAACGATGGGCTAATTAACGTGACGCTCTAATTTAATTAATGTTCCCGGTCGACCCGGCTGACATTAGCAGTTTCATTGCGCCCGGCTGACATCGCGTTGTTGGCTGGTAAAAGTGCGACAACGCCGGCGCGAATTTCGGGGGTTCGTTAAAACCACCGGGAACACGGCCGGGCGCGGCGGGCCGCGCAATCGGTAACCGCAGCTCGTGGCAGCGTAATTAAACGAATATGATGTCTATAAATAACCCGGTAACATTTTTATCGCCTCTCTTCCTCTCACACCGCGCTTCTCCCCTCCTTCCGCGAGAGAGTAGTAACGCAGAGAAAGATATCGGCGCGTTATTAGATTCGATTTTGCGATCGAACGTTTATCTTCGCCGGATACGTCTCACACGTGATTCAGGTCACCGGAGAACTTTTCCCGCGATAGAAATCCACACACACGCGCGCCCGTTCTTTCTTACAGAAATCTACAAACATTTCGATCGCGAGCTGCACCGAGCCACACCGAAGCCGACAATTCCATTCCGATAAGATTGGTAACAACGGGGCTCGGATGCAACGCGAAATCAGTTAAACGGATGACGACTTCAATCCGCTTCCCCTACCCCTTCGTACCAATGCAAACACGTCCCATCAATATTGTCATTACAGTTTCAGAAGTCTATAGTACACGATCTATTGTAGAACTTAGTTCGCAGAAGTCGAGCCACGAGACTTGGCACGATGAAAGGTTCAATAAATACGTCCTCGTCTCTCTCTTAACTTCCTCCATTATGAGGCGCGCCGGCCCAACCGTCTTTGGGAACCATGACCAGCTTAAGGGATGAAGCAATCATGCTAAAACAGTCTGGAAAATTCTGCATCCTGCTCGAACAAACTTCCGGGAAAGTATTCGCCGTCTGCAGAGCAGATTGAATCGGTCTCGTGGCGGGATTAGAGAGAGAGAGAGAGAGAGAGAGAGAGAGAGCACTTGTCGCGATTCCGAGATTTGCGGCTTTCTCGTTGATCTTTGTACCTGTAACTACTTTTCCGATCACTTCTAGCAGGGCGAACATGGTTCCTCGTACTGCGACGATATTACATTCCTGTACCGTGGTTCCGATGTTACATTTTCTAATTCTACTGTAAATTTTGCTGTTCTGTTGCGAATAAATTGAACCCGTTCAGAAATTTTTCCAGAATTTTTTCGAGCACCCCAATGTCACAGTTCAGAATCTGAAAAAAACGTGTTCCCATAGCGAGTTGAACATTCTATTTATTGGAAATAATTTTATAAAAAAAAAAAAAAATTAAAGCGGCTTCGAAAAAATGCACTAAAAAGTATGAAATAATTTCCATTGATTAATTTATGTGAATACACGCGAACTTACATACGATACTATCTTTTCGGAGGCGGCGCAAAATTGAAAATTTTCGACGCTGGGAATTACGAAAATCCTTAAATTTTTTGATATGCTTTCACATATTAATGTATCTTCTCTTCCCACCTACTGATTTCCAAGTCCACCATATTCTAATGAAATCGTAATCAGCAAAATCTGTCATTTGGGAAATTTTCAATTTTGCGCCGCCTCCGAAAAAGATTGTATTGTGTTTAAGTTCGTGTGTATTCACATCAATTAAATGAAAATTATTTCATACCTTTTAGTGCGTTTTTCCGAAGTCGGTTTAATTTTTCTTTATGAAATTGTTTTATTTCACACCTTTTAGTGGAACGAGTAGAATTTGTAGAACACCGTAGGAAGGGTTTTCGGTCTTATTAGTTGTTCGCAATAAAAACGGCAAAGAATGGAACAATGCAAAATTTGTTTTCAAGGGACTAATTGGGAGACATACCCTACAAAATGCAGAAGGTTTCGTCCTGATTGGTCCATCCATCTCGGAGTAATCGGTGAACATACATAGAAAAAAAGCGAAAAAAGGTGACACACAGATCGAATTGAGTAATCTCCTCCTTCTTCGTAGTCGGTTAAAAATGCTGCAAGCTCGAATTTATATGAATGTCTGTGCGCAGTCAACAGGAGCAACCATCTTTAACCTTCATTGTACTATATTATAATAATTAACGTATTCCCGAAGGCGGAAGGACAGCCCATGCATTAAACAGAGCTGCAAGTTGCCATTCGGGGAACTCTTGCCAATTTTGGATTGATCGTCCGAAATCAGACGGGGTTTTTGCTCCGATGAATCACTTATTAACATACTCGGACCGATGAAATAAATAATGTATCGAGCGGAGTCGATCGTGCTCGTGAACTCGAGCCCCCGCTCGCTTTTAATTATTTTCGTCCGGTGTACACGCGACCGGCTCCTGCCAATCGAACCGTTTATTTCTGTTTCGTTTTTCCGTCTTGTTTTACTGTTCCCGTCGAATCCAGAGACATTTCACGGTGAAGTTACGAGGCCGCGTCGATTTTATTTCGCGCCAACGAACCCGCGAATTCTTATTGGCCGGCCGGCCCGGCAAGATTTACGCTGCTGTTCCGAAACGCGAGCCCGCGATACACGTATTATGCGAAAGTAATTATGGAATTGGCGCGACCGGAATTTACATTCCGCGGAGCCGACGAATTCAAATGGCTCGGATTTAATGAATTTCCATAATGGACCGCGACCGACCCCCCGCCTCCCTCCCCTCTTCTCGCGAACGGTAAAATTACTTCGACCCTTGTTTCGAAAGAAAATACGCCGCACTTTCAAGGGCTGTAATTCGTCTCGAAGTTGAACCTTTGTGTTTTTTCGATCCTCGAGGAGTCGCGAGATTGCTGTGGTCGACAACACCAAGTGTAATTATTCGGTGCGTCGAAGCAGGAAATAAGAGAACCACTTAGTTGGAACATTGTTGATGTTTATACTGTGACTTCGTCAGAAAAAGTCGAGCAGCTGTGTACCCCAGCCTATCTTAAAGAGTAAAGCTTCTACTTTTATCCCATTAACTTGTTTTTGAACGAGAAGAAAATAATTGCATATTGAGCTGTATTGATGGTAGAAAGTTCGATGAGACCTTATAACTCTGAATATTTGCTGTGTTTGGTCCCCTGTAAGGGCTGTTAAAAAAAATCGGGGCATCATCTATCCCGGCTTATTTTAAAGAGCAAAGCCTCTACTTTTACCTACACAATTCGTTCTTCTAGGAGGATACTTGGAGACTTCATAAAATAATTATTTGTCGTACCATATCGACGATCAAGATTAAGGTACTAGTGGATCTTGGCTGAAAAACAGTCTATGCTCAACCATTTGTAACTTCGTTAAAAAAGGTCCGGCGATAACGAACCTAGGCTTATTTTAAAGAGCAAAGCCTCTACTTTTACCTATACAATTCGTTTTTCCAGGAGGATACTTGGAGACTTCATAAAATAATTATTTATCGTACCATATCGACGATCAAGATTAAGGTACCAGTGGATCTTGGCTGAAAAACAGTCTATGCTCAACCATTTGTAACTTAGTTAAAAAAGGTCCGGCGATAACGAACCTAGGCTTATTTTAAAGAGCAAAGACTCTACTTTTACCGATACAATTCGTTTTTCCAGGAGGATGCTTGGAGACTTCATAAAATAATTATTTATCGTACCATATCGACGATCAAGATTAAGGTACCAGTGGATCTTGGCTGAAAAAACAGTCTATGCTCAACCATTTGTAACTTAGTTAAAAAAGGTCGGGCGATAAAGAACCTAAGCTTATTTTAAAGCACAAATCCCCCACTGTCACCACAGTATATTGTTTTCCGTTACATAAGTATGCGAGGCTAGGCGGTCCTTTAATGTTGATCGTCAGTGTTGCCGTGTGTTTGCCACACGGTGGGAACTCATTAGCCAACAATTTGGGTTAAAATCAGTTAGCTTGTTTTCCGCGTATTTCCTGGAGTGCCTCGCGTCCTGAACAAACCTCATTAAAATAATTCGCGGGAGCCGTCGACCGAGCCGCGACGCTTAAAAACGCCCGACACTTCCCCCTGGTGTTGGGAGGCTCTGCGTTCGAGGATCGATGGGGTAGCGGCTTGCTTCTCGCATGAAAGCTGTCGCCGACAAGTGGGAAAGCAATCTAAAAATATTCCATCGAGGGAACACCCTCGGAAGAAAGGGAAACAAAAAGAAAAGAACAAAAGTTGCAGAGTACGATTTCGCGAGAGAGTAGTCAGGCTAATAATAAACGTGTCCCGGCGATGCAACCGGCTGCGAGGGGGGAGCGGCGAGGAAGCGGATATTAATAACGTAGTTTTATAACGGGCGTAAACGATCCACTTTGCCTGACAATGATCACCTTTCTGTCGACGATGCGAAATCACGAAAAAAAACCCGCTCGGGAAGCTTCAAAAAATATGAACACTAAATTTCCGATTTGCACTAGAAATACCCGATGTACGAACTGCTGGCATTTTGGGGGAAAAATCGTAGAACGATCAACTCATTTCAAAGCTTGACCCTCTACTTTTACAAGTTCTATTCATGTTTATGCTAAACAATATTTCATGATGTAGTGGGTGGGAAACGGAAGACACATTTCTGCTCGAAAATGGTGCAAATTGAAACCTCTCTAGAATCGTTGTAACATTTTTCTGGGGACTGTGTCTGCCCTAGATTTGAAGATCAAAGCCGTCCCTTTACAAGGATATCAAAAAATTTGATCTGCGATTTTTTCTCACTGTTTCATGACGCAAACACGAGGAACACGTTTGGCAACTTATATTGTTGCAAAGTTGACAGTACACCGTTCGTTCAAAGTTCAACAAATCGGTTAAAAATAATCGTATTTCAAAAATTGAGACCATGCTGCCAAGAGGAAGCTTTAATCTTCCAATTCGTGGTGGACTCATCTCCAAGAAAATTTTTTTAATATTTTTATAACTACAAGGTGAACTACATTGCACCTTAATGTCCATAAAGTAATTATTTTACATTATCTTCTTCGTTTGGATTTGACCGCACTATTTTAGATTTATTAGATACTCCACTGTATTAACATCCTTCTACTTATGTACCATAGGCATTTTGATCATACATCCGCGCTAATGACTTATTAACGTCGTTATACACATTACTTTACTTAATTCGTACCCTGCTCTACCATTTTAGCTACCTAAGTGTCCCTATGGAGTTCGGTATCCCCAATTTCGGAATCACTCTGCTCTGGGTCGAAGCCGTTAATCTACTTAAGAACCTCAGTGCCCTGAGTTTCGATCTTATTAGCTGATTTCGATATCCTTACTCTACTTGAATGATCGCTGGAAACCGGGAATCTTTGTCTTCTGTTAGTTCCATCAAATCAACATCTCTATAAACAGACTTAATTCGTTTACCATGCATAAAAGCAATCATTTGCAAGTTACAGAGTCTCCGATCAATTTCCCAGCAACGAAACGTGATGACTCACAAGATGGAGATTGAAAAGTGAATTTAATTTGTTTAATATATAAATTGTAATTTACAGGGTCGGGATCACGCCTTGTCAGTTCGTGGATCGAGAAACGTGCCCAGGTCGTGATACAATTCCACGGTATTCGGTAACGAGGCTAGTTTGCGGGCCTGGCTGTCTTCGGAAAGGAACAATCAACAGTTCCGCGAGCATCATCCGCGAGATTGTCAAGTTCGTGGCTGCATTATAGAAGTCGTGGCATGAGATTGCATGGTGAATCTTAAGGAAGCCGTGTGCAGCAAGTACGGATAAGTTTACCCCCCAAGGGAGTCAAGGGAGATTCGGTCCAGGATGACAGCAAACTGCCAGAGGACGAGCATCGAAGCCAGGGTATAGTTAGCGAATCCTCTCATTGGAAAACTTCAACGGAAAATACAAAATAATCTGAAAAAATACAAAATGTATTAATGCTCTCGGCGCATTGGTTCGATCAATTTTTACTTCAAAGCAATTTTGCTTTGTTTGTGCTTGAATACACTTTATTGTATTAAAGCCATACACTTTAATGCACAAATAATACACTTCGTTTGTACTTTAATACAACTTGTATCAACAAATATACGATCGATAGAAAGGAATATCAATCTGAAAAGATCTATCGAGAACAGAATAGGAATAATACAAACTTCATTCATAAATTAGAATTCAGTTTAAACATCAGCGAATCCTCTCGCTGGAAAACTTCGACAGAAAATACAAAATAATCTGAAAAAATCTATCGAAAACCGAAAAGGAATAATACGAAGTTTGTTCATAAATTAAAATTCCGTTTACAAATCTTTCTAAAAAACGAAGAATTTGCTGATCGGAAATGTAAATATTTATTTTTATGGGATCGTTAGGCGGTTTGTGCATTTTCGAAGGAGATACGGAGGAGTGTTGGTGCTGCTTCGGCGACGAAAGATTGTTAGGGAATTTTGGAGGCAGCAGGCACGGTCGTGAACGCACTCGAGGTAGCGATAACTCGTGGCCAGCTAACAGTAAACCTTTTTAGAGAAAACCTGTTGCTGGATCTCCTCTGAAGCGGATCGAGAGGGGATTCAACGAGGCCGGTGACGCGGATCGCGGCGTCCATCGCGAAGACGGAAAAGTGGCAGGCCTCTATTACTTTCGGGGAAACTGTGTCGAGTGCATCGCCGCGGCCTTTTGCCACCTGCAGCAACAAGTATTTTAATTAAATTCGTTAAGGCGCCCGGAGAACGCAAGTGAACAAATACGTCTCCGCCTCCGAAACGATCAGTTAGTGAACTTCACGAGGTTGTAACACAAAAGGTTTGTGTCTGAGGGACCTAGATTTTACAGCACTGTCAGTCTCTCTGAACCAGTCCACATTCTTGTCATAAATGTTCAGAATATAAGTTATGTACATGTACAATACAAACATTTTACATTATACATTTTATCTTGGCTGTAAGACTGCCAATATTTGCACTGCTATAGCTTCGTTACAAGAAGTCGGACCATGATCCAGCTAGGCTTATTTTAAAGCGTGAAGCCTCTACTTTCATCCGCGTGTCTTTTTTGCCGACGAGACTGCTCAGGCACTTTAGAAAATAATTATTTATTGTACCGCATTGACGACGAAAATTGAAGGATCACAGAATCCTGACTGGAAGATTGTCAATGTTTGCGATGCAGTAACAATAAAAAAATAAAAGCGCAACAAGTATTTTAATTAAATCCGCGAAGGAGAACGAATCGTGAATAACGCTGTACCGTCAACGTGGAAGAAAGTCGATCGTATAACGACGATTGTGTTGAAAGCACCAGGGGCTCCGTAAAATTCCAAGTATTCCGACATTTCGCGTTGCGTCAGATTTCGAGAGGACGCGCAAGGAAAATCTGCTTTGACTGCGCCGCGTATTTCATTGATTGTAGCGTAGTGGATGAAAATTGTTGACAATGGTTCTCGTTTGCATGGTAAATTAAAGGGCGCAGTATATTGTTTACGGGGGCCTGTTTGCCTTGACAAATTGCAACCCGTTGCCGTCGAAGCCTTTTTGCGCCGTTCCTAGTACGATGTAAAGGTAACATACCACGATGGATATTCCGAGCCTCTCGAGCAACGCGATATCAATGTCGTAATTTCAATTAACGAGCCGGAATCGGGATCCGCGATCGAATAGCACGGTTCCGCAGAAAATCAGCATTTCTTGAAACGAGCGCAACGAGAAATGGCTCCGTAACTCGGGCGCAGTTTTCTATTGGGTAATTGAGACGCTCGGTGATTGGATCCGGTGTGCAGATGTAAATCACGCTGATAAATTAACCGAGGTGAAAAGTATGAAATCGCAGAGGGAAATTCCGGCGAACGTCGCCCGCGATGCACGTCCGATGCAAATCTGTACACGATATTCCTATCTGGCCGGTACGTCGTGCGGTTATGAGCGTGGTGGCCAAAGTTCGGAATAGTTGTTCACTCTGCCCTCTTCAACAACCCCCCGCGGCTTCTGTGCGAATGTCGTTTGCATACCCGACGAGTGTCCGCCGTTTCCTTCGCGACATGCAAGCGGTGACCGCGCGCGCCCGTTGCATTCGATGCACTCGAGCGACGCGGACTCGACCTCGCCACGGCAACTTGTCAATGACAATTGGATAATGCACCGGAACCGCCCGCAGGAATCGATTAATCGCACGACAAAAAACGTGAAAGATTCGAAATAATGTCAACATCGAGCATTGACGCTGTAAGTAGAATGAGTCGACGTGATCGGACATGCATTCATTTTGACTATTCTGTACTATTGTCACTATTCATTTTACTATTGAAATATTCCAGCAAGAAAGGTAAATATAACTAGAAATTTAGTCTACAACTGTGTATATTAATATAGCAATACATAATTAAATAATTATTTAAATAAAAATTAATTTTTCAAAAATACCACGTTTTTAAAACGGACCAAAAAGTATCAAATAAATTTTTAATAAAAAAAACACCACGTTTAAAAACGGACTAAAAAGTACAAAATAATTTTTTCCAGCCCCATACAGATTCCTAACCCCGTAACATTTAAAACGAGAAACGTGGGGCGCATGCAATAGATAATCGATGCATGAATAGTGTAAATCACTAACAATTTCATTGCACTGCAAATGATATGAACTGTTGTACGAGTTTTCTCAACGGCAGCTACTCTCTACACTCCTTACTATGTATTATCTTGTGACCCACGTTTTACGTTTTAAATCTTACGAGTATTTTCATAGCTATTAAAAATTCACAATCACAAATTTTCAGGACTATCTGTACCGGGTTGGGAATGGAAAAAATTATTTTATACTGTCTAGTCCGTGTTTTAAACGTGGTGTTTTCTATTAAAAATTTATTTTATACTTTAGTCCGGTTAAATTTATTAATGATTTATATCTCCTAAACGCATAGGCTTTTTAAAAAAATTTTTTTAAAATATTGCATTGTCATCCAGTTTTGTGCTATGTCCAAAGTTTCAAGTCTCTAGCTGATCGGGAAGTTAGTTTAAAATCAATTGCGAAAGTGCCGAACACACTGACAGACAGACAAGAAAGCGAGCTAATAAAAACGTGGTAAAATAGTATCGATTCAAAAGAATTTACAGAAATCCTCTTACCAAAAAGAAGAATAGAGTGTAATTATGAGCTTCCAAGTGGCCAAGAAATGTAGCCTAACAGGATAACGACGGTATGGTGCAGCGGTAGAGAAGACGAGCGAAAAGAATGTTCATCGGTCGTCGCAGCGGCCAGTAATGCGTTTTTAATGATAAAGGATGGCATTAGGTCCCATTCGCGGAAAATTACCGATTCCGAGCAACGGCCGAATTAATTAGAGCATTCTGCATTTCGTTAGGCTTCCGATCCAAATTACCTAATAATTTCCGCCGACTATTGATTATCAATTAATTTAACTTTAAATGCTCGCCGGGTAACTAATGCTACGTCATTCGACATTTATGCAAAATTGAATTAGAGCCCGGCGACTGTTATGGGATTATTAATCGATTTATTCGCCTGTTGGCTGTGTAACGAAGTGCCCGCCCTTCCAGTTTCCTAATTACGAAGAATTTGTTAGCGGGCCTCCCTCTCTGAAATCGTTCCCGTATATTCCGTTCCGAAATTTGCACAATTTCCACGAAGAGAACAAACACGAGTACTTTTCGACCAAGTTCCTCTCATTTTTTCCACCCTCTACCCTTCCCTCCCCGTTTTGTTTTGTTTCGCATTGTTCCATGTGTGCTCTGTTTTCATTTCCGCACGCGAAACAGTGTTTCGAATTTCGAATGTTCGAATTTCCAAATGCACTACGCGCCACCGTAAAATGATACACAGCCGGAAACAAAGGGCCCGCGCATTCGCGAAAGAATTCAAAGTGACTCGCGAACTGTGCGCTGAAAATTTTGTCCTGGACACAAAAATATGGTTTTGTTTGAAGCGTTGAATGGGCTGCGGCCATTGTGATTCCGACGCAGCCTCTATTTCGTCCGACGTAGCATAGGCGAACAAGACTGGGCCACATAATGGCACCTGACAAATGATGACTCGCCTCAAACCGATCATCGAAAGCCCGGGAAATCGATAACGAAAGCCTGCCGGCCGGTTTTGGGTCGCGCCGCAAGTAGAAACATCGAGCATTGGTCAGACAAGCCAGACAAATCAATGTAGAAGCAGTTTAGCGTCGCGAATATCGGGAATTCTTTTCCCGGATGTAAAAAGCTTCTTTCTCGAGGTCAATCTGTGATTGATCTGGCTCAGTTTGTTCACTCTCTGAAATTAATTACCGATTTAAAATTACACAGTAAGATTACAAGCCGGTTTTAGGTCGAGCAAATCGAAACATCGAGCATTGGCCAGAAAAACCAGAAAAATCAAACATCGGTATAATAATACTGCATATCGAAATTAATTATTTACGGTCGCGATATCATTCCCACAAAATATTAAATATTCTTGAAACCTTTCAAATATTTTGTTTACTCTTCCAGAAGCGAAACCAACTTGTACACGAGCTTACCATTGATTTCCGATTTATTTGGTTCAGTTATCCACCCTTTGAATTCAAAATTAATTTTCGCTTATTGGAATATAATTTCTATGCTGTATTGAATATACTGAGAGACCAACACATATTTTATTTCGTCGAACGTAAGTAAGAGGAACTTGGACGTAAATAAATCATCGATTTCCAATTCATTTGGTCGATTTATTCAACCTCGTAATTAAAAAATTATTTTCTCCTCGCTGCAAAATATGATTTTCGATTTATTAAATATTCTCCAAAGACTTCCAATTTACAATTTACTTATAAACTGCTCACAGAAAAATCAGCCAGTGCGATTCAATTTATCGCAGTTATTCACTTAGTCGCAGTTCGCGGCGAGATTAAAACGTAATATCGCAAATTCCGCGAACGATTCCCGCATCGAAACTAGTTCAAAGGACCCCGGTGGCGTGGGAGAGGTTCGTCGACGGAGGTGGCGAATATTTACGGAAATTCCTAGTCACGGAGGTGGCTGTATCGTGCCGCGAAAATTATCGTCGGACCGTGCGTTACCGGCGTTATTGCTCAATTTACGCGGGAGCAACACCCGGCTCCTCGGAAGGACGATTAGTCAGGAGCGGTGAGTGATGCATGTACCATTGAGAAATGGGATTAGTTGCAAGGGTAATGCGCCTCCCACCCCCATTCGTCCACCCCCTCTCACGGCCACCCCTTTCGGCCTCGTTCCCCCGTGGCAATATACACTCGCGAAAGGGACACTTTAACGTGGAAACGCGGGGGTCGGTTGCGGGGATGGCGCGGGGGTGCTCGGAGGAAAACACGGCGAGCTGAAGGGTGCTTCTTACCCTCCTCTCTCGTTGCCGGTTTATCGTCCTGCGAGCGACGTTTCGTAGCTGATTAATGCTCTCGGACGTGTTCGTCCCTCCGCGGCACGGTCTTTCGAGAGTGACGAGCATGTGGTAATTAAGATAAATTCGCCCCTGTTAATTACCTGCCTCGTTCCTTTTTTCCCCCCCTCTCTCTCTCTCTCTCTTCACCGCCGTCGGCGGCCGGCCTCGCACGAAAATGTCGGCGAACCACTATTTAAGGGCCGCTGATCTCTCAGATTTTTCCTTTACGAGACCGTGGAGCCGTCTTTTGCGAAACTTCTGCCGTAATTTGCCTTCTGTTCGAGGAGCATGTGCTAATTTTTCGGCGGAGAGCATACAGTAAAAGCGGACGTACAAGGGTCCGCCAAATAAACTGTCGCAAGCTGTCATGAAGAACGAGAACGCTATGAAGATATACGTTTTATTTTGTATTTTTCAATTAAAGCTGCGAGGAAAATGGGGTAACATTTCTTAGAAAGGGGTGTGTCACCCCTTTGTCATTGTTACAAGACTTGCGAAGCTAAACAACATTTGTTTAACCCTCTCGCTATGAGGAGGGTCGTCGCTGTTAACATCATCAAAAATTATCTCGTTTTCGAGATGCCGCGCGAGCCACCCCTTAATTACGCTAATAATACCGACGAGGAGCGAAGAGAGCGATCCGGAAACGCCACGGAAGCCGATTTTAATAAACAATCGTGTTCGCAGATACGGTGCACAGCACGCACGTACTCTTACCGAGGGAGATGATCATCTCCGTTCCACCCCCTCTGGCCTCGACAGTCCGAATCGATTCCAAATTGATTCCTCCGCCCCTGGAAGGCCGCGTTCCGCCAATCGGCACGTCTGAATTTCTATAATTGGTCGATATAATTGGCTGGAGCGCGATAAGTGCCGATATTAAGGTTAATTGGATGCGCGTTGCGGGTTTATTTGCAACAGCCCCAGCGATTATCGCTCAAGGAACTCATTAACGAACAATCCAATTAAATCTCGCCGGTCCACGCTGAGAGCGCGAAAGAAAATCGGGCTGGGATGTCGCAGCAGACGAGACAACCCCCCGGACGAACGAGAATGTTACCGATTTTAATTGCATCCCCCCCCCCCCACTATTGTCGCCGATGGGAGGGGGTTGCAGAAAGGAACTCAATTCGAAAATAAGGCGGGCACACCCCCCGCAGTGTCACCATGGCGACACTATCGTTCCACCGACGCGAGTTAATTAACGGGAACTACCTCCATCTCGCACCTTGCGCGCTGCGTTTGAGCCTTTGTGCTCTGATTTCTTTGAGCCCCGCGAATCGTTGTGTGTAATCAAACGCGCGGATCAAATTCGCGAATGTTGCGCTCCCCCTGCACTGCGATTTGTTTTGTTCGAGGATCTACCGTGCGTTCTTGAAAAATATATTATACATGACACCTGTACATTCTTCGTTATACAGGGTGGTCCATTTATCTTCAGACAGTCAATTATTACGGAAACCAGCAGGAATATGAAAAAATGTTTTCTATAAAATATTCTTCATATGAAGGGGCATATTTAATGGCGCTATGCACATTTTTCCATAATGGCCCTTTAAGGGTCAGATGAAGGGCAACTTCATTCTCTCAAATGGAAACCCATATTTGTTATTTCATATTCTTATTCTACAATGAAAAATAATAATATTTTGTATAGAACATTTTTTCCTGGCGTGCACGGTTTTATGAAAAAATTGAAGTGAATATCCCAATATTCGTAATGACAAAAAATACTGAGTTTAATGTGAAGTCATAAAAATCTAGTAAGCGGTGACAGGAACACGTGTGTAGTACATTCAGCATCGTAGGTGGCGTTATTGCCGCTTACCAGATGAAGATTCACAATACATGTATGCCATTATGCAAGCTTTGCAGCATTTATCATGGTATCGTTAAAAAATGGTAAGTTCAGGGAAAAAATGTTTTATACGAAATATTATTATTTTTCGATGTAGAATAGGAATATGGAATAAAAAATATGGGTTTCCATTTGAAAGAATGAAGTTGCCCTTCATCTGACCCTTAAAGGGCCATTATGGAAAAAATGTGCATACCGCCATTAAATGTGCCCCTTCACATGAAGAATATTTTATATAAAGCATTTTTTCATATTCCTGCTGGTTTCCGTAATAATTGACGTTCTCGAGATAAATGGACCACCCTGTATGCATAATATGTACACGCAATTTATTCTCGACAAATATCGTACCCAACCCGATCGAATAGATTATGCGAATGTGGAGGTTAGAATTTACTTCAGCCTACACGATTTCGAAAGAGGATAGCTGAGACACAGGGGGTGAGCTTTTGATGTATTCCGGTGGACGGTGTTACACGGGTTTTATTTTTCGTGGCTCGGACGTACGTATGCCGGGGTGGTCATTCGAGTTTGTTCGCTTTCCGACTCTGGAGAGCGGCGAGTTGGTTTTTATGACCATTTAAGACCGGATTGCCGGGGGTCACTGTGCCAGAGGACGGCGCTTTATTTGAATACGGGTCAGCCACGGAACGAGATATCAAACTTCCGCGGATGTTTACCAGACTCTGAGAAAGAAAACTGAAAGTTCCCGCAAAACCTCCCCGGCTACAGCCGATAAAACTTCGTTTTTATTGTCCGATTCGGTTATGAACGGGACTCGGACATCGACTGTGGAGGGTGCACAAGGGGGGGGGGGGGTTCGAGTTTACGACAGGCCGAGTATCAAACTACCCTGGGAAACAAGTGAAATTCCTCGGTCCCGTCGATAAAGCTAAGCAGAGGATAAATTTAAGGATATACTACTGATCCGGTGTATAGCTATCCGGTTCGCGTACAAGCTAACCCTCGCGGTCGTGTACACGAACGATAAAAACTTGTATCCCCGCCGGCTAAATATAAATAATGTGACGGAAAGCAATGCGCTTCGGGACCAGAGAGGGATGGAAGCTCGAAACATTTCACTCGATGGCCAACCCTTGGAAAAACGACGCTCGGATGGGAATAGCGGTTCATGAAGGGTTAAAATGGTTCACTTATTCCCGCCCCGATTCCTCGCGAGCTTCTTCCATGCCCTTAAGAAAGATTCGAAGCCATTTCTACGAACCCCCTGCATTCCGGGAGCGCGCAAGCTCCGTTCTATAATTACTCGCAGCAATTGCTACCGCTCCTCACTCTACGTGGACATTTGCAACATTTTGAAAACCAACCTTAATCCCGCACTATTCTTAGGGAGGAACGAGAAACCAGTCTTTGGGTCTTTGAGCACAGAGTTTGTAAGACAAAAATCAGAGAAAATTCGACAATATCCAAATCTCCGAATTTTGTCGATATTGTTGAAAGCCCGCGGATTTGGCTGTTCCGATTTTTTGGGGATCGAGAGAACCGACTCGCAGCAACGGATCCAATCGCGATCATGTTCGCACAAAAGGGCAACAGAGTCTCTCTCCACCCTCTGGCGATGCACTCTAGGTGCACCCACGACTCGAATCGAGTATACAACCTCTCGTATCGACCAAACGTGCCCCCTCGTTCGAGTTCGAGTTCAGGACCGAGGTGGATGCGGCTGCGACGTGGCGAACACCGGAAAACTGGAGCGAAGAGGGAAACTGTCAGCCCGAAAAACCTCGGCTTGCCTAGCCGAGACTGCTGCTCTCGAGGGTGGGGCAGGGGGTGGAGAAAAAGCTGTGCAAAGTTTGATGGAGAACGGGAGCTGATGGGGAATCGAAGAAACGGCGGGGGAGGAGGAAAAGTCGGGCGTGTTGCACCGGAGAATAGAGTTTCTTAGGCGAGGTGGTTGATAAATTAAGGGGTACGATCGCTATCGAGGGTGCGAGGCGTCGGTTTTTCCTCTGGAACCTCAATTTTCTTGCCGGGGGTGGCATTTTTGGCCGAGTTGCCTCCTTAACTCTTTGTAAGTCACATGTGAATCACATCACAATTAAAACAGTAAAAATATATTCCAAGAACGAAAAAATACTGTTTCACTATTTTCAATTTAATAAAATAATTAAGGAAACGCGTACGATTTTTATTTCCATTATTGTTAAGGGGTTCGACGACGCCGCGCCAGCCAAGAAATTTTTATTTTTATCCTGACGTTCTTTTATTTTAGGAGATATAAAGATTCTGCAAGTGCCCGAGGGTGCAGGTGGTTTTAGCAAGGGTTGAACGGTTATGGTAACCTCGTGAAGAATTGTAAAGGGGTCGTCGTCCCCGGGAATCGTAGAATAAGCAAGGCTCGGTGAAACAGATGTGCTTTTGAGTGTAACGTGGAGATTTAGGAGGGTCGTGTCGATGGCACTGACAACACACTGACGGCGTATCGTGCTGGGCAACGAGCCGTGCGACCATCATGTCGAGCCTGCGTCACATAAGGCCGGCGATCGTTGCACATGTCGGTTCTGCAACGGAGAATCGAGCTAACATGCGTGCGTCGGTAACAGTCACGCTTAAGGACACTCACTGATCCGTTTCTAATTCGTTACCGACTCAAGAACCATCGTTCGAACGGGTTTCTGCTTGTCAGCCGAACAGAATCCCTACCGCCAGGCTCTTCTGTCTAAATTGTTTCGTATAATTCTACCGAGAGCCATTTCAACAGCGAACGGTTTCTAAAATTTTATGTTACAATTACTGCAGTCGTACAAGCACGACGATGATAATTACACTCGTATAACTTTATTAATAATACCTCTGCCACCATTGATCCTACCTTTGTGCCCGGTAATAAAAATTAGAAATCTCTCAGAATTTTTATTTCAACATTAATGCAATCGCGAGGATGCTTTGATCGCAATTAACTTGATTCGTCCATGCACGAATTCCGATAATAGTCGTGCGTCGATTTTTAGCAATTGTTTCCTCTCAATTGTTATTGAAAATGAGAAACGGGCTTGGCAATTGGCAATTAAACCCGATCGTTCCCGCACAGACTGTAATAAAAATCTTATCGATTGTTAACAATCGTTTCCTTTCAATTAATATAGGAGACTTCCGGCTCGTTCAATCGATTTCAAAGAACGATAGCTACGCTGCGAAATTTCCATGCAAGTCGAGCTTCGTTTAAGCTTGCATTTTACAGGTTTCCCGAAGATTGTTGCGCGGAATGGCTTTAGTCTAGCGACGATTACGGCTGAAGACGCTTTCGTCTGACCGTTCCGAGGATCTCGGCGATTCGTTGCGCGCATCGCCCGGTTCATTTCAGAAATTTCCATTCGGTGACGCGTGAAATGATCCCCGGGCACAGGCGTCGACGCTTTGAATCCGGCTGGCAGGATGATTCCGGCGCGCCTTTCCCCGGAGTTCGTCCGAAAGTTGCGTTCTCTCTCCGGAGAAAGCTGTTGCCGCGCGCATAAAATAATTAGCCGGTCGTAGCCGTGCGCGCGAACGCTCGAGAAGAGTTACCCGTTGTTTCTCGTTATATCTCGAGAACGTCTAATATTATCTCGAGATGCGAGCAGCCTCGACAACGCGACGGGTCATTACCCGACGATCCTCGAAACGCTCAATTATATAGCTGCTGGAACGAGAAAATGTGTGTGTGTGTGTGTGTGAGAGAGAGAGAGAGAGAGAGAGAGGGGGGAAGTGAAAGAGTTCATTAAGCTGTGGATCGGCCGAAAGCGTTCCCCGCGGGAAAAATGGTCGCCTAATTTCTCGAGTTCGAGCATGGCCACGGATTCATTCGTCATCGGGATGATTTACAAGTCGCCGGGGAGACACGGTTGTCGGTCGACGTCTCGAATGAGAATCTCTAACGTCGCTGAACGCAAAAACGACCGTCCCACGACAGATTATTCCGCCTTTGACTGCCGCGAGAAAGAAGAATTTTCTCTCGACAAAGCTCCTCTCGTCTCTACTATCCCCAATCCCCTTCGTCTTTGCTTCCCTTTGCTCTCGTCACCCCAGCCGTTCGACCTTCTTCCCCATCCTTCTGTTCCTTTCCATTTCCCACCAAGAATACGTGGTTTTACGAACCTGTCGAGAGCGTGAAGGCGTAGATTCAGCGTCGCGTCCCCTGGATGCCCGGAAGCCGAAGTGTCACGACGACTTCTGGCACGGTGTTCTCTCAGCGCGGCGGTGTCGTACCAAGCCGCTGTATAGTGTCTGACGTAGGAGCCATGCGTGATCGCTGAAAGCAGAAAAAGAACCATCACAGTCGCTCGAATGGCCTGTGCACACGAAAGACACCGGTATAAGTCCGTTACCGGTCGGACTAGATGGAGTATCTCCGTTCTGTTGATGCTCCTACGCTATTTCTGACTACCCGGTTCACGCGAAGTCCGCTCAGAAGATTCACCGTGCATTAATATGTCCGGCCAGCGTTCATGTCAGTGGTACGAGTCAATCATTGGTCGGACTAGAATGTACAGTGGATAACGAAAGTAAGTTAATACTCATATTTTCAATAATGAAATCACGATTACGAGAGACACCACTTTTGCAGCAACTTTTCAGGATATTTTTGAATTTATCTCAAAAAATAAGGGTTCAGCGGAAAATCGAACTATACTACGCGATAGAGCAGACTTTTGTCCTGAGAAATCACCCTTTGAAATTTGCAACGTCGACGTTTTTTCCCGAACCAGAAACCAACATATCATCGCCATTACAACGTTAACAATAAGTTGCCGCCAGTGGCGCTCACCACTAGCGCGATCTCAACATAAATTGGCCAACTCGTGCCGAGTGAAGATATTCTTTTTTTATTGTTATTGGTCGCAATTGCGGAGGAAGAAGTAAAGATCACGATTTTTAAATTATTTATCTGTGCCTGTAATGAAAATTTCGAACATGTATTTTGTAAATCTATGTCAGTTGTATATGTTACGGTGTGATTATTCGGGTGATTATGCATAATAACTGGTTGTTATACATATTCACAAATTGATTACATTTACCATCACATATACATGTACAGAGTTTCATTGAAATCAGTTGACGCGTAAAAAAGCTATGGGCATTGTAACATGTAAGAATCATCGAATTTATAGGGTTTGCGATTCATTTAAAACGCAGATTCGCACAATTTTTGCTATTTTCGATCAATTATATTTCGTAACAATCTTGATCGATTTCAATGTAACTTGTATGCAACTTAGACCTACCAAAGGCACCATCTACATTTCTAATAAAATTTAAAAATCGTGATCTTTACTTTTCCCTCCGAAATTGCGAGCAATAACATTTAAAGAAAAATTTATTTACACAATAGCTGGTAAACCAATCCTCCTAACGTCTTAAGAAAACTCAAGCTGTTCGGTCCAATTTTGAGAAAGTTATTCGTTTCTAAAAAGTGTACGAATACTTCGAACACCCACTGTGGTAGCTAAATACAGAAAGTAGCTCCAGATTACATCAATAAATTTAATCGTCACACAATCCATTGGTATAAGTCGATCATTCACGAGACCAGCTGAGAATTTTGCCGCACAAATAGAGATATGATATTTCCGGTAGCAGTGTTCGCGGCATTCATAAAGATTAGCTGGAAATCGAAGGAATCTATATAGAGCCAGTACGAAAATAAGTAGTACAGGTCAACGAATGTTCAGCCGAAGCAGCGACTGCTCCATTTTAGCATGTGCAAATCATTTCACCGCCGTTCAGAATAATATTTGTGCACGTAGAAAGGCTCGTACTTGCCCCGAGTCGTTTCGAGGCATTAACCAAGTCGGTGGTAAGTAGCGCGAATCAACGATTCGGCGGGCCGGCCGGTAGATTTCGTGTTTCGAATGGATATGCGCGCTGGCCTCGGTGCCGGCGTAATGAAACGACACTTTTCCGCGCGAACTGCGACACAATGGACCTATATGTATGCAAAGCTCGGTGCAAAACAAGTTAACAATAGAATGTTAAAAAGTACCGGCGAGGCGTGCCAGTGTGCGGGCGCGTACGCGTGCGCGCACACAGTGCGCTCGCTCGGTTGCTCTCTCGCACTCCTTCCGTCTATCGGGGGAGGATCTAAATGCAAATTATTTCCGAGGTAATACATTTTCACGATTCGGTGCGCCCTATCTTCCTTCGCCCGTGCCGTTTCATGCACTTCAAGTCGGCATTTATCTATTTACCGCACGCAACACCATAACGATCTCAGCCTGTCGAGCTTCCACCGCTCGAGATATTATCGTTCTGCTTTTCAATGCCGCCAGCCGGTTCCAGAGGAAAGCCGCTGACTTATTTCGTCGACGCACATTGACATACTGCACGCGATTCACCGCGCAGAATTCGAGCGGAATCCTCTTCGCCACACTTGAGAAGCTAACGAGACCGATTGTCGGACGTGGAATACCTCCGCCGACCAATTTAGCAGCCTTTCATTGAATTCATCAGCGAGAACATTGACCAAAAGTCTCCTATTACTCGTAGGTTCTATGCGGAAAATTTCCTTGTTAATGATTAAGGCAAATACTATCATAAAACACTTTAAAAATTACAACAATTACTTAAATTAATTTACAACTTTTCATTAATAATATTAATAACTTGCAAACTATTGCACGTCCAGCGTACCCTCAAAATTGTACGTGTACCTCGCACGTGACTGTTTGGCATTGGTTGATTTAAGCGAGGAAAACATCTTTATTTTTGGGCGACATCTATGTCGAATGGTTCACACTAACTTATGCTATATTAATAAATACAAGCTAAAGAAATTTCGTTAATATTATAATAAAAATAACTAATTACCCCGTTGACGCACTTACCCCACTCCAACTTGTACTATTTTTAATTTTTAAAATGTAGCTAAATAATTTCTGTACCGTTCAGAATTTTGGGCAACATTTTACAATTTATTTTGCAGGCGGAGAAGCCGTTTATTGTCTCGACACGGACGTTTTCGGATTCTCTGAGGGCGTCGGGTCGGCGTTAGTCGTCTGCGAGGAATTTAGATAATTCGCGGCGCCGTAGGCCGGAAGTTCGAGCTTGTTAACAAGTATTACGCGAAGCCTGTGGCGTGCGAAGCAAGCGATACGCGATAATCGGTGCTCGTGTAACAAAAGGGAGCCTCTCTTCTCTCGTACGTGGATAATTTTTCACGTGCTCGTGTCGCCGATAGCGCAAAGTTCATTTAAAAAAATACCAAGCCACCGAGATCCGGCGGCGTTCACCTTTACCGGAGACACAGATCAGCTAGAAATTGTTTACGTGTCCAAGTCGCGTCAGCTGGAATTAAGTTTGCACAAAGCCGCGCGGTAGACAAAGGGCCCGACGAGTGTTTCCATTAGCTGTGTAGATTGCTGCGTCGCTGTGCGTTATTAAACTATCCGCTGCGTAAACATTTGACGCCGGTAATTGCGAACTGTCAGTTGCACCGTGTCACTCGGCCGGGCGACTCTGAAATTCGCATTTTTGTCGTGACACGGTATCGTTTCTACGTTGTACACAATTTTTGTTCCTCTTCATACCCGTCTCCGTTCGAACTTTCATTCTGTTTCATTTATCTCGTCCCCTGTGTACCTGCTCTCCTCTTTTTTTCTCCTCTGTTTTTCGTTGCTCCGTGTTCCTCTTCAGTCAAATCAACGCAGACAGCCTGAATTATTGCTGGCGGAGGGCTCATCGTAATTTCCTCGAGCGTGATACTCTATACGAGACTCGCGACGCGAAACAAATAAGCCTGGAATTGCGAGCGGTGCACGCCGAACAAGGACCGAATCGATTGCCCGTGTCACGACACCCCCGAAACGTTGCAGAACCCGGGCTTTGCCTGTCGATTACTATTCTCCGCCTCATCGAACAAAAATCTGCAAACTGCTCTGGAAATCTTGCCACTCGACGCTGGAAACTCTGATAGAATATTTATTTTCGGTAGACCGGTGGCACGATGATCGACTGGCGTTGAATTCGAAATGTTTCTCCACAATTGGGAAACGATATTTTGATGATTTGTCCAGGGGCGACATCACCACTCGAAGAAATAATCCACGGGAAAATTAAAATTCTAAACTGAAATGGAAGCTGTTCTTCAGACTCGGTGAAAGTATCGGAGCTTGATAAACTATTCTCAATGCACGATTTTTCCTAGGGACGAGATTTCAACCCTTCCGTACGTTATTCCATCAGAAAAATAAACTTTAACCGCGCTTTATTTCCGGATTCGTTTGAGCGGAACGAAATTTTTTATTTGCGGGCATCTGATAAAAATCGAGGGGTGAAATTGCTCGTGATTCGGCGGGTCAGGGATCGCGCGAACGGCAGAGTCGTCAAAAATAGAGTCATCGGTGTTCCGGCCGACCATTGTTACGGTCCATTACCGTAACCATAAGCGTTTACCGTTCTCGAATCACACGCGCGAGCTCGGCGGAATCCCATTACTGACGACCGAGCGGGTCCGAACGGTCGCGTCGCGATACGAGCGTGTTCGATTCGTGTCAATCGGCGAACGCAATTATGACAGCTTGCCCGATCGGACGTCGACCAAAAGCGTTGCGGGTCGGGGGGGGGGCTAGCGATGGGGTTTGCCGATGGTGTTGGTGTCCGTGTGGGCTGGTTTGGATAGCGAGAAAAAATCGCCTCGATAGGCACTTCGCGTTCGAGCGTGGAATAGATATGCCGAATTTCGGTGGCGCGCGTGTTAGCGCAGATATCGCTCGCGCGGACCCCACGATGACTCGCTCACCGACAGATTTATCCGGAATTTCCGGGGGATATCGCGCGCACCATTGACTGACGCGCTCATGGGTTATCTGGACCAGCTACGGTTACACTTTCCGTCGCGGATTTCCCGTGCACGCCGGTTTAAACCGCCTGGCCAGCGTACAAGAAGAACTGGATTCGCCGTTTCATCAGGTTTGAAGGCCGAGGGACGATGTATTTTATGGAAATGGTGGTTCAGAAATATGTATAATATCAGAGTTCCTACCCTCTATTCATTCTCTGGATCATTCACTTCTCTCTTCCATAGGTCCTGTCTCCTCCAATATTCCCTAGATCCTTCCTACCCTATTTCATAGATCTCCCCTATCCTTTCACATCCCCTCCCCAGATCTTCCTTTGGGACAAAGCCTCCCGTTTGAAGAGGTTCGAAAGGGTTTGACGGCGTCAGCGGGTCTAGCGAGCGAGACGGTCTCGGCCCGACGAGCAGCGGCGCAAGTTTAATCGCTTTAATTGCGATGACTTCTATCTGGAAACTCAGTGGAAGAGGTTCTTTTGTCGCCTCAGCGTAAACTCCGGGGGCTGTAGGTGGCGAGACAGCCAGAAATCTTGCCGCGACCCGGCCCGTTTAACACCAAGCGCAGCGTGTAAACTGCTCTCAGCAGAAGCTTTAAACTTGTCGCTTTGTCTCTGGTCCGCGAGCCCGAACTTGCTTTATCTTTTCCTTCAAACCCAATTACACGGACCCCGCCGAGTTGCCCTCGGGGTTCGGGGCTGACAGCAACCGGACTGCAAACCTACCAAAACGGGAATCGACAACGTCCAACAAGAACCATCGCGAGATACAAATTATTCTGCGATGCACGAGCATTGATTTAATTTTTGCTTAATCAGTGTACCGGAAACGCAACATTCAGTCGATTGTCTACAAATGGAGATTCCGAGGTGGTAGCTTGTTATCCGCGCCATCTTCGCAGGTGAGGCAGGCGTGTGCGGGGGTGGCTTTTATCTCGCGTCATGAATCGTTCGACCCGGAGAAGGCCGTCCAGATGAAATCCGAACGGCGTCGTAAATTACTTTTCCGACGGAGTAATATCGAGCCTGGGGGCGCCAGTCGATTCCGACGAGGAGGCAGGAGACGTTTGGCAGCGTGCTGGCCCCCGTGCAACAAAGCAGTTTCAACATCCTCTCCTCCCTTCCATATCGTGGTGGAAAGGGTGGCCATAGGGGGTGGAGAGAGAGAGAGAGAGAGAGAGGAAGACCAGGGGTGTTTCGGGGAACACAGCGGCGAGGACTAATGTCTCGTCGCAGCAAGCTGACCCCCTCTGCGAATCGATCATTCGCAGACTGGTAAATTCGGAGCGCAGTTGCGTTCTATCGTCGCGGGGTACGAGCATGCGGACGTGTACAAATAAGTAGACCCCGCGAGCCAGGTGACAAATGGCCCTGTGCTACCCCCCGCCCCATGGAAACTAAGACGAATTCCGGACGCAATTTTCTGTGGCCGCGACTTTATATGTCGGGACACTCCGCGATCGAAGGGGTCGTTGAACCCTGCGCTTGTTTCAAACCCTCAAATACCCAGCAAAAATTCTCAATCGCGAATTGTGTTTTCTTTATACAGCGTGTTAGTTTCAACTTAAACACCTAAATTATTTCCGCTACTATTAAAAGTAAGAAGAAATAACTAAATAGGATGTACATGGTTTTAAGCCGTGCATCAGATGGCAATAGAAAGAAATCACTGTATTTTATTGCATATTAACATGTGTTTTTTTTGCAATATTGTTTAGCGCTCCACGCTTTTATTTGTAGTCACTAATGTCTGAAAAAATTATTTTCTCCTTTTTAGGGTGTTTTAATATAAGCGTGGGTTCTAAAAAGTTTTTTTTATCAATATATTTTTTGCATAATGCAATGTGATAGTCGGCGTCAAGATGAGTTCAACGACCTACACAGCATGACCTTGAAAGTGACCTTGAAGTCGAAAACATCAGTTTCAGTTTGAAGAACACAAAAATAATAAAACGAAAAGGGTAATATAACCTTACTTATTACTGTCTGATGCACGTCTTAAAACCATGTACATCCTATCACTAGATAGGAAAATAACTATATTTTTTTACCACGCTTATATTAACTTGTTCTTACTTCTAATATAGCAGCGGGAATAATTTAGGTGTTCGAGTTAAAACGAACACCCTGTATTCTCGATTCAGAACATTCTGAGATTTCTGATCATCACGAATGTATTTTAGTTACTTTTATATTACAGTCGCACTTTTAATGTTTAATTTACTTTATTTATGTGGTGGACGTACTATATCATTTTTGTGTAGGCTTTTAGCGGTTTCGGTAGGCAAATGCGAAGAGGTCTCGAATCGAAGTGGAATTTCCTCTCTAGTGTTGATGGTGTTTTCGATAGGTTGGAAATACGGTGGAACAAATGGAATTCCGTTCGAATTTCTATTTCATTCTATTTGGCTGGTTTGTGGAGCCTGTTAATGCATAAAAATCCGCAGTATAGTGATAACACGGAGAGTTATTGCTCATGCGAGAGTTCCATCGAAAATGTTCATGTTTTTGAAGGGTTGGTATTTCAATGGACGAGATGCCCTATTGAGTTTATTTATCTATTTTCACTTACACGGCGCGCGATAACGAACAATGTACTGTACGAGAACGGTGGTATTTAATTTCTAAATCTATAAATAAAATGAACTGTGGCCGTCAAAAATACTTCGAAAACGTGTATCACACCGACTCGAAAGTTTAATGATGCAGGAAGAACTCGACAAAATTATTCACGATAGTCATTGAATTTGGCAACGTTGGCATTTATTGTTGCCCAGAGGGTTGGACCAATCTTTCTAAAACTTTACGACTATTTTGCCACATCCTTGAGCGAACTAAACATATTTTTATACAGCAATGACTGTTTACGGTGTGGAATGAATTTTCAGTCACTGCTCCCCGTCGTTGATTAATCTGGGTTAGGTTAGTCTTTAGCCTGGGATCGATCGAGAATGATTGAAATTGACAAGCTGGGCCAGGGATTGTGTCCGTTGAAGCAGATTCGATAGCAACATCGGATGAGACGGAGAGAGGAGGAGGAGAGAGAGAGGGAGAGAGTGATTTGCTCAGCTCCGGTACTGGGTACGCATCCTATTCTCTTTACAAATAAATGATCAGCCTATTCCAGCCCGGGTCGGTCGCCTCCACACGCGCTTCGATCTCCGTTAAATATTTGATCGACGTTCGACGTTCTCTCTCTCTCCCCCTCTCTCTCTATCTCTTCAATCAGCTATCCAGCGAGAGCATACAAGAGGGAAAAAAAGAATAACCAAGCGGGGACCAGTTTTTGCTCGGGCGCCGCTATCCATTTAGCACGGCGTTAATTCAGAATTCATGAAACACGTGACGGGAGATCAGGATTCCATTTCCCTTCGGCTCCCCTTTTAGCCGTTGCTCTAGCTATCTCTTCGCCCCGCATAGCCATCTTCGTTCCTCTTCTATTCGCCGCCTCTGAGCCACCACCTGTCAGGACGGTCGTGTTTCCGTGCCCGCACAGAGGCCGTTCACCGTGTCGCCGATCCTATCTCGAAATGAGAGACGAGGATCCTGCGTGATTGAAAAAAAATGGTTGTTCGTGCTCGTTTCGTACCATGCTCCACACTGCATCGTACTCGGAAAGCTTTGGAGTATCCTCGAGAACTTAGAATGCTCGATTCCAAGGCCTGAAGTTATTAAGAAAGACTGTAGAGTCGAACCTCTTCGACTCCTTGCAATTTTCAAGTCATTTAATTCTTCTTTGAACCCTAGCCTCAACACCCTTGAGGTTTAAAACGAATTAGAAAAATATTGTATATATTGACAGCGGTTTTATGTGCAAAATAAAAATGTTGTACGTTAATTCTAGGGACGGAACAGGTTTGCTTTTCACTAATTTTTGCCGTAATTACATTAAATCTAATGGTTTATTTCGTCCACGCCGCTATTAATTGCCATTGTTACTTGCTCAATAATGAAGTTTCCACTCGGCGCTGTAATCTAGTTAATTACAAAACATGTCACCCCCAGGCATCCAACGTGCAAACCCTTTGTGAGGTCGTGTCACTTCAAAGTCACGTATTTGATATGGTCTACAGTAATGCGTGAAGATTTAATACATTTTCTTGTGTTAATATCTCCTAGAGCACCGGAGAATTTATTTATCGTGTACGGAGTTTTTACTGCGGAGATTACACCGTATTATTTTCAACCGACTTCAACCCCTTTGTCTCGCGTTTATAGACTCTTCCTCCATACGGGAGAAAGATTGAATCGTGGGAGGTTAGCAGCGTCAAGATACTTTTCATTTCAGAAATAAAACGCTCCTCGACCGGGGGTTACTTCGTCCTAGTTCCTCATCTCTGACTTACATCTGTTTGCTGGATGTAAACATATTGTAACACTACCGCTTAGTTCGCGAGGGGTTGTTTTCTCTTTTGTTCTCTCGTTACGCTTCTCTTTCTTCCCCCTTTGTTCCCTTTTATGTGTATCTTGCGCAATTTAGTTCTGCTTTGGTGCAACGTTAATTCCGGCCAGGTCAGACTATAAACTTGGCTGGCCTCGACTCTTGCGCACCTTGCATATTCGTATTTATAATGCAGCTATTATATGCTCTCGATCTTTCAGGGAAAATTTGGAAACTATTTCCAAAAGGACATACAACGACCCACAATAGTGTTCGTACGCCCTATAAAACAGAATAACGTTCTTATAATTGTACTGTAAGCAATTAGAAGCAGTGGTTTACTAAATGATGTGCAAAACAAATTTCCCAAAAATTATAATTTGATAGGTTGCGTGCAGAAATAAAAATTATTTGTACCCATAATGAAAATTTAAAATATATGTTTTGCAGATCTACGTAAGTCGTGAAAAATTACGATTTTCACCACTGTTAACCGCTTGCAACTCGTGTATATGTTAATCGATTTCGATGAAATTTTCAGTATGTGTATAACCAACATACATCTACAGAACACATATTTTAAATTTTCATTACAGGTCCAAATAAAAGAGTTTTATGTAACCTTGTAAATAAAAATTTTCAGAACATTTCTTTTGCACATCGTTTAGTAAACCAGTGCTTCTAATTGCGTACAAAACATCAGTTCGTTTGGTACAATGATAAAAAAGTTAAAATCTGTTTTAAAGGGCGTACGAACACTTTTGTGGGCCACTGTACCATACATGAAATCTCCAATCAATGCTCGATGTGAAAAATGTATTTATATAATTCTAAGATCAGTGGTTAGACTAAAATAATATTAAATTGACACTAAAAAGACGTCGACATACATCATCCGGAAGAAAATTCCAGTATATCCTGGGATCGTCGAGGGTGACAGATTAATTTAATCACATCTCCATATATTTAAAAAGAAGCACGTGTCCTAATAAAATCGTGAGAAGAGAATTCCATTGCAGTTTGTGACTCGGAGGTCGGAGAACTGACGGGAACGGGATGCATCACGCTGATGCATTAAATTAACAACGCAGCTGATTCTGCAATCCGGTGATCCGGGTACAAGGTGCAGGGAAATCCCGTAAAAACAGGAAGGTCCCGTTGGTTTCGCCCGTATCCCGTTTAAGCCTGTCAAAGATTACGCTGCCGTGGTAACGCTAGCAGCCTGGCAGATCAGCAGGGAAGGTTGTTGTCCCGACGGAACAATGCGCGAAACTCAACCCCTTTGAGAGCGGCGTCGGCGTCGGCGAATTAAATCTGGCGGAAAGGGGTTGCCGGAAGCGGGACAGCGAGAAAACGAAGCGTTGGAAACGCGTAATGAACTTCCCGTGTGCTCGCGCGGCGAACTAACAACACCGCGGCAGAATTTCTAGCAATTAGTTTCCGTTTCTCTCGGTGAAAGACGCCTAACGTCTTCGTTGTTTCTTCCGGCGAACCTGTGGGTCCCGGGAGCCCGTGTGCACCATGGGAACTCTAAGCAGACTCCGGTAGCGTTCCCGACGATCATACACAGCCCACTGACGTAACACTCCGCGACACTCGATCGAGTTCCGACGGCGTTAATACGTTCTATCCGATCACAGTTTCAACTACTGCAACGCCGAGAAGCCAATAACGAGACCGACAACTCGGATACGATCTCGAGCGACCCCGATAAAATGTGCTCGGCGAATGTTTAAGTTTTCATTACTCACAGTGGAAACGCCCGGATAAAGTCGGCCAAGTGGAAGGAGAAAGTATGTGTCCCGACGAGGAAACGGAAATATGTTTCTGCTAGACGCTCGATTTAATTTAGCTGAGCATTTTGTATCGCTGACAGCGGAAACACTCGAGAAACGCGCAAGTAGAATGGGCGAGTGTGAGGTCAAATAAACGAACCGGAGTGCTCTTGACGTGACGTGTGCGCTTGTAAAGAGTGATGCGGCAAAGTATGGTGGAATTTTGAACTTGTGCTGTTGAAAGTGAAAAACTCGGTGTTAAATCAGACAGTAGAACAAGAGCGTACGTTTGACGCGTCAAGTGCGACAAAATGCTCGGGATGTAATAAACAATTCTGCGACAAGCATTATTATAATAAAGGAGGGATTTTTATCGATCGCAATTTTTGTTTGAAACAAACTTGGAATAGTAATATTTTTCGGAGCCACGGTTCGATCAAATTCTACATTAAATATAGCTATGTTGTAGGGCATAAAACGTTTTCGACAAATTCGTCGAAAATCTTTCGAAAAATATTAGTATTCCAAGTTTGTTTCAAATTATTATAATGCTGGTGATGCGAACGTGTGAAAGTAGAATGAGAAAGTATGTAACCAGACGACAGTTAAAAAAGTATTTATATTATGAAGCATTCGGTATGTGAAATGAAGCTGATAGTTCGAGTCTACGTATGGTCAGGCATGGAATTAGAGATTTATTCAGACTAATGGAATAATATAGGATATAGTCGGACAAGTGGTACAGAATGGGACTAGTTTGTGCAACTGATTGTAGCATGGTGAATTAGACTTGAATTATTCAAAGGGAAAACACAGTGTAGAGTGAAACAAGTAGAATGAGACAGTCTGTGGTCAGGCAAGGCGCCGAATGTATCTTTACTGAAGCAAAAAAATTTTAATGAGGTTTATCAGTGATGGCTTTAATAATATAAATGTACAGTGATATTGCAAGCAGTATTGATCAACCCTTGGCCGGGCAGCACCCACAAGTTGTGAATGTCAGGGGGCCAGTAAATCCAGCTCTCATTAAGGTGCATTATCACGAATCTTATCACTGTTCTAACGGGATTGACAATTGATTTAAATCGCGCGTAAAATAAGAACGACGGACTGCCTATAAACTAGGACAAGGATGTAATAGTTCGCTAATGTTCCGCGCGTTAATTGTCGCCCAATTGTGATCCGGCCAGCGGCGTAAATCTCGTTACGTGCAAACTGGCGGCCATTCGTTTCCTTTACGACGCCTTTATTGCCGAAGCAATTAAGACAACTTTATTCCTGGCGGAGCCTTTATTGTTGCGTGCGTTATATTTAATTTAAATAGTACCGTACATTACGTTCGACTCTCCCCCTTCCTCGAATTTACGATACACGATCCCGAGTATGCAACGAATCCCGAGATACGCTATCACATTCGCGTGACCATGCACGATCTAGTTGCATATCGTTATTTATTTATGTCGCATTCGCGGCTGGTAACTTGCCGAACAGGTCAATTAACGGTCCCGGGACCTCGTAGACCGTCAAATAAAAAGGGACTGTTAACTTTCGCACGCTCCTCAAGACGAAGACACATTTTATTTCTAAAACAGTCTAAGATAATAATTTTCGTTACCGGTTAAATGCAAATAGAAAAACATGGATGCTACCGGCATTCTACCGTGTTTTATGATCCGGTGTAGCATCGAATCGCGTTACTACCGGACGATGTTGGCGGAACGAGACTAGAATTTCTTAGCAGTGGAATAACTCGTTACAGGTCAGCCACAGCCGAGTTAGCGTTGTGTACACTGGGAAGGTACGCCTTTAACAGGAGAACAAGCGCCTGCGTCCATATTGTTCGGGAAGTTCGCCGTGCATCCACGCGTTCCACGTACTCCTCGCCGCCCAATTATTCTCATTAATACAACGCAAATAATTCCTCTTTATCTTGCTGCTATCGCCCGTGGATCGTTCACTTTGAAAACCACTTGAATTCGCCCCCGTTAACAAAGAAGCACTCGAAAGTATGTACAACAATGAAAACCAGTTATAATTATCGCCAAGTCCGACGACGATTGCGAGAAACGTGTTTCCGTGTTTCACGTCGAAGTTTTGGCTCGCGAGGCGAGAGATCGTAAAAGCTGTTCATCACTGGGAATGAAAATGATCGTTGCGTGTCACGGACCGCTATCTAATCATTCTTTTAAAGTGTCGGCATACTACGGTGCCTGCTCTCGAAGATTTGATTCCCCTATCGCCTAGGTTTACCTCCATCGATCAAGCGAATGGAATTTCCGAAGAAATTTCTATTAAAGAGAGGGATCGTCGAAGAGAAATTTTCTCCCGGTGAAAAGGGAGAGGAAAATTTCCGCCACCATTAGCGGCCGGCTAATTTCAATCCATTAACCGTAAAAGAAAGAAAATTTTCAGTTCTACAAATTATACCGAGTACCTCCGGCATCATCTTGGCCGAGCCGTCGCTTCCTCTTTTTTTTTTGTTCACCGGAACAGCCTGAATTATTGAACGCAATTTTTAAAAGTGTTCCCCGCTCTGAGAACCGGCGCGGCGCGGATCAGCACGGCAAGATCTATTCCCTCGCAGAGGGGAATAATATAAAATGCAACCGGGTATTTACTAATGGAAAAGTTAGCGTCTTCGACCCGTCGATGGAGCGCGTGGCCTCACCTCGATCAAACGGCCAGGAAACTTTCCATAATTGACGCCGTTCCTCCACGTTTGATCAACCGTTGATCGATTACCTACTATCTGTACTACTGTGGGTTTACATTACCGGGGCTTTATTAAACTTTTATACTACTCGGTTCATCAGAGATACTCCTCTTTCCTTGTCGGATCAGGCACCAGTTCATTCCACTTGATCTACACCGGGTTTTCAATTTTCAGTAGTACAAACTGATACTGCCACTTCAAATCCCTGTTTAGATTAACCAGCTGATAAATAATTGATGGCCGCATAACAGCTGGCGACCCCGTCGATCGATCGCGATCTAAATATTCAAAGGAAGTCCGAACGGACCGTTAACAGCATCGGGGGCGGCGTCCGAAACCATTCCCGGCAGCAAAACCGGCCGAATTATCAATTTCCCGGAGTGCACTTGCCCGTGACGCGATCTGTCACTCGGAGAATGTACGATCGGGGGTCGCAGATGCGACGGGCGAAATATTTCGAAAAATAATGCCGGCCGCGCGCGTCAGCAATGATATACATTAACAACAGCATTTTTCCCGGGCCGTTACAACGCAATCGGCGTGCCATTTCGTCGTTGCTCATCCCCCTCGTCCGAGCCGGACACGTACACATCGTTGCTCGCAATTTTATTCGGACCGCCCACCCTCGTCCAACCCGGCCCCTCCCGCCAACCCCCACTCCGCCACGGTCGTTACCGCCAATTCGCATTATCCAATTTTTCGTGTGTCACGTACCGTGTCCCCGTTTCGGTAGGTCACTTTCTCGCTGCAATTACACGCGGCCCAGACCGCCGTTCCTGCTCTCTCCTCGGCGTCGATGTTTGCGGGACGTGTCGATTTTCCCTCAACCCCCACACCCCCTTTCTCTACCCCATCTGTCCCTCTTTCTTTTTCATTACTCCACGACTCGGTCCTCCCGCACAGGTTGCCTTCCTCTCTTTTCTTTTCTTTCTCCCTTTCTTACGTCCCCCCCCCCCGTTCACATCTTCCTAATTCTCCCACCCTCCAATCCCCTCCGCGCTTTCCCACCACCGGTTTTTCAGCGCTCGAGCCCTCGAGCATCTCCCTCGCTCAACCTTTTCTTCGTATAAACGTGCTCTTCTCTAATTTTCCCTCCTTATCTTTACCACCCCTATCTCTCTTCCAGTTAACGGCACCCTCCCCTTACCTTCTTTCCCCCGTGCAACTCCTTCTTTCTTCTTGTTCTTCCTCTTAATGCCCAACCGCATCTTCCCCACTATCTTCTCCCCCATTCGCCTCTTCATACAATCCGATCGTTACAAACTCACCCCTCGAAGCGCTCGGCTCGATGTGAAACTGTTTGCGAATCGCTGCTAATTCGGGCAGGGAGTCTATTTTCCCGAGAACTACGCCATCCCTTCAGCCGGGAATTTTAAACAATTCATTAGATAACAAATAGCTAGGTGCAATCTTCACCTGTGCAACTATCGATCAATCTGAAAGCAGACCGATTTTTGGAACCTGGAAAATCGCGTTCGCAGTTCAAGTTTCTGCTAGTTTTCATCCCTAGTTTGGTCCGTCTCGTTTTGGCGTGGAGCGAGGGGGTGAGAGCGAGCGGGCGGATAGCGAGAGAGCTCTCGACGACGGAAAAAACGCGAGATAACGACGGCGTTGCGCCACAATCACTCTGTCTATCGGGCTTCCGCTTTTTTTCCGGTGCCACCCCTATGCTCGCTGTTCACCGGTCACGTTTTCACTCCGTGGAAAGAGGGTAAGGAGTTTCTTTTGCCGTTTTGTTTTTCACCAGGGTGTAAAGCGACGGGGGTCGGGGTTTAGTTTAATTAAAAACTTAAGGGCACTGAAATACGTATTAATTACCGTCGGTGCGACAACACACGCACACACTTTCTCGCTCTTTTCATTAATTCAAACGACTGCGGAGAACTTCGCCCCCGCGATTATCTCGAAAATTTCACAGGTGTTAACCGGTCCGAGTATCAAAGTTTACTCGGTGTTTTACTATTTTTTTCACGAGCCCTCGGTTTTCACTGGGTGGAATTCTGGAAGCGTGTTTACGGGTCGCGTGTAGTCGCTGTTTAATTCCTGTGTTTGAACGGGCGCGCATGCTCGAGCACGCGAGCACAGCTCGTTCACGTTTCGCCGACCGACGTGTGTATTGTTTGGGCTGCATTCCCGTTTGCAAAGGAGAGACAGGGCTGCCTCTCGACGGTTGCACACCTTGAGCTCTACGACAGTAAATTAAATAAATCCTGCATAGCCCGAGCGAGCGACTAACCGCGCTCGCGCTTTGTTTGTACCTTCGAGCTCGCGGAAAAAGTTCCGACAACCTGTCCCCCCGCCGCGATAGAAACTGTGTGGAGAGGTTTGCGCGACCTGCCCACCGACGTATTTGCTGGGAGAAAACAGTCAGCTATGCGCACCAGGTGCGATAGACGAGGCACGGATATGTCCCATTTCACAGCGTGGCACTTTTGAAGGTGCAAAGCACCGGACACGTTACAATCAAGGATTTTAGGTTCGTCAGCTCGTGATTGTGGTGATTCATTACCACGCTTATTTATATTAACTTGCCGCGTTGTTTTGCATGCGTCAAATCTTGTAATCGAATTTTAAACATAGTCAACAATAGAAGTAGAAAATAAAATATATAAAAACAAACTTTTAAAAACCACGCTTACATTAAAATACACTAGAAAGGAGAAAATAATTTTTCTCCTGGTTCTCCATGAAATATCGAATTCCGTTAAATGATTAATAATATTTTTCCCCAAAATTTTAAGCAGTTAGTTCAAACTTTATTCTGTTATAAAATTAGTGTCGGAATAAATAGAAAAATTTGATATAAATTCAAATAAAATCATGACATTAGTCACTACACAAACAAAAGCGTGCAGCGCTAAACTATATTGACGTAATCTTCGTGGGCGCTCCACGCTTTTATTTATAGTCACTAATGTCGTGTTTGATTTAAATTTATATTAAATTTTTCTATCTATTCCGACATATTAATTTTATAACAGAAGAAATTTTGGTTTCGGTATTTTATGGAGAACCAGGAAAACCAGTATTTTCTCCTTTTTAGTGCATTTTAATATAATGCGTGGTTTTTGAAAAGTTTTTTTTATATACTTTTTTATTAGACGAATTTATTGGGGCGTTTTTTGTCATATAAGTTGGGCAATGTGTGGAGATGATACAATTACATGATTTTATAATTTCTTAGAATTTATTTAACACATAGAAAATCTCAGTAGGAAGGATCAACCCTGTGGCAACTGAAATTGTAATTCAACTTTTGGGAGAACATGTGGTTACAGGACACACTCTACGTGACACTGTTTTCCGAGCGAAGAACCGAATGGCCCCATAAAAATGTCGAATTAGTTGGAAATATCGAACACATTGAGATTTAGAAACGCTTCCGAAAGCATAAGCATAAAAGCACGAATTAATGGTATTTAAATGGTGCTTGGTACATCGCTAATTTTCCTGGTCACCATCAGCGTACGTATATGCACGCGAATTTTGTGATCGCCAGAAGTATTTTACAAAATAAAAGGAAGAAATTAGAATCGTCGGGAACACGGAGAAAAGTGCATCCGCAGGAAGGAGACCACACCAGAACGTTCTGGTAAACCTAACGATCATTCGTGCAATGCCCTCGTCCCCTCGAAAACTCAAGAATTTCCACAAAGAAACAAGATTAAAAGTTTCCGTGAACACCGAGGGAAACACCGAGCAGGAGAAGAACAAAAATTACAAACAAAACTCAGGCGAAGCTCACTATTATTGCTTCCCATACCACGGGTTCTCTAAGAAGTCGAGATCTCTCGCCGGGAAATATGAAGAGGGTCTAAGACGAGCTTAATTCCTTAGAATCCTCGTGGTGCGATCGGTTCGAGAAAAATCGCAGATCACAGGAGGCTCGCATGCCAGTTGCTGACAAAGGTACTCTCCTTCCTCTCTCTCTCCCTCTCGGGTTCTCTCTTAGGGTGGTCCACTCGTTGCACCGTGGATTGCATCCCTCCGTGAAAGTCACCCCCGTCGTTGAAAATCCGCCGCAGTGGCGTATCGACTTTTTGCCGGTCCGCCGGAGAGAAGCAAGAATAACCCCCACCGTTTCCCCGGGGCGGTGTGGCCTTGGCAGGGGGTTGCACAAGATGGTTGGTAAGGAGGGGGAGGGGCGGTGGAATCCTCCAGCAAGACTTTTTCCATTTCCGTAAAGTTTTCTACTCTGACTACGACGTCTGAAAATCCGGACAGTCCACGCGACGCGGTCCGCTCGAGCGTAACAAAAAACGATCGTTCGCAAAAGGGCTGGGAGACGGTCGAGGGGATGGCTGCGAGATTAGATTCATTCCGAAGTGAAAGAGTATCCCCGGTCCTTGGCTCGAATTAGCGGAGTTCGACTCCGAACGGAAAGTAAATACCGACGGAGTGGCTGCGAACGTGTTTCGAGATCGTTTCTACCTCCGGACAGTATTTTTTTCTCTCCCCCTCTCCCTCCCTCTCATTCGTTTCTCTACTTTTTTTAAAGGGTGGATCAAGCGAAGCAATTGCTTTCAGCGGAGAGACTGCGCGTTGTGTACGTCGACGCTCCTTTTTTTCGCATTGCTAAGGGGTATTAGATCTAAAGCCGGATCTACGGGAACGATCACGGCGAAAAATGGCTAACTGCGAACGAGTATGAATGAACGAGCAACAACGCAACGGAACGCACGCTGGAATCGAATGGCCCATTATCGTGCCGAGTTTATTATTGCTCGGCGAGGCTCGAGCCGATCGCCGGTTCCAGATAATGGACAGAGACATGTGGATAACTATTATCGTTTGTTGGAGCTTTTATTCGTGTTCGGTTGTACCTGATGTGGTTCACAGCTTTATAGCGTACAGATCGATGGGGAGAAAATCTGGTCTCATTTGTTCTAGTCGAATGGAGGCAGACTACTTATGTCTGGCGTATCGTTGATCCGTACCACTTGATTTCGGTTTGTTTTCGTCTGCTTATACTACGCAGTTCAATTCAATGAAGGTATAATCATGAGAATTCAGAGAAATCGACTCTCGTCTGACTTACTTATAATACAATGGGACTTATTCACCGAATCGCTTGGAATGCTAGATAATTACGATTCCCACGACATCACGAGTGCAACCTGGTATTAAATAAAGATTCAGGAGTGGAATGACGTTGGTGTTCAATGGTGTCTGTTTCATAGCGAAGCGTTCAAAGTTTTCTCGAAGTTACTTTAGCAGGTTTTTCGGCCCACGGGTATTCGGAAGACGACAACGTCCGGACACTGGCACTCGGTTTTCAACATTGATCGAGCACGTAGAATGGGAGAAATTCCATTGCGGCTGATCCGTCATTGACCCATATCGCTAGCAGCGAACCGGACAACCACATTCGAAGGTTTTCCTTTCGCAAACTTGCGATACAAGATAAGAATATCTCTTCACTTGGACCCCCGAACGTTTCTCCTGATAAACGACGTTTCTTTTTTTCAGCGAGATAGTCCAAAAGAATTTTCCACGTATCAATCTGCGTATGAAATTCACAGTTCAATAACAGTATCGCGCGAGGTGCGAAGTCGATCCTCGCACCGTAAATTGTCGAAACTCAGTGGGTGACGCGTACGATGACGCGAGCCTGCATCGGCGAATTCTACATTTGACAGGAATACAGGCTAGCCATCAATCCGCCGGCAATTTTCCCAGCATTACCGCCGCCCTAATAAAATAATGCACCAATGAATTCGCCGGGCGCGAGTCTCCCATTCCTGCGGCCCATCAAACGCGTGCTTTCGCACGCTGCCTTGGTTTAACGACCAACCACGCGACAAACCGATAACAATGTACAAATTTCAATTAGCATTCGATGCCGCGAATGCATTTAATCGCGCCACCGAACGCCGCTGTTTACAATCAGACTGTCTGACGTGCAGCGAACTGTGCGTTCCACCTTTTCGAAAAATGCAGCTCAACTTTATCAAGACAAACGATGAAATCTATTTTGTCACGCTCGTAAAACTGAAATTCTGTTCTGCTGCTCTCAATGTTCTTCCGATGTTCAAATGATTAACCAATTGAGTTTCGTTCCGAGGAACTTTGTCTTTCATATTTTTAATAAGTAAAACCTTTACCAAACGATAACGGAAAAAAAAACAGAAAACCGGTGGAAATATCGTCAGCTCGACTTTCTATCGAAAATGCAGCCTCCGCAGTCACCGACACCGACAATATTTCCGCCGTCAAAGAGGCAGCGTAAAAAACGGCCCGCCGAAAATTCAGAAGATACGAGCCCGGGTAATATCAAGCGTCCGCAAAAAATACAGACTCCGTTCTTGCCGGAGGGTTTGTTGGCGAAGATGGAGGCGCCATTTCCGGCTCAGGATCTCGCGCCCTCGTAACACGGGTCGCGTATAAAGGATAGTAGAGAAGAAACCCCGTCGAATCCGCGCGGGAGACAGCGCCGAGGAAGTTTGCACATCGTTTCCACGCAGTTGTCATTGAATTACTGGAAATCGTCGTGTGCGGGAGGGGAGAAAAATGCGAGAGAGCTAACCGCGAGAAGTAGGTGTGTGGGTGTGAGTTGTTTCGGGCTTCGGCGCCGTTTCCAAATTGCAGACACGAGCATAGGGGTGGGGAGGGGGCTCGTCGTAAAAATTCATGGTCGAAATTTACGAGGGTGGGGCTTCGAAATTTCCGCCTAACGATTCGCCCCTCGGTCCCCGAAGGGTGCCGCGTTGGAAAATGGGGAAGCGAGGCAAGGGGCGACAGGGGATGTGACACGGAGTGCAAAAGAGAGGCGAGAGAGAGAGAGAGTGAGCTTGCCGGTTTTATTGGAGGCTCGTTTATGAGCCGTTTGCCGGCCGCTCTTTTACGAGCTATCGATAAATAAGCGGGCCCGGTCGCGCGATAAAAGCGGAACGCGAGCGTCCGGTCTGTGTCGCCGCGTCGGGAGGAATTAGAGAAACGTAATTGCAAATCCTCGCTGGACCGCCAGCCTCTCTCCCTCTCTCCCTCTCTCTCTCTCTCTCTCTCTCTCGCTATCACGACCCCGGTGCGTCCTGACGATTAAATCGGACTGCTCGACCAAAAAAGTATCGAGCTCCTTTTCGATCGAGCCCAAATTCGCTGCGATCCGATTTCAATGGATTTCACGAGTGCCTTGCGCGCTGCCGACTTTGAGGAGATAGTTAGCGCATTGTGTAGATCCAATCCATATAGCTATGGCCTGGAGATTATGCCAAGCTGCCGTCCTCGATGAAGCGAAAATTGCAGGCAAAGTCCCTTTTGATTTGCTCGGATTATCCTGAAAGCTCCTTGCGAAATTTTTGAAACCCCATTTGTGCGCTGTCGGTTCCCTGAATTTTGACTAAGTAATGAGTTGTAGGAATTTTTGGCTTATGCCATAATTGGAGTGATTTTATAGTTGCCGTCGTTCGTGCATGCCAGTCTTGTCATTTTTGGAAAATATCTGCGCATTTTCAGCCCCGAAATTTACTGCATTTCGGTCTAATTTCCTGAAATTTTTATAAAGATCTTCCGCATTGCAGGATTTTCAAAGCCTTGTAAATTCCGAACATTTTCGAACTCGGTGAATCTTGAACGTTTGCTTAGTATACAGCACAGTGTCAATGCAAATGATAGTACCGGTTCCAGTGCTTATCATGTCCAATCAGGCGCAAGTGCAATTGATTAGGGGATTGTACGTATTTTTGCGAAACGTTTGCGAGGTAGATTCGCGGATCGATTGGGATTTATGTGACGGCTCGCCGAAGGATTAATTACTTTAGGAATAAAACGCGGGAAGGAACGAGAGGCATTTTAAAGTAATGGGGAAAGGTTTTCCCCGTCGTCGCGCCGGCCGTGTGTCTGACCATAGGCGGCCACGATCTACTCACCGCTCGAGATAATTCCACAACGACGTTAATCTCGTGCAATGTTCAAACTGAAAGCTAAACCGACTTCGAAAAAACGCATTTAAAAAATTGCACTGAAAGTATGAAATAATTTCCACTTAATTTATATGAATACACACGAATATGAAGACAATACAATCTCTTTTCGGAGGTGGCGCAAAATTGAAAATTTTCCAAATGACAGATGTTGACTTGGAAATCGGTAGGTGGGAAGAGAAGATACATTAACATGTGGAAGCATGTAGCAGAATTTAAGGATTTTCGTAATTTCCAGTGTCGAAAATTTTCAATTTTGCACCGCCTGCGGAAAGATTGTATTGTATTTAAGTTCGTGTGTATTCACATAAATAAATTAAATGGAAATTATTTCATACTTTTTAGTGCATTTTTCAGTGCGTTTTTTTCGAAGTCGGTTTAATTTTTTTTAATAAAATTTTTTCATTTCACGCTTTTTAGTGGAACGAACGGCAATTGTAGAACACCATAGGATGGTTTTTCGGTCTTATTGGTTATTTGCAATAAAAACGGCAAAGAATGAAAAAATGCAAAATTTGTTTTCACACGAGAGATCAATCACATGGAAATGCTGCATGTTCATAAACAACCGAAAACTTCTCGTTTCTCCAATTCAGGCATACTCCTACTCTTCTTTCCAATCGTATTTATTATTGTTTCGATGCTTATGATACCAATACCGGCCAGTGTTCATTTTAGCAGTACTCGTATCAAATGTCAATACCAATCACTTAAGCTTGTGCTACGTATCATACCTTCCAAACAATTACTTGGGTATCAAATTGCTGAAAACTCATGAGAAAAAAACTGGTATCGCGCCCATCACTAGAACATACATAAAAAAAAAGCGAAAAAAGGCACTTACACATCGAATTGAGTAACCTCCTTTTTCAAAGTCGATTAAAAATTAACATTGATCGATGAAAAGGCGGGCTCGACCAGCGAGAACGAAACGAGTATTCCGCTGCGAACTACTCGCGTTTTCGAGCTGAAAGTAATGCGTCAGTATTCCCCTCTCGAAAAAAATGTAATATTGCAATTTTATGTAATTTAGTGCCGCGGAAAATTACATCGTAGTATGTGTACTGATTGAATTAAACCCTTCCCAGGATATTTCCCAAAAACGGAACCGCTCCGAACGACCCGTTTCTGTTGCACTAACGGTTCTACGATTCCCTATCGAGGTTTTCGACAACGCTCTCGTTAAAACCGTGAAAACCATACCGTATCCGGGCTATCATCGTTCGCAACGCAGTAACATTCCCGACTTTCCAGAGCTACTTCACTGATCATTAAAACCGTAATAAACGCGAGCGCGCCCGCGAGCGGCCAGGGTATCCTGTTGCTTTCAGTGCTCGTAGCTTGTTGTTACGTCGAAATGCCGCGTCAACAAACCCCCGAAATATGTTATAAATTTCCGAATTTTAATTTACCGACTCCCGGGAAGACTGGCGGGAACGCTGGCGCACCTTATTAGAGACCAACTTCCTTAAATTAAAACAAACTTCCGTGTTAGCAAGTAGTATAGGTCGACGATCAGCCAGGCTAAATCAAGCGCTGTAGCGTGGCGGATTTTCGCACGACAACCATAAACTGTGTATTAAAGCGTGACGTATTAAAATGTTGGAGAGAGAGAGGCATTTGCTCGGGCAACTAGTCAAACAATTTCTCAAAAGCAATTTAAAATTGATTTTTCCAAAAAATTGTTCTATGAAACCAGAGTTATGCAGAATTAAAATTGAATTACTCCAGGAATTATATAATAATTACAAAGTAACTGAATTAAATCGTAATTCATAATTCAGATCTTCATTCAATTAAATTACAATGTAATTCGTAATTGCACTTGGAGAGCAATTATAAAATACTTTGTAATTAAATTACAATGTAATTCGTAATTGCAACTGGAGTGCAATTATAAAATAGCGTTACGTATTATGAAAGAGGACGAGGAATATCGAAACTACGCCGCATTGACAGCAAACAAGTACATGAAAGAAAAACATCAAAATATATCGCACTTCCTTAAAGTTCTGGGCTATAATTTGAAGTTCTATGTTTTAATTATATTGTATTTCAATTACACATCTGATTAAAATACTTAGTAACTGCATCAATTGAAAGATTTGAATTATGCAATTCAGTTACGACGTAGTTGAATTACTATGTATATAATTGAAATGCAATGTAATTCAGTTGCGTGATCGAACTACAGCGTAATTGAATTAGCACAACTCTGTTTGAACCGAAGTGAAGTTTCTTTAAAATATATCCATTTCAATGAAAATGTTTGAAGGGGTAAAAGTGCGAACAGAAAAATGCATATGATGAGAAAAGTATCGACAACTTTTTGCACCACCGGTAAATATTTGAAGAGGCTTCTTAAGAGGCAGCTTTCTTAATTAAGCGACGGTAGAGCGACGTTCAATTTAGGTTCGCGAGCGCAGCTTTTTCTGGAGGGACTGCAGGTCTTATGGGTCCCCAGCGAACAATACTTGGTAATTCTTGGCTGACGGGGAGAGGATGATGTATCCGCTATTTATTTAATAATTTTGATCGAGTACCTCATTATCCGTCCTCCACTTAACGGGCTTTGTGCCGTAACCGTGGCCGCCTCCATATTCCCGGCGACTTTCCCTCCGGCTTTATGCAAAACACTGGAATTGGCTGTAGGAACCTTAAGGAGTTTTACCCACCGCATCTTTGATCCCCGAGAGCATCAAGATCTGTCACGATAATCCACAATCTCTTTTGCGCACGAGCCCGAGCAACTTCTACGAGCAGCCTCCGCCCACCCACCTCCGTTCCATTTTGCTAACAATAAGCTGCAGTCATTCTCACAAAGGACCCCGCCAATTTTTTCCTTTCCCTCTAGTGCGTTGCTTTGGCGAAATTACTTTGACAAGGCTGCTCCCTGCGGCGTGACCGAATAATTAGAACATTATTACTGCATTCCGTTTGATGCAACATTGATACGCCTCTCAAGGAATTTCTACGATGTAATAGTCGATTCATTTTCATTGAATATTTCGTTCCATTCTATTCTATATTTAAGCTAGATTTTATTTGATCCAAAATTTACGCCACCCGGGAAGTATCGTTCCGATCTGACGTACAATTAATTTTGGTTTAATTGGTACTGCATTGTGTTTGATATAATATTGATCGTCCCCGCGAGGCATTCCTTCGTTTTATGTTTAATTTTAGTGTATTCAATTCGGACTGTGTTCTGTTTGATTGAAAATTTATGGTACTTGGGAAATATCTCTCGGATCTAGTGTACGATTAATTGTAATTTAATTGGTACCGCGTTCTGTTTCATACAAGCTTGAACATCTTCGCATACGTTTCCTTCTAGCATTGCATACGATCGTACTGGATTTCAGACGAAACATACACTCGAAAATAATATGCAATGAATTTTACGTGTGCGATTCAATTCTAGTCAATTAGCGCAGTAATCTGGTCCTCGTAAAGCATTCAAAATTTACGATCTTCACAAAGTACTTCTGCCACGCTAGTCGATTTTGTTGGACACGAAGAAGAAACGTAAACGTACACAACATTTCAAAAATAAATTCTCCCGAACCCCGTTAATTGAAATATGCTGCATCAGCCGGAAATACACGCCGAAATTTGTGCCAGAAATCAAATTTCACAGCGAGCACAGATCTAATTCAATGCCACTATCAGCCACTACCGGAAATTAGCATTGCGGGAATAAAATCACGTACTGTACTCGGACCGAGTGCCGATAAATTAATTGCTTGTAACCCGGACCGCAGATGCCGAAAATCATTTCTGGTATCTATCGTCCTCTTTGGAATATCTTCAACTGATTTACACTCGATTCACCGAAACGGTTCTCTCGACATTCAAGGCCGGACGACTCGATTTTCGTATAAATTATTCGCCGTCGATCCCTCGAGTGTTTCCTTCGGAATTTTTTCAGGCATTTTCTCGATGACTCCGGGAATAAAAATGGGTAAACCATGATGAATATATTATAATAATCTACGGGCTGATAAATTATCCTCGAGAGCGGAAACGTCCCCCTCCAGAGTGTCTGCTTTGCGTAACAAGAGGCACCGTGGAACTCGAGTGCTAGTCAAACGACGATGCACACACAGCGCGAACGATACAACGGCGAGTATCGCGAAACTGCGTGCACACCCGCACAGACACAGCCATCCCACGGTAAAATTGCATATTTTTGTAGCGGCTAATGCACTCCGTGCCGGCGGAGCCATTCGTCACGATCCGCGGGCTCGTTCGCCGCGATGTACATGTTTTTACAAATTCGACTAATGACCGTCGTATGTTTCGTCCGAAAGGGACCCGGCTGACATTAAGTTCCCTTTGCCATCTTTTCAGTATGTACAACCCCCATAAATGGAATGCGTATCTCGTGGAAAAACGCTTGGAAACCCTCAATGGATCCTGCACGTTTATTAAACATATTTCACTGCAGCGTAGAACCACTCCGAGCCGTGCGCTAGTAGTACAACATAGCATTAGCCGGACGTGCTGGAAAATCTGCTGGTCATAATGGGTTTTGATTCTTCAAAACATTCGTCGAGACCGGAGAATATTTTTCTGTGAATTACATTTTTCTCTCCAGAAAAATGTGTACACGTTTGTGCAAGTAGTTTAACTCTTCGTTAGTCGGGCAGCGTACAGTATTCAACATATTATAACGTTTCACATGAAGCATGTTGTTTAAAAAATTATTGTTTGAACAAATAGTAGGAACGATCATTTGTCAGACAGTGTAGGGATGTAGGGTAAAGTGCTCAAATATGGTATAGTCGCCTATTATGGCACTACCTTGTATAAATCCTCAAACAATAGTTTACCATGTTTACCCAACAGTGTGCAGTGCAATCGCACCATTCTATAGATTTTAGTATCGATCCTCCGCCAGTTGTGTCTCCACGTGTTGAATATTTTTGTGGTTATATATTCGATTGCATCTTTTTCGTGGAAGGTAAGTGATTTTGAAATGTTTGAGCACATCTGTAGTTTCAGTTTATTTATATTAATGTTTGCCAAGTGTTGGTTTGTGCTGAAATTCATTTTCTCTTTATCAGTAGCTAGGCTAGTATTATCAGTCCACGTGGAGTTCCTAATATGGCACTACCAAGGGTTCCCTAATATGGGTATTGACATTCTTGGTGTGGGTGCCGAATATGGCACTAGCTGTTATATTAGAGACTCAGGGTGTACCATATTAAGACCCCGTTTCGCTGGAACCTGCAAATGACGCACCACAAAAATGAAAATATTTTTCCCAAGCTGTATTAATTTTTGAACAAACTTGACCATGTTACAGGGAGGAAACGCATCTACAACTGGTAATTGGTTGGACGAAAAATAGCATAACATCAACAAGTCATTTTATAAATAGTCTTAAGGATGTGTTCCTGGGAAAGTAATTTAATTGAAACAAATTCTATTGTTTAACAAGACACTCGGTGCATAGAGTAGATTCTGAAGAAAAGTACGATTACATTTAATACTGGCTGCAGTTAATTTAAACCAGAATCACCTGGTGTTTGGACCGGTTCAACAGCCGTTGTAAGTGGTACGAGCCAGTGATTAGTCAGCCGGAATCCGGCAAAGGGAAAGGAGATTTAAATGCATGAGCGTGGCGGTTCGCAAGGACAAGGCGAGCCCTTCCACTTTGAAACTTCAGCTGCGGCGAGAGATGAAAAGGGGGTTGGCACGGGGTAGCGGATGAATATCGGCGGTAATTCATGCGAAAAATCAAGGTGGCCCCGATGCCGCTAGCCCGAAAGAGAGAGAGAGAGAGAGAGAGAGAGAGAGAGAGAAGATTATACGAGCTTTCGAAGATAACGGTGTTGGTTAACACCGGCGCGGTGTCGCGACGGTGATGGCTCCGCAGAGGGAAGAGTTGCAGCACCGTGCGACGATGCAGGGGCCGACAAGGACGAGGCCGTCGAATATAAAATTGCATATTCATACGGTCGGGACGGTGTTCGTGCGAGCACTTATCCCCGGGCGAAAAGCATGGATACGTACTTACCGCCTTATCTGAACGAGCCGTCGGTGTGCGTTATCGAATCGTTCTCGCTTGAACGAGGAATCGAGCCGTGGATAGGGTGATAGAAACGCCGCGGGACCGAATGAGACTGCGGCTGATGCGCTCGTGTTTTTGTACCTCTGTGTGCGTGCGTTTGCGTTATCGCGCCTGATTCGATATTTACTAAACATTCGAGCAATATCGGGGAAAATTATAATTTTCCTCTGCTTCTGTTCTGGTTCCGAATTTCGAATTGAAAACTACATGCAGCAGAGTTCACAACTATTTTTAGTTAAAAAGCTTGGACTGCTTGTGAAGGATAACGTAGTTTAATTTAGCAAGTAATATTTCGCTGCAGAAAACGTGTGGTAAAAATTACAAAATAAAGCTCAACCTCGAGCTTTGATGTGTGAGTCGATTTTTTCATTGTTTAAGCGGTTCTGTGAAGGATAAAGCAGTTTATTTTAGTAAGTAATATTTCGCTGCAGAAAACGTGTGGAAAAAATTGGAAAATAAAGCTCGACTTAGAGCTTTAGTATGCGAGTCGATTTTTGTATTGTTTAAGCGGTTCTGTGGAGGATAAAGTAGTTTATTTTAGCAAGTAATATTTCGCTGCAGAAAACGTGTAGAAAAAATTGGAAAATAAAGCTCAACTTCGAGCTTTGATGTGTGAATCGATTTTTTGATTGTTTAAAAGGTTCGGAGTATTGTTGCAGGAAAAAGTGAATGTTTTGGTGGATCGGCGGTTTGTCAAGCAGAATATTTATTGATTGATAAAGACCAACAACGGTCGCATTTCAGAGGAACAATGGCGGGCGGTTGGTACAGTGGTTAAATCTGGCTGTACGCAGGTCAGGTAGTTAAAGGCCAGTCGCACAAATAAACGGTGAATTACTGTTCGCTATACTTCCTGCCGCGGTCCTTGAATAGGATTGCCGGGCGTTACAAAGCGTCTCTAAACAGAAGCAGAGGTGCGCGCGTTCTTTTGGCAGTGGTATCAAAGGGAACAAGTTTTTTTACCGCCGATTACCGCACGAAAAGGAAATAATTACTCAACGGGAATAACATTGAGAATGTGGGGAATCCCAGGAATTTCTTTCCGGCGATGCATTCTCTCTAATGAAATAGGGCTTCCCTTTCGAACGTCTGCCTTTAATCATCGTTCTCGCAAACGTTTCCCTAAATATCTCGGTTTCGGAGCGTCGCGCAAGATTCTTCCGCTGCATCTGCACTGCGGTATCGAGTCGATGAATGCAGTACACTTGAAAAAGCATTCCACACACAATCGGCCGGATGTGTTTCATTCTCTTCTTCTCAGTGTTACTTGTTGTCTCAATAATTCAAGGAGCACGCGAGCGTTGTTTGCGCGAGGGGTTAATAAATATCACGGGGAATTCTGACGTCGCCGGGTACCGTTGGTTTGCACGGCCCTGGAACAGGGGAATCGGTGTGGGAAACAAAACGGGCAGCGGTTATCGCGAGACCGGTTCGCCTTCTGAAGAGCGCCACTCGGTTTTTCGAAGAACCGAATCGGAAGGAGGACGCAGATAGAAGAGGTAAGAAGGTCTCGAAAGGTGGCTGCTCCTGGCAGTGCTCGTGCGGAATAAAGGGCCCTCGAAGGGCACTCGACCCCGATGTAACGACTTTGCACACGCTCGTAACTCGATATTGTGAAATCCCCTTATCGCGTGGCAGCAGCTGCGAGCACAGAAGAGCCATCGGGTACCGGGAAAAGGCCGATTACTGTTGCGCGCCCGTAGTCCTCTAATTTCCATGTTTACATCCCGCGGGAACGTGTCGAGAGGATCCCCCAATCTCCCTGTGCCCTCTGAAAAATTGTCGAGACTCTGTAAAACATTGAGTTTTCGATGTATTTCGAATCGTTTCTCGGTTAAGATCGCCATCTGTTCAGTTATTCGAGGATTCTCGTGGTCTTCAGGGATGAACATGTAGCTGAGAGGTCCCTGAACCTCGTGACCTTTAAAGAATTCGGGAAACCCAGTAAAATTCTCTAATCAACTGGTTTCAGTGTACTTTGAAGCGTTTCCCGGTCATAGTATCTGCTCAGCTATTCCGAGATTACGAGGTTCTGCAGTGGTGAAAATTCAGTCCCGTTTGTTAATTGCACGGTTGAACCACCGTCAGAGCCACTGAAGAATATTTAAAGCTCGGATTCCCCCGAAGGTAGCGAGCTCCAAAGGACCGAGAAACCACCATGGCATCCAATATTACGGTAATTAAATTTCGAGTGACTGCTGAAAGGTCTATGTTCGACCATTCACCGGCATCTTTTTGGAGACATTTCAAACATTTGCCTGGATGACAGACGCGAGCCGACGCCTGGCAAACGTGCTCGTGCTCATGTGATTTTCGGATGTACGAATAATTTACCAAGATTTCCTAGTTCTGTTGGTACGACTCCGCCAGGTCGACGTCACCGAGTATCTTTTTTTTCGAAAGCCAGCAGTTCTTCAAATTCAATTCCTCGGCGACGCGTTTTCACTGGGAACGCGTCCGACCGGTCGAATAAATTATTTATCAGCGCGTTGGCCGGCATGCGAAACGAGCGCCCCGTGCATAACTCACGGGGGATGAAAATCGCCGCACGCTACTGCCGAGTGCACAGGGTGTTTCAGCAGCTTGAATGCGGAAAAAGGTATAATAAATATACACGTGTCTCGTATCATAAAGAATTCATTTATGTATTTATTCCTTGTTTGCCGAGGGATTATCAGTGAGACTGCCTGCGTGCGTTTCTAACGCCAAGTGGAACAAGTCGGCCACTGGTCAGACGAGGCGTCTAATTGTGCTGCACCGCTCCAAATTCGATGATACTGAAGAACAAGCCTACTGGCATGAAGACATTTCATTCTATAATTATGAGGTACGTATAGGGTGTTTCATAAATTGTGTGATATCACAACACATTGAAAAAAGATATATTCCAGTGTCCATAAATTCTTACAAGTTTATATTTGAAAATGATCAACCGGAGAAAATTCAAGCTAATTGAACTTTACCCGTGAATTGGAAAAATTTGCCTCGATTTTCTCGAGAACGGGGAACTGAAAATAATGGATTGAGCCTTGCCAGAGGGTTTTGCGGAGTGGCCATGATTCTGAGGCCACCCAGTGGGTATATTTCGGTGGCCGCGTTTCCGCGCTTTTTCCCCGGTCTAGGATCTATTCGTCACGTTCGAGAAAAACAACCGCTCTCCTTCGACGAGGGATCGAGGAGCCAGTTCGAAGAAGATTTCGAGAGGATCTTAACGAGCTTCGAATGGAAGTCTCCCGTCCTCGGGTCTTCGAGTACTTCCTCGAATATTCCACGGCGCGCCGGTTGATGGTAATGAGTAGTTGGAATTTCCGGGGGGGGAGGGATCAACTGAGGACGCTTGTTCTTGATTTCAGGTACGGAAGTGTAAACTTTCTGAGAATAATGATGCCCCCGGTGTTTTCGCAGGGCGAGTGGAGGCTTCCGGGAGGGAATCTCTCGGCCATCCTCTCGACGAACGAAATATTGCTGAATAAATGTTTTTATCGCGATCCCTCGAGAGACAGAGGGTTCACCGGTAACAGGAATGAAGTGCTCGCGAGATTTGAAAGGCACGAGATTCTCGTCAACGCCCCTTTCATTCCCTTTTGCGAGAGCAGGCATCACGTCTGGTCCGAAGTTCCGTCCGTTTGATGACGCCGCATTTCACTTGAAATCCTTGGCCCCTCTCTCTATCTCTCTCTCTCTCTCTCTCTCTCTCTCTCTCTCTCTCTCTCGCTCTTTCTTTCTTTCTCGATTTCTCTGTATACGTGCCGGCGTTTTTCTACGTTTGTTACGCCCGCTACCACCTTCGCCATTTTCCACCTACTCGAGGGATGTGCCCGAAGCAACCGCAAGACCACTGCATTCTTGCGCACCTGCCCTGCTGGACCTGTTTCGGAGATCAAAAACCCTCTCGTGCCGTCTGATCATGAAATGGCACTTCCACTTCTTGAAAATTACTATTTCACGCTCGGGTTCTTGCCGCCAGCTATCTCCAGCGTTCCCTGATTACTCGACTGCGGATCTTCATGCAAAATAAAAATGGTCTGCCTCAATTTCAAGAGACACGAGCAACATAAAAATGTACTTCTACCACAATTTTAATATTTATGGAGAAAGAAATATTCGATGCTTTCGGGTTTTCATGGAATCGTGATTTAAAAGCTTTTCGATGGGTCTGCGGGTCTAGACGTCCAGAAGGATTGGATCCTCGTTTTTTGGATCCGCTAATTGAGCATTTCCCTGGGAAAATTCATGCCACTGAATAAATAACAAATATTCAGAATTCATGCACTTTCGCTGGCCATCCGAAAAAAATTCTCTATATATTCAGGTTCTCAGGGAGGTTCTTTAATGCAACAGCATTTCGATTAAAAAGCTGTGAATCGGCAGAGATATGAAATGAAGGATCGATTCCGGGAAAAGTTCCTATCATCTTTGAGCTCTTGGACTTTTCTAATTGGAGAACATGAAGAGAGGTGACTAAGAGATTTATGTAAGTAGGAAACCTTCGAAGCTTCCACTACCTCTAATAGATTCCGATGAGATTCCAATATTCTTGACTTCCTAGGCATTTTTAATTCATGATCTTGAGATGGAATTCGAGTATCTACGAAAATATGCAATATCAAAAATTTGTACTATTGATTTAGTAACGAAAACGTGTATTAACAGTATCAGCTTCTTGGGCATCCTTTATTCAAAAGCTTCTCCAGGTAAAGGGTCACGACTCCATATAAATAATTTCAAAATCATATGCTCGAACTTCTCAGTCTATTTTTAAAAGAACCGCTTTTAAGAATTCATGCTCTCTGAATAATCAAAAAGCTACTAAGAAAAAGTATCAATATATTTACAGAATTTATAATATCTTCAGCCCTTGCTCCAACGCGTGTATCAAATCTTCAAGCTGTCGATCAAATATCAAAAAAGTCGCCACCAATTTCACGCTGCTCGACCTTATTGATTAAAGACCTTCCCAAAAAGAACACAGTGCCAACAAAAAAATCTCTCTGAAAAATTCTCAAGTCTCTCGCGCGTTCTACCACGGCAGCAAATTCCCAATTAACCTCTTGCCCTGTAATATCGAATCAGACTTGTAGATTTTCTTTTTCTTCGCGGGAACTATAAACGGCAAGGAAGTTTTAATTACTGTAGAAGCCAAGAAAAGTCGTGGGAAAAGAATATAAAAATCCTTTTAAAAGATCCTCTAGTCGGTATTTCAAGATTCCCTTTGGCTAAAATGCGTATCTAGCATCATGCTAGATGCTCAAAAAATGTCAAGCCGGTAGCCTTAGTGTGGGCTGCGAGAAAAGAAGAATCATGAACTTGTCTTTTAAAAAGTTTACTTCCGCTGAATTGAACTTCTCCGTCGACGAGAACGAAAAGCGATAGTTCGTTCTAGTGTGACGTCAGGCGACAGTCAAACCGCAGACATCGGTGCCAAATAAATCGATACTAACTCGATTGGTCTCCATTACCGGGATCGAAGTATCCGCGGAGGAGCTGGAGAGCCGCGGGGGCGTCACAGCGTCAGCTACAGCCCTCGAAGGGCGTCGCGAGTTTGGTCGCAGTTTCTTAATTCGTTAGGAAGTTTCTCCGGCGTATTAACGGCACCGGATTCGATTAAAGGACGCCGCTGGATGCCCCGTTCCGCCTATGAGCGTGATTTAATTTAATCAGCCGCGTAGACGCGGCGAGAGTGACGTCTAAGGGATGCTCTCCCGCGAGCTGAGAAGTCTGGAGAACCCTTCGGCCACCAAGGCCAACCTGGAACCGGGTTAATAATTCACGGGAGGCCACTTCCCATCTCATTATACTCCCGTAATTGTCGTCGGCAAACTGGTTATGATATCTCTCGTTAAGTGCACCCCCTCCCCCCCATCCTCCGGGTGTCAAAAAAGTTCGGCACATTTTCTTGAACAACAACGTCCCGAACATGTTCTCTTAACCCTTAGCACTCGAGTGGCGACTCTACTATTAGGTTGTTGCAAATAGAATGGCCGTTTTCAATCTTTAACATAAACTTTTATTTTACAAGCTTTATTCATATTCCATTAATTGAAATAGTTTCCATCGACATCAATGCACTTCTTCCATCGTGATATAAGTGTCTGCCTTTCTGGTAGAAATCTAATAAACGTGAGGCAATCAATTCATCAAATGCAGTTTTTCCAGCACGTTCTTCTTTGAATATTTTTCCTTTCAATAAGCCATATTCTCAATAAAAGTCAGGGACAGTAAAAAGTGGACACCCTTAAAAATCGCATAACTTTTTAGAAATTGGTCCAAAGGACTTGAATTTTTTTAAGATGTTAGATCGGCTAGTTCGCTAGAGAATAGGTAAACAAAAATTTATTACGATTGCAATTGGTAGGAATTATACAAAATTTTAAAAAATGATGTTTTGTCAACTTTTTTATCTGGGCCTGTAACGATAATTTAAAAAATGCGTTTTATGGATTTCGGTAACTTATATGCATACTGAAAATTTCATCGAACTCCCTTTTTTCCCATGGTGAACGAAAATCGATTTTGAATCATGTATACTATACAATATTAATAATCTTATACACGCAAATTCATGTACGAGATATGTACTTTTCAAATTGTACAACTTCAACCCCATCTGTCGTGGAAAAACTGAACTACAAAGGCGGGAAGTTTCAAATGTGAAAAACGATCATTTCAATTACAACAACCTAATAAAAATTTCTATTAGGACCTTGAATAAGTTCTCGCTGTTTCTTCAAAGATGGTAGTAGCAGTACCCCGTTCGTGGAATTTCGAATGGTAACACACATGCAAGGCAGTAGTGTATCTAACCTTAAATTTCAGTGTATGGTAGTTCACTTTAGTGTAAGCAAAGTAATTTTTTCTTAGTTCTGAAAATGTCTACTTTTGTGCCGAATAAAGTGTATTTGCGGGGAATTTTATTGCACTACTTTATTCAAAAGAAATCTGCAGCTGAAGCACATAGAATTCTTGTTGAGACTTATGGTGACAATGCTTTATCGGATACGACATGCAGAGACTGGTTTTGACGCTTCAAAAATCATGAATTTGAACTTGAGGATAAAGAACGTTCTGGCGCACCGAAAAAATTTCAAGACGAAAAGTTGGAGGAATTACTCGAATATACTATACTATATATATTATACTTTGAATGAAATGTTTTTGTTCGTTATAATTTAAATAAATCTTTTATTTTGTTAAAACAACAGCGAGAACTTATTCAAGGTCCTAATATATCATTATTTATTTAAAATTCATACATTTCAAACATTCTACAAAGGCCTAGTGCAGAGAAATGTCAGAGAAGTTATCAGCTTTGGATTATTTATACTTCATCGGTGCTGAAAAGATACTTTCACAACGAATCCCATCAGACTTGATCTCGTAATTTTAGAAGAGGGGATGGAAGCGAGTGATTTCAACTGGTCAGTTAGTACTTGCAGTGATAATCGTCACGCACACTCTCCCGTTAAGCCTCTTAGAACTGGACGCGTCCCACGCTCCACGCAGTAGGTATTTAAAGCCCCAAAGGCTTTGAAATAAGGGCAAGCTTTGACTCCGCGTCTCTAAGGTTCTCGCGACGAGTCCGGCACACACACACGGGTAATTTGCCCTGCGAGAACTCTGAACCCCCGTGATCCCGGATTATTCCCGAGACCGCCTCGGAAATTGTTGCTCGGATTTTAATTAACGAGCCGCCTTTGCCGCGTTAAATTAAAAGCGAAAAACGCCATGCGCGAAAGGTATCGGGTTGTCGTGCACAAAATCCCACGTGTTCTCATCTTTTTTGTTCCACTTTTTTGTCTTTTTTTTTTCTTTTTTAATGGAGGCGCAAAGCCGCGCGCGAGCCAACGTTGCCCGCTTTGTACGAAATTTCGTACGTGTAATAGTTTGCGCGGGATTTTTTCGGCCGGAACGACCCGATTTTCGCCAGTTTAACGAAAGCGTTTCGGGATTACTTTTTTTTTACAGAAACTGGTTACGGATGCTCGAGAAGTGTCAAATATTTTGGTACATTCTTCATGCGTTTTACAGAGACCACAGCGTTTAGATTTGCAAATCGGCAAAGTATCTCGAACAACATATAAATACTTAGAAGTTTCTTCTAAAAACATCGTAGAAAATTCGTAGATCCTTTTCAGTCGATAATCAAGAGTTCCAGTACCATGTTGTGGATCTTTGTTACGTAATCAGTAGAGAGCGGATTTTATGCAGTTATGATAAAAATGAGTAGGTGTAATTTAAAACAGTGAAACCATTAGAATGACTCAAAAATGCTGTTATATCGTTTTCAACCTGTTAAACGTATTAAAAAAGAAAATTAATTTTTGTTTCACTGCGGTTTGTTAAAATTTAGGTAGAAAATGTTTATTTTGTGCATAAAGATCCGCTGTCTAGTAATTACAGTCGCGGTGTGGCTTGTGGGTCTAAATGCAACTGGACCGTCCGACTATTCGTGGATGTATACTACTAGCGGTAGAAACGAAATGCATTGACGTGCTCTGAACGATGTTCCATGATTTTGCTTATCATTGCTGCATCAGCACAGAGTTTCTGCGGCTTCCTGTTAAAGGATTAAGTCGCGCATCAAATTTCCGTGAAATTCGAACATCAGTGTCACGATCATAAGCCGGCATTACGTAAAAAGCTACGCACCGCGGAGCAACAATGGGAACACACCGGGTTCCCGTTGTCAGCGTAAAAATTTTGCGACATAATGGAAGTCAATCTGGCAGAGTGCAGTGTGTAAAAATGACGCATCGAATCCGCGTGAAAATAGAGCAGCGGTAGAGAAAGAGAGCGAAAGGGGGAGAGACAGCGAGAGATAGGTGCATAGACGAGAGCACGAAGCTGGCAGAAGTAGCGAAGCTTAATTTCGTCCTTTGTCTTCGACTGCCGTATTGCCGCGTGAGTTGCTCTTTCGACGTAGCCCGTGTCCGAAATAGCGACCGACATCGCCGCTGCTGGAACACATCGCTCTTTCAACCCCCACCCCGCGTTTCTACGCGTAATGAAATTGTTCCGTTTGCCGCTCTAATTGCGCCGGCATTTTTCGCGTAATGCGGAACCTCGCCGTCACGCCAGACAGGACCGATATTAAATTCTTCTTTTGCTGACGCGAGGCCGACTCCACAGGGCCACCCTTTCCCGGCAGTTGGTTAAATATTCACCGAGCATTCGACGATGCACCGGAATAAATTCGAACGATGCGCCGCGACCGCCGGCTAATTAGAAATCGAACTCAATAAACACACCATGATCTCTATCACCGAAACATATTGCACTTCGTACGCGAGCTTGTACTCTCGCCTCTTAACACGGAACCTACCACCACAGATCGAACGACGTTACAGATTCTGCATTCCACAATTGTTGAAGTTATAAAGATTCGTACTACTGAAAATCGTAGAAAACGTATTGCTTACACTCCACACGAGACTCCTGTAGGGTTTCTGTTCAAAATCTTTTCTAAATTACTGTAATTGTTTTGTTGTTTACCCACAATTTTTACTGACATTGTGTGGAAAATAATGGTTTTAGGGTGAAAGATAATCTCCTAAAATTTTAAGTCGCTAACCCTTCATGTAAGGATGATATGAGGATAAGCACCCTTAACTGTATCATTCTTTTTTCTCGGCTGTTAATTAAGATCGAGCAGCTGCTCGGTCAGCAGTCGATCGATGCAGAACGTAAGCTAACGATTTACCTTTAATTAACTAAAAATACTATCATATAGCATCTTTCTGGATTTTGGAAAAAATAATAGTATCCCATTAAAAAAGAAATTATTATTATTATTATGTTCCACCAATCCGATCATCTTGAAACTTTTGTATACAGGGTGTCCCAGCTAACTTGACCACCTTGAATATCTTTGTTGTTTTCAAAGGAACGTCAAATGTCTGAATGACAAAGTTGAATGGTAAAATGGGGCTCGTACGAAACCAAAAAAATGTTTGTTTTTACGTAATTTTTTTAGAGATATGAAGGTCACCTGCATTTTTTAAAATGGAATGCGATATTTTTTAATACATCGATAGATAACAGAACATTGTTCTTGAATTTTTTGGAAGTGGTCACTCGAAGGGTTGCTTGCAATGCCCACCCCCAAAAAACTAAATGATTTTTTCTACCGTTAATAATTTGATAACAACTGTGAAAAAAATACGATATAAAGAAGGTAAGTTCGAGTATTTTCGTTGTTTTTTCATCTGAATAGCTTAATTAACAACCGAGAAAAAAAATGATACAGTTAAGGGCATTTAGCCTCATATCATCCTGATATATTAAAATTTTATGGGGTTATCTTTCAACCTAAAACCATTGTTTTCCACACAATGTCAATACAAATTGTGGGTGGGGCCGCTGAACCATGCTTATCCTGCTAGACCCAATTTGTAGACGTCTGAGAGGGTGAACAAAAGCGGGGAGTTCAGTAGTGTGACGATGAAAAAAGTCGCAAAGCTGGTCGGGAATATGCACACAGATGTGCGAGCGGTTTAGGAGTAGAGAGAAAGCTCGGGCCACGAAGACTGAAGCTCGTCCAACAAGGAGAACTGTATTTATCTGTCTAATCCTCTAGACGACGAACGCTCGAAAAGATCCACTGAGCGGCCAATTAATCCTCGAGGTATTACGGGCCGCGCTTTCTGACACGCGGACACAGAATGAAAGAGAAAGAGAGAGAGAGAGAGAGAGAGAGAGAGAGAGAGAGAGTGAGAGAGAGAAACAAGGATGGTCCACCGGAGAGAGGGAGAGTTTTTTCCTCGGTGGACACGGTCGAAACGGCAACAATGTCGACACGACTCGGTTGGTCTCGCGCGACGTTGAATCCTGATGGACTAATTCCCGAAATGGCGGCGCGATTACGCGAGCAAAGCCGCGTAATAGCGAGAGCGTCGCGTTTGCGAAATCGAGCGTGCATTTCCACTCGGTACCGCTCGATTTACCGTCGGTTCGTGTCTTCATTTTCATCCCTCGCCGCTCGATGAAAGGGCGCACCGGTGAAAAAACCGGATCGGTAGACGCCGAATAGCCTCGTTAAACCAATAGCACAGAAGCGAATTCTGTTTAGTATTTACTTCGCGAACGCCGTGTAGAACGAATCGCTTTACAGTGCCCGGCGACTCGCTATCCGCCGACTAGTACTACTTGCGGGTGTAGATATTGCCGTATAATCTGTAGAACGCGAACGACGGATATTGTTGACCATGGAAACTGTAGATAGCGACTGTCGAACTATCTGAAACTCCGACGTCGGAACACGGACCGACTCATACTACTGACGAATTGGTCCTCATCTTTGAATCTTTGCAAGACAGAAGTTGAATGTTTGGTATTTACAGTGAAAATATCGGTGCGGGCTGTGGATCTGAATATATATCCGAGGCGTCCAATTACTCGTGGACTTGTACTACAAAATTATTGACATTCGAGCTACTATAACTTTGTCAGAAAAAAATCGTACCGCAATGTGACTGGGCTCGTTCGAATCCAACTTCGACAATCCTGAATTCATTTTGTTCGAACACGATTTTGCAGAGGAAATGGGGACCGCATTTTCATTTCGGGAATCGCATGAACTCGGATGTCTCTACGGACGTTGAAAAATTTTTTCCATGACTGAAATTAGCATGAAATTATAGATTGAAGTCAATGACCATTTCGAAATCAGTGTACGATTTTGTTCATCGATTTATTGAACGTTGGAAAAAAAGGATCTGCGAATATTTTAGTCAGTGGGAGAATAAAATTGAAGAACATCGGCATTTGGTTCGGAAAATGTTTATATACGGATCGCGAATCCGAACTCGCCGGGCGACGACTGACTATAAGTAAATCCGCGCTGGCTGGAACATCGACGGAACCGCGGACAAGATTAAGGAAGAAGAAATGAAATTTCTTCGCAGATCTCTATACCCGCGTAATTCGCGTGCGGGACGGGACGCAGCATGATGATTCCCGGAGGGAAAAACAAGGAAAGCCGTCGAGGCAACTTTTCCGCATCGGATTACCGACATCGTGAAATGGAATAACTTTTTCCCCCTCGTTGTTAAGCAGTTATCGTTCGTCTCCTTTATCGCGGAGTATTTTAAATTACGGTCTTCGCATCGGCCGTAAAACTACAGTCTGCTGACTGTCGGCCGACGTAGATACGGACCGGAGGGCGACGGTGAGGGGAGAGGGTTGCAACCCTGCCGTTGGGGCTCCTGTAATTTCGATGAAAAAAGGACCGCCTCGGGAAAAAGTTGCAACAAACTTCCGGGTTTCCATTAAACCGCATCACCGCGGCGAACGTACGATCAGGATATGGTAGAGGCCGGAACGGAGTCTAGCTGTTCTTCTTCTAGGGACGGAAACGAGAGAAAGAGGGACGGAAACGAGAGAAAGAGGGACGGAAACGAGAGAAAAAGCGACGAAAGAGAGGAGAAACGAGAAGGAGAGAATCGTGGTCTCGTATCCGATTTCTGATCTTTAAAATACGACGGGAACGGGAGAAGTTTCATTCTATCTCCTCGAGTGTAGAAAATCTACCTACAGCAGCAATTTTCAAGGAGCTTTTCAACCTCGAACTTCCTTAATTCATAATTTCCCGGGCTTTTAGTTGACGAGCTGCTCCAAGGAAATTCCTCGGAGCCATTCTCCCGGACCAAGCATGAATTATTTTAATGGAATCATGCAAATTTTCATATATCCCGAGCAATATTCTGCTTTAACAAGCGGTCCCGATTTTTTCGATATATGACTGACCTGTTCTACTGAAGATTGGAAGAAATTGATAGGACTTCCGAAACTGCTGACTTCTTTTTTAAATTACAAAAAGAAACAGCGCACGAATGCGTAGATCAAAAGTCGATCTCATTAGGTCCGATTTAAGGTTGATTACTACTATTATACCAGTACTCTCTCTCACAATAAACTAAACAAGGCCCTCTGAAATTTCAAGGTAGAATCGTGTGTTAAAGCATCGTTTTCGTCTGCGTCCGAGTTATGACCGACTCGTACTACTGAGAACCGTGGAGAATCTTATAAAATTGCTGGTATCTCGGCGAAAACCAATCAATTGAGTTTCGAAACAAAAGGATACTACACATTATCGAATGTGGCAGTGGACTGGACGGAGAAATCCCGCCGCGAAATAATGATCCCCCGACCGAACTCGGGGAAAGCGTGCAGTAAGAAGTTATAAGTAGATGGGCCACTTACCTTTGTGCGGTATTAGCGGCCACGGGTGTAACGGGGAGCCGGCAACCAGCCAGACACATGCCAGCAACACTCCGAACATTTTCACCCCCATCCACTCCGGACAGACAGAAACTTCCCTGCTTGTCCTCTCTCTCTCTCTCTCTCTCTCCGCCCCCACCTCAACTTGCTCGTTCACGTTGCAGTCCGTTGTTCTGTTCTTCTCTTCCCCTCATGAATCCCTCGCTCTCCTTCTGTCCCTGGGTTTCTCCAGCAGACTCGGTCCACCTCTTCGCCACTACACTCTGTCCCTTTAATCTCTCAATTTTCCTTTTCGTTCTTTCTTGTTCTCTCTCTCTCTCTCTCTCTCTCTCTCTCTCTCTCTCTCTCTCTCTCTCTCTCTCTCTCTCTCTCTCTCTCTCTCTCTCTCTTCTACGACGAATAAACTCTTGCAACTTCCGGTCAGATCGCGGGCCGTGTCTCCGAGCCGCAACTCCACCGCCGGCCCGGTTCCTCGAGTCCGACCCTCGCCGAAGATCGCATAACCTCGGTCACAATGAAGTTAAATATTCAGCAACACTTTTGCCGGCTGGCAGACAGACACGCTCGAGTCCCGCGCTCTGTCTCAGCAATCGCAAGATACCTCGCGTCTAAAGTCCACAAGCACAAGCATCACTCCCGACACACGATCTCCTCGTGCCGACAAGGTATTCCTTGCTGTCTCTGTCTCCGCCGTTGCTCTATGGACCGTGCATTCTCGGAGACACGTAGCAGGCGCCCCGGCCTGGAAATAAATTCCACTTCGAGGCGACGCAGACCGGGAAGAATAGCACGCCGGAGCTGCACTGTCGGAGACGGTCCCCCGAGACGTTCGGAAACTTCTCAGGCATATCGTAATCTTCAACGCAGTCCTTTATTAACAGCCACCGAGCAACTTTAGAATCAGACCTACCGTCCTCTTCGAGTCGTCAGCCTTGAAAGACAAAGGTCCCGGTCTTAGCATCCTAGGGCAGTGTGGTTCGGGCATTAATTCAATTACGTCGTTCAGTTAGTCATCCTGGGGAATTTTAGTAATCGCGTTCTCGAAGGCCAGTTTCTATGAAGCGTCTGCGGGGAACAGAAAAGCTCCAGCTGTCCAGCCCAGCTGCACAGAAACGTGGGCAAGAACTTGTTGCTGCCGGTCCAGGACACTTATTAAAGTTTCCGCGGGCTGAGGCAAGGACCTGGCTCGCGTTCCTCTCGCGCCAGGACCACCGAGATCCTATCTCGTCGGCGCAGACAAGGGATAAGCGTCAAAGGGAAACCCCGGTCCTGCTTCTATCCCCGCAGACTCGCAGCATCGCGCGCGGTTCTCGGAAACTCAGCCCGCTTCCTCATCCTCCTCTTCCTCCTTGCCTTCTTCCAGCTCCTCCTCCCTTCACCCCTCCGGATCCTCTCCTCTCTAATGAAATACTTCGCGTGGTTGACTGGTTATTAAAGCCGCGTCCACCGTTCAAAGGAGCCGCCGATGATCAACGCCTGGATCCTACGCCCCGGCCGGAATCATCGCAGACCTTTTTGCGTGCCTGCAAAATTATGAGAAATCACGGTTCACTTGTGCGGCCGATCTCATTTCCCTCTCGAAACCCCATAATAACTGAGATTCTCGATTTAGAATTTATTCTGACGCATTAATCGCGTTTTATAAAAAATTACAAGACGGAATTTATCTATTATACATTTCCCGCTACTATTAAAATCGTTATAATTTCCATAGTTAAACAAACAAAAAATCTGAAACCGATCATGGTACGGTTAGTGGTAACGTATAGTGGTTACGATCACACAGAATTCATTATTCGGGTAAACTTTACTTTACCGGACTCAAAATTAGAACCTTTCTCCTACGAATTATGATGTGTTTGGTATGTAATCCAGTAGATTTGTACCCGGAGCGGATGCAGATCGAAGTTTCGATCCTCTGGGATCAATAGTTGAGGAGGTATGGTCGCTTAAAGTTGAGCATTTTTCAGTGTTTTTGACCGGGAAGGGCGCCGCCATATTCGTTTGTAGGGACGACCGCGAGCCGCTTACCTTGCCGCCCCCCTAACCTGACCAACTTAGTAAGCAACCATCACTACAAACCAATATAAGAAACTGGAAATATGCTCAACTTTAATCGACCATATCTCCTGAACTATTGATCCTAGAGGTTCGAAACTTGGATCTGCATCCACGCTGGGTGCAAATCTACTGGATTACATACCAAATACATCATAATTGGTAAAGTAAAGAGCAGCCCATTATTCAAGCTCGTAAGTTAATTTTTATGGACGTGCAACTTTACCTCGGAACCCGATTAAAAATTAATTTGAAGTGAATAGAATCTAGAATCTAGAATAGAAGAAGGTTCAAGGTTCTCTGACACGGTTGGAATGCCGACATATACATTTGTTTCTAAAAATGTCCTCAAATAGAAGTCTCTCAGGCATCCGACTGCAGTACATTAGCACTGGAACTACCGAGAGCAGATTTAATAAAAGTTTCTATAACTCCACGAACCGAAAAAGAAAAATATCTCCGACATTATAACATGCCGGGTAGTTCTGGGGTTGATTATAAATTCTTCGAGGACAATGTAATTTTGGTTTGAGCCCCGGCTGACAACAGGTAGACGGTAGCACACGCTCTTACGATGCAGGAGCAACCGCAGAAACTTTCCAGTGATTTTCCTCGGGGTTCGCAGAGACTACGCGCGAGGTTGGTTTAATTGCATCCGCGCAGCTATTTGCAAGTTTATCGAACGACGTCGCGATCCCGGGCACAAGTATTGGAAGTATTTAGCGAAGTTGCGTTTTTAATTGCATGCAAATAAAATTCCCCTCTCTCCTAATGACCGAGGGTGATCTCGTTTAAATGCGTCCCCTCGACCTGCCTCCAGTTCCACGGGGGTTCGAAGAAGTTTGTAACGAATGTAGCGCGGGCACTTTACATGGGAATTTCATCGATAAGAACAAAGGAAACAATGGAACGAATTTATTTCGTCCGGTCGCTCTCGAGAACACCTGTCCCTGTTCCCGATGAAAATACCCGGCTCCGCCCCCCGGGGGAATTAGATCGCGAGCGAAGCTTATTGTTCCGTCGTGTTTATCACACTCTAATCCCGTTTCATTAATTAGTCGCGCAGCGAACGCTAAATATTTCATCGCTTACATTTCCTCGCGTCGCCACCGACGCTGGGGTGGGGGGGGGGGCGTCCAATTAAACGAACGATTCATCTTCGTCCGAGGTGACAACGCGCGTCCTTCTGTCCCCGTAGCGCCCTTTATGTTTAATTTATGTCAGAAATGTTACTACCGATATGCCACACGACTGGATAATTATTAAATTTCGACGTCGTCCGCTTGTCGCTCGTTAATATTTAATTGGTTGCCTGTAACACCGGCACAACGGGAACAGGGTATTCTACAGAATTTATTCGTTGAATGAATTAGTTAATGCTGGAATTAAGCATATATGTATTATAATTGTAAATAAGCAATTATCGAAATATGCAGCTAAGATGGCGAAACAAAAATTTATATTCCAGCAAGATTATTCAGCTGTGCACACTACAAACGTAGTGCAACATTACTTTGAAAGAAAAGGAATAGATATTTTACCATGGCTCGCGAGATACCCTGACATAAACATCATAGAAAATTGTTGGAGGATACTAGCTAGAGCAGCATACTCTAGAGGAAAACAGTTTCGTGACATAGAAGAGTTAAAAATGTGCGTTAAAGAGGAGTGGACACGTTTAAGCCAAAAAACAATTAAAAAATTGTATAAATCGTTATCAAGAAGAATGTTAGAAGTTATAAAAAATAAAGGTGGCACCGCACATTATTAATAAATAACAAAAATAAACTCTACGTGTTATTTCTTTTACAGAAGACACATATTGTCTTGTAGTTTTTTCGCGGCTAATGAAAGGTACTTCGATGTAGTTTCGAAATTTTTTAGAAATTTTATCGAAAACTCTGGGTTGAAGAACGCCTCCTGGTGAAAGCAATAAAACACTGTACGTAAGAAGGGGGAATTCTTTCTTTTAAGACGGACTTACATGATTTTATATGATGTCTTATAGTTATATTATACTTATTATATTTTAAGGACGCCTGACTTTAGATAATACAGACTAGAGATAATAAATAGTGGATAGTATCGGTAAACCAACAGGATACATGGCAAACATGATTTCATATTTATTGTATGAATAAAAACGCAGAAGAAAGACTGAGGGAAGCCCTATTAGAATATCAAGAAATGTATGCATAGTGTGTATATCATCAACGATGTCTGACTACATATTGACTCGCCCTACTTGCAGATTTTATTCTCAAGATAACAGCAACGATGTGAAATGTATAACATTGAAAATAAAATTGAAGGAACATATTCTGCAATTCATATGTCTGAATCTATGAAAATAGTCTGGACCTATACTACTTACAAAATCGAGGAACATATCAGCAGAATTGTTTTATGCATTACTCCGAATGATTCGACCAGGTGACAAACGTACCTGGTAATTAGCCTGTCGGCGTGGCAGAGCTCGATGGAATTGGAAGGCTCGCCATTATTAAACAAAACCGTGGGGAAGAAAAATCTGCAGTGCCGCGAAGCGCGTCGCGATAAGAGCCCTATTTTCGGTGCAACGGAGCCGTGTTTGTCCCCTAAAGATAAGAAAACAGAAGAACGTCGCCGCGGCGATAAGGGCGCGCCGCCGCCTCCGACGAAATAACAAACAAAAGGGGAGCCTCGGCTGAATAGGGTAGTAGAATGGAAACGAAATGCCATTAACGGGGCGCGCATTGGCGATCACTGGACTGAGAACATCACGCGACGCGGTGGAACGCGAATCTGAAACGTTGTACCAAGAGCGAGTAGAACCGGTCAATAATGTACGTCAGACGACAATGCGAGGACAAAGCCGCGGTCGAAGAGCTTCCGAAGTCGAACGCGTTCGGTAAAAAAGCGAAACGTCGCGAACACGCTAAGAGGGGGAGGCTGGGAGGAAATATACGATGAGATTTCAATTTACGTTTTTTCATAGGAGGGAAGGAGAACCGGTCCCTTTGTATTTCCATTCCTAGTTCCCGAAGCCGATTGCAAAGTGATTTGTAGCCCGGTCGTGGCGCTCCCGCCCGGCCACCGGGCCACCGCTTGATTGTATTTAACGGGGGCGACTACAATCGGCCGAGTTGTACTTCACTAAGCGAGTTACTGAATTTTAATTGCAAAGCTTCCCCGCTTGTTTTCGTTGCCCCCTTATCGTGTTTTCGGTATTTATCACCTGCCGCGCCGCGAACCGACCTGCGAGTTTCGTTTTAGCGTCTTCTTCCTCGGTCACGCGCGCCACGGTTTGCATACCGATTTACATACCCCTGGGCCCCCTCCCCACGACCTCTCACCGACGCAATTAACAAGATAATTAGCCGCTCTCGATACTTTTTTGCACGGTGCTCTACGTATTTTTTCGGGCCTCGTGCGTTGCATTTAATTACCGTTAGAGAACCGAAACAGCAACGGGACGTCGCTGAATATATCGAGCAACCGGAAAACAGGAAAAATATCCGCGGGAGAGAGACCGCTGATGCAAAAGTAACGGCTCGCTTTCTTGTAATTAACGCAACGACCCGGCCGACAAACAGACAAACAGAAGAACCTGTTAATCCCTTTTGTTCCTTTCGCGTTAACGCCCCCGCGCGCCAGCCACCGGCGATTTATTCTTCGCGAATTTCGCGCACCTTCCTTCGCGATAATTTCCACGTTGTAATTAACGGTCTGCGGATTTCGAGGTTCTTGGGAAAAGGAGACTCGATCTCGATGAAACGTTCTTTCGATCCTTCCAAAAGAGTGTGTAACTAGAGAGAAAACATTTTTCTAGCAATTATATCCGGCATTCCTGAACAAAAAGCTGTATTAGCAACAATTTATGCAATTCCTCCGTTCCTACCGCCGCAAGAAATCCGACGAGAAAAATTCCCCGTGGCCTCCCCCGTTCTCCCATTTCAATTTCAACAAAATACCCGACAAAACCGGAAAATCTGCATAAAGATCCGCAACGCAATTACAACTTTCCGCTGTCGTTGCCAGTGAATCCGGCGCGCGTCGACGAGCCGCCGGCAGCTTAAAGCAATCTCGCCGCAGGCCGGCAAGATATCAAATTCTTTTCGAATTGATGTTCACGTGGATCCGTTTAAACAAACGAAGGAAACCGGACCGGAGCAGAGAAGTATTTCTATCAACTGGCGAGTGGTTTTCCGCGCGGAGCTTTCACGCTTTACGAAGATTGCATCGCGAGCGGAAAAGACGTCGCGTCGGCGAACGGGAACGTCTGAATCCTCTGTGCGCGAGCCTCGCGGTCGAAAAATAGACGTCGAATCCGAGGATGGCGAATGGGTGGCGCGACCACGGTATTCTTGTTTCTTTCTTCGTCGCTGTCGGCCCCCGGTATCTCTTCCCGTGAAAGCACGACTTTGTCGGACGGCGTCGATCGCGATAGGAAGTGCTGAGGAGAGAAAGAGTGAAAGAGGGAAGGGGAGGGAGTGCTGGCAAAGGACCGAGCGCGACAATAAGGCGCTTTTCACGCGGTCCACTTTAGTGGACGCCACTTGGCGGTTCACGGCTTTCCTGCCTCCTTTTATACGGGCCACTTCGCCGACGTCGCTCGCCACTGAATGCCAACCGTTCGCTCGTAAAACTCGCCCGTCGAACAAATAGCGTTCATTTTATTGCTTACACATCCGCGGGAACAGCCCCCCCCCCCCCCCCCCCCCACCAAACCAGACGACCCACTTTTTACTTTCTAATAGACTGCTAACGCGCTGCACACTCTGATTAACAATCTACATTCCCGAGTGGGAAACGCGTGGTCCTGAACACTTAACTAGGTCCGCGGGAACGATGACTGCAACCCTGAATTTTATCAGGCGACTGTATATACAGCAGACTTGTGCTAATTCAATTATATTGTAATTCAATTGCGCAACTGAATTACATTGTATTTCAATTATACATATAGAAATTCAACTACTTCGTAACTGAATTACATAATTCAAACCCTTCAATTAATTCAATTACTAAGTATTTTAATCAGATGTGTAATTGAAATACGATATAATTAAAATACAGCTCTCCAAATTATAGCTCTGAACTTTGAGGAAGTGCGATATATGTATTTTTATGTTTTTCTGTCCTATAATTGTTGGCTGTCTGTGCGGCGTAGTTTCTATTTCTCGTCATCGTTTATAATACGTGATGCTTATTTCATGTTTATGGTTGGAATTTAAAAAATGTATAACGCAGAAGTTATTTCTGTTCAGATATTATAAATTTATAAATAATAAGTTTCCTCTGTTTGAATCCTTCACATGGATTTTTCAACCTCTCCTTACCTATTACTTTATTACTATTTAATTTTTAATTTTAATTTAATTACATCTTAATTCCTAATTAATGTAATTTAATTACACAGTATTTTATAATTGTATTCCCATTGTAATTTAATTGAATGAAGATCTGAATTATAAATTAAAATATGACTGAATTACAATGTAATCCAATTACTTTGTAATATATAATTCCTGGAGTAATTCAATTGTAATTCTGCAAAACACTGATATACAGGGTGAGTAAAAATTGTTTTGGTGTCGTATGAGCCCCATTTTACCATTCAACTTTGTCCTCGAGACATTTAATGTGCCTCTTTGAAAACAACAATTGATATTTGAGGTGATAACGTTAGGTGACTCACCCTGCATATACATAGTTTAAATTAGTAAACTTCATATCTGGTTCATCTCGTGAGCTAGTTCAATTGTGATGAAAAATATTATTATTGTGCGAGTACACGTAATTATTGTTGTCATCTTAATAGGTACATGTAATAAAATGTACCTGCTTTGGTCCCTGCTGCTTCCATGCGATGCAAATAATTTCTGTTCTACGCGAACGGCCTACAGTTTAATAATAATGTCCAGGTCGCGCCATTACTATGCGACATAATAATAATAAAATAGTAATTATTGCTGTTCACGTACCCCTCGACACGTTTTTCTCGAAAATAATCGTGCAGAAATTCTTTATACAAATTGTCCACGGCGCAATGGCTCTCCATAATGACGAGCAGCGGCCATTCCGCTCCATCGTTATCGTACACCGTGCGCGAAAAAGAAACGCTTGAAAGAATCATGATTAAAATATGTTTGAAACGAACGCTGCGAGCAGCGCGCATTTCCCCGGTAATTAGATACATACGGCGATCAAGCCGAGCAGTGGCGTCAATCAAGTGCCATCGAACGGCAGACTCAGTTTTCTCTGTTCGCAGCGTCGGTGTTCGCGAAAACGATAAACCAGCGAGCAATGTTTCCATCTTCCGTTCTCCAGCTGCGATCATTGCGACCGATAAAATAAGCGCGTCGCGAGGTTTGTTTTCGAATGAAAATATAAATTTCCTGTCGCATAAATCGATGGCGTCCGGGAGACGCTCGAGATAAACGGGAGAAGAAAGAAGTCGGCGCGCCGAGCTCGGTCAGACAGCGTTGTTCGCTCGAAATAAAATTTAAGGGTTTAAGCACTTCCGCAGAGCTCGTGTCTGGTTGCTTCGAAAATATTATATCCTCGAAGGGACAGCGAATTGTTCCGACGAGCGAGCTGCTGCGCCGCGACGCGACGCGGCCGGGGCGGGGATTTAAAGTTTGACGAAGAATCAAAGTCCCTCGGGTGTGTCACGTCGCCAGACAGGATAGAAATTGCGAAGTTCCGGAGAGCGTGGCGGTGCGCCTCGGGCTTAGAGTGGTCCGCATTCCGTGAACGTTCGCCGAACGTTGCAAAGTCAACCCGATCGCCTAACCGGTCGCCAATTACCCGCCAACAAGTTCTAGGCCCGATCTCGCGAGCAGTAAACCCGTCGAAAATCCGCCGCATTTGTTCCCCGCGTGACTGAAATTGCCGTCTGCCGTCTAACGACGAGCAGGCTTGGCGAGATTGAAATTTAACTTCCGTGGCAGCCACCACCGGAAATAGAATTGCGGTTCGCTTACCTACAACTCGCCCCGCAAGTTGAATAATCGAACATTTCTTCGACGAATCAACACTGGGTTCCTTTTAGCACTAAATGTTGCATTATCAATAAAGTTACCAGCACGATGAACTTATTGAATCGTATTCTAAACGGAGGTTTCGAACAATACAATTTTCATCTGACTCCTGTGTCCTACAATCAATGCGAACATTTTCTATTTTGCATAAACATCCGCTGTCGAGTAATTATATTATATAGTAATTACAATATATATATTATATTATAATTATATTATATATTATATATTAAAGGGGAGAGATACCAGGTCTGTAAATATGAAACCGGAATTTGCCCATAAGTGGCCCTAGCTGTCAATGTAGTTACTGTCAAACCACGTGATTGACGCCATTTTCTTGTTTTGACATCTAATAAAGATTTTCAACTCACAACCATACAAGTTTCATACAACAGCATAGTTTTAAATAGCGTTGAACATGTCGAATTTTGCGTCTGGAAACTACGATTTGCGGACAGCACTGATTTTCTGGTATGATTTGAAGAAAACTGCTGCAGAATAGCATCGAATGCTAGTCGAAGCTTACGATGAGCATGCTCTTGGTAAATCACAGTGCTTTGAGTGGTTTAAAAAATTAAAAAATGGCGATTTTGACGTGAGGAACGAAGAACGTGGAAGACCACCGAAAAAGTTTGAAAACAGCGAATTGCAAGCATTGCTGGATGAGGATGATGCTCAAACGCAACAACAACTCGCGGATCAATTAAATGTGACACGAGGAGCCGTCTCCATACGTTTGAAAGCCATGGGAAAGATCCAGAAGATGGGAAAATGGGTCCCACATGAATCACAAAGTGATTTTTCTTCATGATAAAGCACCATCACACACAGCGAAACCGCTCAAGGAAACGATTGAGACGTTTAGTTGTGGATTCTTTCGCATGCGGCTTACTCACCAGAGTTGGCTCCATCCGATTATTACTTATTTGCATCGATGGGACACGCACTTGCTGAGCAGCGCTTCGCATCTTACGAAAATGTAGAAAAATAGCTGGATGACTGGTTTGCCTCAAAAGAGAACCAGTTTTTTTGGCGTGGCATCCACAAATTGTCAGAGAGATGGGAAAAATGTATAGCTACCGATGGGCATGACTTCGAATAAAATATTTTGTATAATTTCCATACAATAAACGTGTATTTTTCTATACAAAAATTCCGGTTTCATATTTACAACATACCTGGTATGCAAGTTTTTAGTCTGTTTTCGATCACTGCAACCATAACTGCATCGGAACTTCGATAGTCCGGATTCTTTTTGTCCGGCGTTTATCGCGTCAACGAGATGCCCCCGACGTCCGAACCCGTTCGCTGAAGAAAATCCCGTCGAATCCTGGCGGAGAAGGAATTAGCGCTGCGCGGCAATTTGCTGCGATGGTAACAACGAGATAAGGCGAATAACTCATTCCGTAAATACCAGCCGCGCGACCATTCTCAAGGATGCGATACCATGCGACCGTGTCCGTGCGTAATTAGAGCGCGTTGGCCCCCGAAGCGAAAACTTGCTCTCTCATTACGGCCGATAGAGAATTTTATAAATTCCCCGTGTAACGAGACGATCCACCCCGGAAAATTAGGAGATATTTGCGACTGATGTCGCGAAATAATAAATTTAATGAGGTCGACTCGAAGCGACGCGCCAACTTACGCCAGGGGAAACGGCCAGGACGAATAAAAGAGACGGGAAGCTCTGCCAGTCGGTTTTCAGGATTTTTTTAAAAGCACTGCGAGCTCCATTTCTCTCCGAGACAAGATCGTTAAGAAAACAGCTGGCGGTCTGCTCGATTAAAAATTAAAACCCGAGGATATTATCCACGGAATTTGATACGTCACATTAAGCACACATCTGTATCGTAAAGACGAAAATAATGTTCTTTTACCGCCAATTTTTAATTACGTTTAAAAAGAACAGTTCTGAACAGTAAAAATTATACACACTGTTAAGCATAAAAGTTCTGAACCTTTTTGAAGTCAGGGAACATTTGTGATTATATGAAAAATTTGCGGAACACTAAAATTAATTATCTGAAAAACAAACAAAAACATCCCGCGTAGAAGTAACTATATTTTAGAAAATATAATATTAAATATACAGGATAAAGATTATAAAGAGTTACGGACGAATATCTCCAAAAATATTGATTATACGCAAAAATGTTTATTTTACTGTTTCAGTGATTAGAACTTTCTTTGTAGACCAAAACAGAATTTCATCTCGGTTTAAAGGAGATTAATAACATACATATTTGTTAGACTCCTTTCAAAATCTTCATCGCGAGTCTGACACGATATTGTAAAGAAAAGGGATTAATATATTTCGCGGAATTTCGCGGAACACCGGTTAAGAACCAGTGGATTAGATCGATAAAATCTGCACGGAGTTGATAGATGGATAAATATGCGGTGATCCGAGGTGTGTCGAGTGGAAAGCGTTAATGCCGACGGGATATTTTTAGATAGATTATCGTGGCACGACAGGCGTCGTTGCAGCCTCGAAACGAGAGCCGACCGAGCTTCCGACACCCGAGTTCCCGGTCGACGAAATTCGATTACCCGAAAGCTTTCGGTCGGGCGCGTAACTCGAAAGCGCCACTTATCCTCGAATCCCGAACCCGGGAAGACAAAAACGTCTGTGCGTGGGGTTTCGGCGCGGTTAATCAGAGAAGCGGAGGAGGCAGAGGGACACACGCGAGCGCGTCCCCTCTCGAAAATTGCAGCTCGTCGAGATCGCGCCTCTCGCGTTGCGCCCGACGAATTTTTCAATGACGACTGCAGGCTCGTGACACACATATTCGCCCGATGGTCCCTGTGTGTACGTCCGTGCATGCGCGCGAGCGAGAAGACAACATCAAAGCGGGTCAGAGTGAAATTATTACGTACGCATTACGAATCACGGAGCGTAAAAATGTAAAACAGTTCGCGTCGAAACGTCGCCGCGCACGTCGAGGATGCTGCTCTGGTTGCTGCCACTGCCGTTACTGCTGCCTGCTGCCACCGGAACGAGGCGGGCACGTCAACCCTTAACTATATTTTCCTTTGGGAGCAACTTTGACGAGCGGCGAATTCGAAAACCGGGATAACAGAAAAGAGAGAGAACTTGACAGCGGGGAAAAACTGAAGAGGACACCGCCCGGGAAATTTTATGGGAGGAAACAGTCCGTTATACGCTCACGATGACGAACAAAATGATTCTGTAACAATATTTTCGTTTACTGATTCTCCTCATTTCCCACAAATTTCCAACGATTTTCTGTGAACCGTTTTGGCTTTCCAAATGTTGTACACCATTCTTTTGCACTCTCAACTTATTTCGGAGCGTCTTCATTTCTTCAATTTTCTCCAGAGCTCTCTCCTCCTTCCCCCCTTCTCCTATCTCATACTTGAAAGCACTTTCCCAAATGCTGTTGAGATTCTTCCTGTGCTCGAACACATACCGAACCCATCGTTTTTCCGAACTTTCCACTTCATCGTCTCCAACGCGTTACGAAAGCTTCCCAATTCTTTAATTCCCCAAACACATTTTCCGTTCACACTCCCGTAAATCTCAAGAGCGTTAAGTGCATTCATATTGTAATTACTAGACTGCGGATGTTTGCGCAATTTGCAATTTTTGTACACGAATTTTAAGAAACTCGAATCAAATGGAATCCTATTTTCTGTGGTAGTAGCCTTGTTAGAGGTGAAATAGATTAAAATCATACTAAATTCCGTCATGTTTTATATCGTAGCATTTTGACAATTTTCGAAAGCGATAATTGCATAAAGATCCGCCGTCCAGTAATTACAAATTGGTAAAATCTGAAGAAATTCGAAAAAGCAGGTTTATCGGGATTCGAACTCCGGTCCTCGGGTTGACAATCCATCAAACATTTTTCGAATATGTATATCGTGGATTGGTACCTCGCAAACATATCAATTTCTGCAATAATCGTCGGCGAATATCTCAATTCCGGACGGGGCGAGCAACATACACGCGTATCCATTGTAATTAATTAATTTACTGAGCTTCACCGAATAAACGAAAGGAGCGCACACGGCCGGGTCGAATAAATGCAACAACATTCGGCTTGGTACTAATATTATACGCAACATTTAATTAAACCCATTAAAAGGTTGCCCTTAATTCAATTTATCGAACGATCTCGCGGTGCTCGCAGTAAAGCAGACCGCGTAACAAGAAAATGCGATTAAACATTTATTTATGTCTGTATCAATTTCGATAAAATTACGACTGTCCACGGCCCAATTGTGGTGTGGCCGACTACAATAATTCGCTAGAGATACGGACGGGGGAAAGTGATATTACGCGCGCGTGCCGCGGCCGGCGATGTTTGCGCGGACTTTTTCTCTCATAATGAATAACAGTGAGCGTGCCGGATCAAAATTGAAGGCGTCCGGCGACCGCGACGCCGATTGCAGACAGCGAAAACAGACAGCCGACCGAATGGGCAAGTTTTCATAAATACCAGATCGTCGACCGATGATATTCGCGCGCGTAGCCATCGGAGCCGCGCGGAATTGATCGTGCGCGTTCGACCGGATTACTTTTTAATTAGAATATATCTGCGTGAAATCCCGTTACAAGTACCGGCGGAGCGCTGTCTGCTTAATGAAACGATCAGACCTATTGCGAAGCGAATCGCCGTGTCGATCGGGCCCCGAATAAACTGATGGAAAAAGCGAGGTGGAGGGGGACGAAAAGATAAAACGATATTCCGAGAGCGGGTAAGGACGATCGTAATAACAGCTAGCGAAACGAGGAGGCTCCGCGCGAGCGCGCGGAGTTATTGCGATTACGCCCGCGCGTTTTATTTATCGCTGGCGCGCACGTACATGGACTAATTAATACACCCGATATGCAGATTACGGAAGCTGCGCGGAGCTCGGCCCGACCCGGTCCCGGACCGTTTGAACAAAATTTCCCGGGCGCTGGTCGGACAGCTGTCCTTGCCTCCTGCATTTTTCAGAGCGAAGGAACTAACGCACGGAGTCCGCCGGTTGTTCCGCATTCGGAATGTTTATTAATTAGTTCGCCGGTAAAACCGTTCGGCGCGCGCCGCTTTACAGAACGAAGTGGCGCGGCCGATTTCCATAAACACGTACGACGAGTCGCCCTCGTAAAGGAGAACCGGACCCGGGACTCCGATCCTCGTCGCGAGTTACACGGAAATTTCGTATGCGAGCAAACATCAATAAAACGGCCGAGCTTTCAATGTTCGACCACGTGTGTCGTTCGCCGTGAAACGACATAAACTTCCGGCCGCGTATTGCATCCTCCAGCCAACGGCGACAGAAAAAAATGCGGGGCACAAAGCAGCGGAGAGCGAGAGAGAGAGAGAGAGAGAGAGAGAGGGTCGGTGTAAGAACACGAGCGAGAACAAGCGACCGGTACTACTTCAAAACACAGTCCGTCTCTGGCTCCGTTGTGGAGGTCGTTGTAGCCGCCCATTTCCCACCCCGAAATGTAAACTGAAGCTGTAAACGGCAACGCGACGACGTTTACGGCGCAAAAACACCGCGACAGAAGAAAACAACGTCCGTAGCTCGTTCGATGCTCCGCGCTTCCGTTAAACGAGCTCCCGTACAAATGCGCGCACGTAATAAACCCCGATATCCGACGGCAGTTCCCGCCAGCTGTTTTGCATATGCCACACGTCGACGACACCCGGTCGAATCTTATTTCTGTCGGGACTCCCGATTAAAACGTCCCCCGCGTCGTCCCCGGGAATTAAGGAACGCATCTGGGCGAGCGCGACGAAACGCCGAGCTTAATTCGCCGGATGGCTGCAATTCATTTCTATTGTTCCCGGCATCCAATTAGATACATCGAAGACTCCCCGCTGCTAGGGACCGAGAGACCCCCGGTCGTCTTCGTCTACACGTATAAACTACACGCGGCTCCTTCCTGCTACGTCGTATCTCCGATTCCCGAGGCAGTACACGAACCACAGCTACGTGTAACGCGTGCACGACGAGAGAAATTTCGCGCGAGCTGCGGCGTCCGGGTGCCTCCCGGTCCGCAGAAGAGAAGAGTGAACGCGGGGGGTTCGGGGAGGCGGGAAACATGAGTGGCCGTGAATGAGAGGTACGTATATTCAGCCACCTGTAGCAAGATATTGCTTCTGTCTTATCGTAAAGCAAGGCGGATGGAAAATAAACTGCAGAAAGCCGGTGTGTGCTCCGCGTCTCGGTCCGCTGAAAGGGACACACGAAGAAAAGAGAGAGAGAGAGAGAGAGATCAGCTGGGAGACGACGGGGGCGGAAGGTGGCCGCGCACCAGGATTCAATTACCCCGGAAGGAGACTAGAATTTTGTATCATCCTCGGCACAGCTACAGATTTTCAATGAATCTTGTCTGATTCTACGTGACCGGTAGGCCGAGTTAGTTACACGACCGAACCGACCAATTGCCTTCGTTTTCTATCCCTCTTCTTCTTCTTCTTCTTCATCTCCACACACCCCTATTTCATCCACCCCGCTGTCTGCCTTTCTACTTCCTGGTTCCTCGACTTCTGCCCGGTTCTTTCCGGCCACTCTTTCGTCTCGTCCCACTGGACTCTCCACTCTCTTTTCTCACAGTAATTTGACAGGTATTGATAAGGTCTCCGAGGACGTTTCGATCATTAATTCTTGGGGAACGATAATGGGATTGCTCGCGGTGTGCCTCGTACGTCGAGCACCTCCCTCGGTATTGTTCTCGCTAAGTTTGTCGAGTCGATGAATTCGTGGTATCGTGGGACACCAATTAAACTGGGGGCGATGGCTCAAACCAGTACAAGACTCATCAATTCCCTGATAATGAGACCGTCTCCCCCTGGCAGCGAAACAGTTCCTCACATTTGCTATATATTTTACTGCTTTCTATACTACTTTCTCCCATTTTTCCTGGAAAAACCTTCGCGATCTCTTCCGAAAATCGTTCTAACATCAAACACGGTAAACGAATGGAAAAATAATTAATATAAATCGCTGTTGGATCGCAGAAAATTTTCTTCCAGCGAGCCTTTGTACACCGTGACGAAGCGCAATGTAATTTACATACACCCCGAGTTACGTTTTACGTCAGAAACAGCGCGAAACATTAAAACTGGATTAGGTTCCCGTGCCAGACACGTCGAAATTAAGAAGGGAGTTTAATTCTCGCGCGCTGATTATTTCTCAAACGGCATGAACATAGAATTAGGTTAATTCGGTGGCGTGGGCAATTTATGGAAACAGCAATGTTGAAATTAAGAATCCCGTTCCGCACGATTACTGTCACGGTTTTTCATTCTTTATGAAATTAACAGTTCCCAGACACGCCGGGGCTATACCTGGCAGCTTATTTTTTATCGTTAGCGGTTTCAGCATAATCTTGTATTTGGTAAAGGCAGTTTAGACGAAGAAAAGAAGAAAAGAAAGAACCGTGCAGGTCCCACGAAATATACATCCTTATTAAGCGGATTCCGAGGGCGGCTTATTAAAATAAAAATTCACTGTGGATTTATTTTTTAGAGGATTCAATCCCCCGGGCTAATGAAAAATTATCGAACTAATTCCAGTTACGAGCATGCACTCCGTAATGCAAAATATCATCCCCTATTTTATACTCTGTACAATTGAGGGTAAATCCAGCTAAAAAAAATGTTCTTGTATAAATGCAAAATTTTAACGTGTACAATTTTTCGAGAAAACGGACTCGCTATTTTTGTACCTCGATCTCTCAATTTAAGGGATTTCACTGGGTCCGATGATTAATGCTCTTTTCGCGACGGATAATATCAAACGATTATAGCGGGACAAACATCTTCCAATTATAAGACCCATGTATCTCGGGGGCAAAGTTTCCCGTTCTCCGGCAAACTTTTTCCGTAACGCGCAAGGAAAGGACCCGAACGAATCACCCGAAGAAAAAGAAACAGTCGCACGCTTCGAGGATCCCGCGATGATCTTCGAGACCTAACGATCAGAGTTGCACAAAGTGCGATTAAAGCGAACTTCAACCCCGATGCTCTCCACCCACCACCGATGCAGCACCACTCACACATCGCCGCGAGACCTCTCTCAGCTCGAGCAAGAATTTTTTAAACAAAGCCTGGCAAAGTCGGGACCAATTTTTCTTTGACGAACGATTTTTCTGTATCTCCGTACGAGATACTTTCAGGCGGGAATACACGAATGTGAAACGCGGGTGCAACCATTGCTGTAGGAAGCATCTCTTTCTTTAAATAAAGCTTCGCGTTGTGTTGGCTCTTTGAAGTTTCGAGACACACAGCGTTTTAAAAATCAAGAAAACAAGAGCTACATCATGAATATTAACCAATTTAACATAATCATTTAGCAGAAGACAATTTATTTTTGCAAGCAGATATGTATTATATATTTCCAAAAAGCTTCAGTGTCGACCGAAAAAAATTGAGAGCGAGCAGATAAATAATATTATTTAAATTTTAAAAAATGTTTAATATACCACGTTTTCAAGACGGACTAGTATAAAATAAATTTTCTTAGCCCCATACAGAATAACCGCGTTGTTCGTTTTAAATCTTACAAGTATTTTCATGGCTATTCAAAATTCACAATCACATTTTTCAGGACTATCTGTGTGGGGTTAGGAATCTGTATGGGGCTAGGAAAAATTATTTTACTTTTTAGTCCGTGTTAAAAACATGGTATTCTTTAAAAATTTATTTTTATTTAAATAATGTTTCAACTCGATCTAATATTTCTTTTCAAGACAAAGTGCATCTATGCTTTAGTAACGAACAGACAGACAAGAAAGCGATTTAATAGTGCATTGTCATCCAGTTCTGAGCTATGTATAAAATCAATTGCAAAGCACCGAACAGACAGATATACAAGAAAGCGAGTTAATAAAAACGTGGTAAAAATGGCGACTCCCGAAAGAAATTTCGATATTCCTGATAAAATCCAACGGTGAACCAAAATCTGTAATAAAATACCGATCAACGAATTGTACGAGCATGTTCGGAATATTGGTGTCTCTGGTCCGTCAACCATAAGTCGGAAGTATTATTTATCCGGCGAGGACGCGCTGGATCGTCGATATCCGCTCGACGCCCTGGAACAATCGACCCGGCATAATTCGGGAGAGAGAGCGAGGCTGTACGGAATTTATTTGCAACGGATGCGAACGGGCGCGGATTGGAGATTAATTTTGTCAACTGTGCAACAATTTGCTATCGCGATAACGAATTGATTTAGCGGAAGAACGGCAAGACAGTTCAATTCCGCGGACCACCGCCGCGCGTTTTCCCACGGAAATTGAGTAGCGGTGAAGGTGATTAATTTCGCGCCGGCCGCCGAGGCCCTGGACCCACGTCCGCATCCACGAATGCGGCTCGATTTCGATTAAAATCGCTTCCTGTTATTACGAGATCTCTCATAATGCCCGACGAAAGCCGCCCCGGGAATTGAATCCGCGAGGAGCAGCCCGAAGTCGTTACAATTGTCCGCGCCGATTAGAATGGAGCGTCCCGCGGAACACAAACTTCCTATTATTAGTTTCGACCGTGCTACGTGTATTTTGAGGGTTTCCTATCATACCGGCGTTTGTTTCAATCCCCTGCGATATTATATCGAGCTGGACTATTCAAAATAGGTACAGTAGCTCCAGAAAGTATTGGCACACATCAGGTTTGTGATTTTAGAAATTCGAACGCCTGTAGAAGCCGTGTGAAAAATATTTTCGTGACTGAATCTACCGTGGATTTAAAGATTTAATCTTCCTCTTCGCAACGACATCTTGGAAATTGATGTACGATTTTTTTCAGTCGTTTTATTGAACTTTAAAGATCCACTCGCAATTCTACAATAATTGTAGGACCACCGTGTTCCACATTTCTGTTTATACTAAAAAAATTCTTACGTCAAATTTTAAGTGGCCGTTGCAAAAAGGAAGCTTCAATCTTCGAGTGCATGGTAAATTCAATCCCGAAAAATGATTTCTCCGGATTTCACATTAGAATTTAACGACGTCGATATCCGAAGAATTTGATTTCTTTCGAAATAACAGAACGAGCAGATAACAATGTCGACGTTTTATCGATGGGTTGTAATAACGATTGAATTTCCAGCCGCGATCCGCCACACACGGAAATTATCGCGCTTATAACAGATTATGCTTTGTTCGGGCGTGGAGAGATACTTACGGGCAGGGCGAAAGTTTGCCCGTGGGAAATTTGCTCGGGCGGCCTTTAAAATTTAATTTGGTATTAAAGGGCGATCCGAGTTGCGAAGTAGCTAATTCCTTCGAACGGCAAAAAAACGTCTTGTAAAATTTCCGGAAAGAGGGGATTCGAGAGCGCCGGTGTGCTCTTGTTATTTTTCCGCTTTGTGTTCCGCCTGGTTCGACCCGTGTTTCTCAAGGCACAACACCGTTACCTTCTAATTATTATCGCTATATCGTTTTTGCTATGAAGCAATAGAGAAACGCTAGACGCGAGATGGCTCGACACAATTTTGCCGTACACGCAACCCGGGGACTCTTACAAATTGGTACAGAAATTGAAATAAACGCTGGACCATTTTAAAGTTACTCGAATTAATAGTCGGTCGCTCTAAAAACGCACTAAAAAGTATAAAATAATTTCCATTTAATTTATGTGAATACACACGAACTTAAATAAAATACAATCTCTTCGGAGGCGGCGCAAAATTGAAAATTTTCGACACTGGAAATTACGAAAATCCTTAAATTCTTCTACATGCTTCCACATATTAATGTATCTTCTCTTCCCACCTACTGATTTCCAAGCCCACCATATTCCAATGAATATGGTACTCATTCTATATCTGTACTCAATTCTATTGTCTACAAACAATTGGAACATACATTTCACTCTCAAAAATAATTTCGATCAATTTCTGTACACTCTACAATACAATGAATGAATCTCCAACATGATAGTCGAAGGATTTGAGAAGAGAAGAAGACTAGAACAAATACCGTTCCATTATTTTCAATCAATTAGAACGATTAAAAAAGCAAAATTGCAGGCATCGATCGATGATGCTGAACATCTCTAAATAGTTCGACACTCACCAGGGACGTTTATGTTCGGCGAGATGACAAACAGAGCGGCGTTCCATTATTTCGGAAGTCAGTTTATCCCCAGGGACGCCGTGTCCCCTCATTAATTCGGATAATGAAGAGACACGGGTGGCGGGCACAGTTTCAACGAAGGTGTTCGTCTTCTAAGCAGCCAGTTGGCAGGGTTCTCACGCGACGTGTTCACGGTGGAACGAAACAGAGTCCGTCGTCTCTGTGTCCGGGAATGATAACAACTACGGTGGCGTGTTATCGGCGAAAGAACGAACAGAACGAAACGGAACGAACGGCGAAGCAGGTTTACCAGAGGCCTCGAGGAACGTGTCGAGCGTTTAACGAGCTGTCGGTAAACAACCGAGCACCGGTGACTAATAACCTCGGACATTAATATTTAGGTCGCGCAGTTCGAGCCGAGCGAGCCGAGCAGTGCAAACAACGTCGGGAAAAATGTTTGCACGCACCCTGTTCGAGCGGAGCATGGCGGCGCGGTTGGTCTCTCCGGCAGGGGAGGGTGAAAAGGCGATCAAACGAGCACCAAACCCTCGTTTCTGGGTCAATGCGATTCGGAAATTTCGGAGAAGCCGGCAAAGAAATTGTTTGTCGAAGCCTCTGCGCGACACACGAATGCGCCCCGTCCTGAAATTTCGAAGCTAAATAAATGTTGCCCTCTCACCGGCCAATTAAACGCTCCTCTCGCAGTAAGAGCCCCTCCATTTACTTCTCCCGATTCTAAAAGGGACGATCTGTACACGGAATTGAAATTTGCACGCAGTTTACCCATTTGTTCGTTCGTTCGAGCACCGAGCAACTTCGGCCCGAGTACTTTCTTCCTGTTTTTAACCGCCGCGCGTCGATTTTTATTTTCCACCGGGTTCGCTTCAGACTCAGTCCGAACGGGGACTGGGAATTTTATTCCTGCGCAAACTTCGCAAATTGACCTGTAAAATTTGCGTTTTCGTGTAAACGCTTGCTGCTCCCGGAACTTGTCCGACAGAAAGTAAATTCTGTCTTGTTGCACCTTTTGTTTATGGAGCGAACCAAATTAATTTTAACTGCTCTTTGGCGAAACGGAGAGGAGCGCGTGATTTCGGCTCTGATGTGCCTGCACACGTTCTTTGTAAAAATTCTCTGCATTTATTGCGACAAACAGTACACATAGGACATTTTTTCTTTCTTTGGAAATCTTCATACATTGAAAGTGGCATACTGGAATTTTTAAATTCGTTTAAAAAAAAATAGTAAAAATCAGTCTGTCAATAACGAACCTGTGGTTTTACTAAAACCTAGTCCATCTTAAGAGGGGATGCGAGTGCGTAAACGCATTTTTTTCAAACAGTTCTTAAACTATATAAAAAAGTGCACTGTGTACTGCAAGAACAATTTTCAAAACTACCATGATCTTCCTCACATTTAGCAATTCAATCCTTTTATTCAAACCCACCAATCCAGTCAAGTGGTCCCGAGATCAATTTTTCGCGGTCCCGTTCATATTTATTTCAGGGAAAATTACCGCTCATAAAAATTTCTAGCGTCGATCGACGAACAAAGGAATTTTTTCGGTCCATTTCCCCCAGGTGGGACGGGGGCAGGAATATTTGAAAAGTTGAAAGATTAATTCTCTTTCATCTCGATACGGCCCGTGTTGAATATCCGCGGATTTCGACTGGTCTCTCGACGGACAGTGTCCCCGGCGTTGTTTAAGGGTGAAAAACCGGTCCGGTGAATCGCGAATGACGTGACTTTCGAAGCGGCCGTGTCGCCCCGCCAACAGGTGGAGGGCCATTAAAACGGAACGACGCTGTAACGGCGCAGCGATCGACGCCGCCGTTGCTAAATTGCCGAATTAAACGCGTCGGGACGCGGCACGAGGAGGGTCGCTGCGACGAAGGTGAACCCTGAATGTCCCGGGAATATCGAGAGGGTGACAAGGGTTGTTTGGTTTTCTTGATAGGTACCTTACAGGCCCGAAAATTAACACGAAAACAGTGCCAAAAGTTTCCTTTATCAAGAAAGCTTTACCCTTGACAAAAATAATCGATTTCTCCATCCCTTCTATACGAGGTGCTTCGCAATTTTTACCCCCTTTCTTCCCCCGTTCAAAGTCTACTCCGGGTCTCCAAATAACAATTTCGTCCTTCCTTCAAATCTTTTATTCTATCCACCGTTTAAAATTGTAGCTATTCATGTCAGTCATGTATTTTCTACATTGATCATGCGTCAAATTTGCGGGCTGTACTAGTCCATAACTAGAATTGGTCGGTGATCGAAAATGCGGCTGTCGAAAATGAGAAACCGAAACAAAAAATGAGTGAAACACGTATTGGAGAGCGGCACGGCGGGGGGGGGGGGGCGTTCCAGGAAAATATTAACCGTCGCCGAGGCGTCACGCGTTTGGGGGGAAAAATTGTCGAAGCACGAAGAGATATGGCGATAGGAGGGGGTAAGAAAAAGGGGTAGTAAAGCGTTCGTGTCGCCCGGGGAGACGTAATGGTTTCGCTTTCGAGTTTCGCGGCTTTTTTCCCGCTCGGGCCTCGAGATAAGGATCCCCCTTTCTCGATAGGACGCCGGGTCTTTGAGGATGATCGACGAGAGAACGGAAAATTAGCGACAACGCTCGGTTTCTCGGAATGAGACGTTACGTCCGAGCTGGATGGCGATCTCGCGTGCGAAACGAAGCTTAATATCGTTGCCGCTGTCGCTCAGAGGATCGATCATCGATAAAACAAACGAATTCGAAAAAAATTCTCCCTCTATACGTGTGACTGACAGCAACGCTAATGGGATTAATAATCACCGGCGTCGTCGACCACGCCGATAATTACAGCTCGCTCATTGACGTTCGGAGAAAATAATTGTACAATTAACGCGGCAGCGGGCGCTCCCGTAGCCCGAGCCCTGTCCAATTGGGCTGCAACAATTGTCGGCCGATGATTGCAATTAAAATTAATAAATTAAGGTTTTTGACGGAGGAAGCGTGCCGTGGAATTATGAAATGACGTTCTCCTACCATGGAGCACATTTATACCCGGGATATTAGATTGCATATTCAATTTTCGGCATTATCATTGTTTGGCGAATCCGTTTTCGTGATTCTACTAACGGATAATAGCATTACGTATAATTGCGAGAGATTCTTTTGGTTTTGTAGTTGTGATTTCTGGTGCGACATAGTTTGCAGCGTGCTCGAGGATTGATTTGTTGATATTGGGTGTTATTGATTAAAGACTGGAAGAGATTAATGGCTAGTTTGTCCTGAAATTTGTGATAGTCGGTAACAGTCTGGTATTCCATTGTTATCTGCGTCTATTCAGGGGAATATTGTTGTAATATTATAATATATTATACCCTTCCGAAGCTACTAACGTGGTATGCGAATTATGAAAGGTTACCTCGCCTTAGCCTTTGCACCGTTATCCGGGTAAACAAAGTAGACTTGTTTCATTTGTTCGACATCGTTACCTGAGTGTGGGCGTATCTTATTTGTACAATAAAGACAGATAATAATAAGCAGACTATTTTTATGCAATAATTTATAATGAGATTGTAGAGAGAAATCTTCAGAGAGAAGATAATATTCTTAGTTTAATAATGAGAGTAAAATTTCTTGGTCGGAGAAAGCTACGTATATTTTATGATTTTAAGAATCTCTTCTGTGAATATATGAGTATAGTATTCTTTTGAGAATTTTCGAGAAGAGAATATTCGTAACGTCGTACTTGTTCTTCTGAAAGTGAACAGGAACATCGAGTCGTATTGCCTCGGCATTAAAAACAATGCACATGTGGTATTCCACTTTTCTCGACAGCTACATACTTCTAACTTTCTGTTCTCACAGGGGGAGGGTTTACCAATCCACTTTTAAATATTTCTGTCTATCCATTCCTCAAGTACCTACTTCAGTTATGAATCACCTTCCCATCATATAAAATCCACCAGAATCATTTCTCGAGCATCCCCTAATTCTCAACCACCCCAACAAACTTTACTCGACAGACTAAATCACAAACCAAAATTTACCTCCTCCGAACCGCAATACAAACATTTTAAAACTCTCCTCCAACAATATAAAATCAAAACCAACCACAACAATATCCCAAACACTCCAAAATACTGAACTACCGGTACATAATCCGTTCCACAGATCAAATGATAAAATCCCGCTCCTGCCAAATCCTACCACACGATTTCCAAAACACCTCTAAAATCCACGACCACCCGAACGCATAATCCCTTCTACAGATCAATTCGCAATAGCCCATTCCCAAACAAACCCAAAATCCTTCTAACTGGAGAAACCCTGAACAATGCAGCCCTCGAAGGAAATCCAAAGCAAAAGCAACGCTTGAAAACATCCAATCCAATTACAGAAAGCATCGCAAAGAGCGAGTGCACGCGCGGCGTTGGTCACGTGTCTCGACGAGTCCGAGGCTCTGTGTTGTAAAGTGGCATAGCTTAGAAAGAGAGTCGGCTCACCGTGGAAGCAGTCCTTTCTGTACGGGCCAGGATTCTGTAGGACGTGGTGCAGGGTCCAGGGAGAGCAGCAAAGTGCTCGGCCTCGGCTTCGTCTCGGCTGTGCCCGAGGTCGTTGCTTTCGACGACGTCCTCTTCCTTTTCCGGCGGTGGATCACGTACACTGCGACGAACCGAGATTCCGCGGGGGTGGAAATCGTTCCCGGAGGGTGGCTGGCGAGTCTCGCGAGCACACACCTGGCAAATGGAACGGGTCACGTGCGGCCGAACAACGTACAGCCAACGAGAAGTACGTGAGCACGCGCGTCCTGCTCCGTGAAGCGCTCCCGGCGCACTGACGCGCCGAAACAGCCCCGAACAACTGCCGGGTTGCTGGTGCTACTGGTGCTGCCGTACGACCGTGCCCCCACCCTATGCCCACCCACCCTCCACCCCCGCTCCCTTCCCCAAGACAGGCCACCCCCACCGCTCGGAACGACGGCCACGGAAAAATGGGTGGAAAAGTTGTAAGGTGTATGATCGGCCGATTATTGGGGCGAGTCCCGACTACGGGAAGGGGCGCCTGGAGGAAGGGATGTTTCTGATTCTGTTTACACTTGTCGACAACCCCCGGCGGACCCGTGAGAGCCTATACTTAAATCGAGGGTGCCTGCTTCCACGGGAGGGAACTGTGAACTTTTTCGGGTTGCTGACCGTGGAAGTGTTTTCAGTGTTTTCAGTTCTCTTTTTGAGGTAGTCAGCGTGGTGTGTGGCGAGGGCGATCCTTGCGAATCGATCATCGTGCATTATTGCTGTGCTAATTTTTAGATTAGGGGATCGACAATGTTTTGGGTGATATTATTTTCTTCTCTGGTAAATTGTGACATGTTGTGAAGTTTTGTGAGCCGGCAAAGAATTTTTTGAACTAGGGAATGGAACATATTCGAGACTTTTCGATTCTTTACATTTTCGGAATCGCGAGGGTTGATCCAGGAAGATGAACATTGTGGATGGTTTTAGAAAATTTGTTGGAACGAGACTGTTTCAAAGTGAATATCTAACGCTCGTAACTAATCGAGCTTCGCATTTTCATGCAGAAAAATTCCTCGCAATTTCACTGGTGGAAGCACTGAAACAGTGCTCTCAATTTTCAAAGAATAAACGACATACTTCGATAAAACTTAATTACCAAAGATAACACAAAGAACCTAGAAATACATTTCCATCGGCCGGCACTTGAGAAGCGAATAAATACAGCTTCGAATAAATCTTAAATGGAATGAAAAGAAAGTTGCCCGAGTTCCTATTCATATTATATCATATCAATTGATTTTCGAAAGCGTTGAGGCTCCTGCGGAGAAGGAATCTCGTCGCGCTTTCCGCAGGTTTTCCGCGTAGATAAAAACGTATCAAGTATTTAAAAGCGTCTTCCGATTAAACGGTAGAAAGTTGGCGAATGAATTTCCGGCTGATCTATGGCTCCGGCTCTCCAATCTTCCGCGATGAAATTCCAACGGCGCGGCGTTGTGAGCGAACGAGCGAGCAAGCGAGCCGAAGAAATAATTAAAAAACCGCAGCGGCTCGTTATAAATGTATAATATCGTCGGGACACGCTTCCATTTGGAATTATATCGATTCGCGAGAGAAGAGAGGACGAGAGAGAGAGAGGGGGGGAAAAGGGAGATATTCCACGAACGAATGGGTTCTTTAGTGGTTGATCTCGTTTACCGGAAACGGCGTTATTTGCGCGGCGACTATGTACCATGGAGCGAAAGTGTTTGCAAAAGGAGTAAAATAGAAAAGTTTAGAATAAATCGTTTCGTTTCGTTCTGCTACCGTATCGACAGCTTTCATAGAGGGAAACCGTGCAACTGCGTTTGTTAATCGGAATACGAAAAAGCTTCGCAAGCCCAGTAGAATGGCGACATTAAAATGCCGCAATGATAAACAGCCCGTGTTTGTCGGAAATTATTTCCTGATAAATAAAGAGCCCTGATCGCGCAGTGTTGACTTTCGCTGCGAGCACACCGGCTGACGGGCACAATTAAATCCCATTGCCAAGACACTTGTGCTTCGTTCGTTAGTTCGTCGGAATTTATCGGTGGGAGATGCACTGATAAAATAATACAAAATTGCTCTTGGGATATATGTATAGAGAAAACATTTCTGAGAAATTCGAAAACATGATGGGACTTGAGTAAATTTTAAAATATGTTCCCACAGAAATTTTCGGACGTTCGAGGGCTGAAGTTAAACATAAAAGATCGCACTTGATGATAGGAATACTTGAGTTCAATAGAAAATACCGAATAGTGTCGAAATTTTTTGATACACCCCGTACATTTGATCCCGCAAGAAACACCCAAAAAAGATATTCACGATTTCTCGAAGATACTTGACGCAGAATATTTCGAGAGCCGGTCGCATAAAATTCAGACTCCCTCGCGCAGCATCCGGTCACCGATTCTCGTCATTATTATTTCAAATGGGAGGTAAGTCACGTGAAAATCGCCTTAGCCTTTTGTGCGACGGTTGGCAGGGTTGTCAGGGACGGGAGAGGGACGTTTCCACGAGACGAGACGTCCGAGGATACATCACGGGATGCTCTCCGGTTGTTCCGGGGCGTCGGCGCGCTAGCAACGCGGAACGAAAGGAGACGGACTTGAATTTCTCGCGGTCGGTTTTACACTATTGTTACACGACTGCGGGGAGATTGCGGCAAACAACGACCGGCCGCGTGTAAATTATTGAAGAGAACCGCTTGCCGGGGAAGTTGTTTGGAAAAAAGTAGAAAGAAAACTGAAATAGTGAGAGAGGAAATAGAAGGAGAAAGTGCGCGAGAACGGAAAATGGCTTACGTCCTTTCATTCCCGGCCAGGCCGCGTTTGTTTTCTGACGAATTGTCGCCGCTCCGTTGAGTGCGTTTGCACGGCAGACTCGTCGGCCAGGCTTGTTTCGCTGATTGCGGTTCGACTCTCGTCTTTTCCCGCCCCTGCGAGCTTTAAGGGATGTTGTGGACCTCGAACTGCATTCTACTTCGTGCCAGTTGAATCGCTATACCTTCCTGTTTCCCTTGTTAATCGCTATACCGGCTAGTTTCGTCGTCGAGGACATCGGAAATCGTAAATTTATTCGTCCTGTACAGTTCGATATTTTTCTCGAAGCCTATCAGCAGCTTGAAAGCATTTATTTATTTATTCTCTCTGTAAGGAGTTGTTCTATTTAGATGGGGAGGAAACAAAAATTGTAAATTTTATCAGTAAATACTTGATATGAATATTTTTTACTAGATACTAACACATTGTTTATAAATTCCTGCATAAATTCCAATAGACGCAATTTTGATCTTGCATAAAGACTAATTATCAATCATACACGACTCTGTAATCAGGCTGTGATATTTATTGTTACGGTACCTTATTCAGTGGATTAATCTCGACAGGATCTGAGAGATAAGAGGATAAAGGATGCATAATACTCTTTTCTCTCTGCAACTGTTCGTCGTCGAACCTCGGTTTCCACTTGAAAAACGAGTTCGCGATTACAGGGGTGGAATCGTCGTTCCCAGGCGATTCATTTATCCGGCTTGTTTCCTTCGCGGTTGGCAAGTCTCACCTCTGCTTATAATTTCCCAGCTTTCGGAATTTAAACGTCGAACTTTGAGAGAGATCAAAGCTTAGGACCGAGTCAAATATGCAAAGTCATTAAGCGTAGGTGCTTCTGTGTCCGGCATCTACGTTTCTCTTCAAAGGTAGAATCCTTTTTTCGCCGGGGCAACCCGAAGGAACTGGGTCGTTTGAGCCATTAGCAAGATTTGAAGAGTAAATGATGGGGACGTTTGCTTTAGTCGGACTCGAAAGAATCCTGTGGACATTCTTGAATTATTCGACGGTCGCGCTCTCCTTGCGGAACCGTGAGGGAACACCTTGATAACCTTTGACTACATCTAATACAAACTTCCAGAAACTCGTAAAATATTCGGGAAAATCGACCGGGAACTTGCGAGTACCAATTCCGTAGAAATTTACCATAGTGAGTTTCGCCTACGTAAGCAACAGCAGCGAAGGAAACAAAAATTGATTTTAATATTACATTCTTTCAAACCTATTAAAATTCTTAACTGCTCAATTTATTTTAATTGTTACAATCACCATCTTCGTCGCGCGTCGTCCTAAAACGTTTCGGAGGAAGATCGAATGTGTATTTATTATGTATGTAGATGGGACAAGTTCTCTCTCGTTCATTTCACGGGCGGCGGAGGGCGTAAAGCCCTTCGAAATTCATCGACGAATAAAATCTCAGTGTGACGATGCGTGTCAGTCTCTGCGGAAGACGCGCGAGGAACTAAGAAGTTCCCGAACAGCGTTATAAGTCTCCCGTAAGACTTTCGAGTCTGTCAAAGGGCGCGGCAGACGGTGCACGAGTGGCAGCGTCCTTGACCAAAAGACATTTTTTTCTGGAAGTGCCTGTGCACATCGGCAACATAATTTTCCACGATTCAACTCCAATGGCACACGCAATGAAAAATATTTTTATGTATTATCTAAACAGTAGGGAACAAGAGAAATGATTAAAAAATAGAAATTCTAATAATTATAGATTTCCAGTCAGGCTGCATCAGTTGCGCAATGAGGGAGGTTGAAATTCCGTTTACGAGGGAAAATGCGTCGGCGCGCAATTAGGGGTGTTAACGAAGGATCGTCGAGGACAAAGGAGAAGTTATTCCTTCAGGGATCTTTTTCTAATCGCGGGGATCGCGTCTACCCGATGACAGGCACGTTAAATCCCGCGGCACAATAACGTGCTTCCCACGGGAACGTGTAATTTTCCGTGCGATCGCGCGCGACGATAAGCTGCTTCGTTATTTTTCCACATGGCGGCGGGGGCGGACCGCGTGACAACCATGAGCTCCCTCTCTCCCTCTCTCCTTTTCTCTTTTCCCTGGTTACCTGGCGATAAGAGACAGGAATATTCAACGTCTCCGCGTCACCGGAGCAACGACAAGAAAATTATTCGGCGACATATCGGCCGGGGAAAATACGTTTACGGAGGCTTAGAGCCTTAAGCGCGTCACTGAATTATTGGCTCGGGAAATCGAGCGTGGCGGGGGGCAACGGCAGGCGCAAATCGAGAATAACCATCTCTATGTAAATCCGGATATAATTCCTGGGCCACCGTGATTCATAAGATATACGCCGTTGACGCACCCACGCCTCTCCCTCTCCCTCCCCACCCCTCTCTCTCTCGCTTTGTGTGTATTATCGCACGCGGAATATCATCGCCGACCACATGAAAATTAATTAGAATCGTCAACGCTTACAATTTTGTTCACGGCAATTATGGATGTCTCGCAGGAACGCCATTAACGATGATCGGATGGTTCGTTGCAGTCTAGTGGAATTGATTAAACGTCGTCTTCAATGACGTCGGTATGGTAGGATCATTTAACTTCGAAGGGATTACGAAATCACGTAGCCAAATTGGTGAAGCCAATTCTCGGTTCAAGCAAAATTCAGACGATTTTGAGGGGGGTGATCGAAGCAATTTTAGAATGTGTTCCGCCAGTAATTTTTGGACGTTTGAGGACTGAAATTGAAGATAGATGAAGCTACTCTATTATACAGGGTGTCGCAAAATTCCTTCAACAGCCGTAAATGGGAGCTTCCTCAGATCATTTGAAGCAACATTTCCCTTTGCGAAAATGTTATCCGCGGCTCTGTTTAGGAGTTATTAACGAAAAATACGGACCAATCAGAGCGCGACCTAGACGGAGTGGACAGTCGCCCGGCCATGCGCGGGCGACTGTCCACTCCGTCTAGGTCGCGCTCTGATTGGTCCGTATTTTTCGTTAATAACTCCTAAACAGAGCCGCGGATAACATTTTCGCAAAGGGAAATGTTGCTTCAAATGATCTGAGGAAGCTCCCATTTCTGGCTGTTGAAGGAATTTTGGGACATTCTGTAGAATCATTTACGACCAAGAAGAATTTCGAGATCACGTCGCACAATCGATGAAGTGTGCGTCAATGCTGAACGTCGGGACAAAATTAACTCGATTTTGAGGAGGTGTTCGAAGCAATTTTGGAATGTAGGAATTTTTGAAATGATTGCTGAAAGATCGTATTTAATGATAAGTCCGCGTTGGTTTCAAGAAAAATGCCGAGTCCTGTCAGAAATGTCGAACATCCAACCACGGAAAAGGAAGATATTTCTAAGCAGTAATTAGCTAACGAGCTTGTGAGGAACTTGAGCGTAAGGTAAAAATGAGGCAGTTCGTCCGGAGGAAGTCGCCGCACCGGTCGTCGGCCAAGGGTTAAAATCCGTGACCTCTACGGAGAATGGGGTTCGGTGGTGAGTTGGGAGAATATTCCGTGACCCTCGAACAACCAGGTCTGGGTTGAATAATTCAAGCGGAGCCGGAGGTCCGGCATTGATTAAAAGGCAGCCAGTGACGTGCCGTGCCGTGTCAGGGGTTGGAGGACGAGGACGAGGAGACGCGATTCTTGTAAAGAGCGCCGAAAACGCTGCCAGAACGACCTCGCTCTCTCCGGACTCGTTGATTAAGGAGCAAGCCGGTTCGAAGGACTCTCGCCAAGGGGTTGCATCTGCCAGGAGCCGCCGATTACCGGGCCGCGATAAGATGACAATTCCCGGATCGCGCGCACCCGCATCCACCAGCGTTTCGCCGCGAGATAACGGCGTCCCCCGCGAAAACTACGATATCCGACCGTCCCGGCGCGCGGCGTCCGAGAATTAATTGAGGGGATTTCGGGTGTATAAAGCCCAGGGAAATTAAGACCGACGGAGAAACGAATTTTGTGTTTCGGGCCCCGGGCACCTGCACAGACTCCTCGGGCTGGAAAAAATTTCGCGTCTCCTCCGGTTGTTCAAATGTTCGTCGAATTAAACAAACCTACTCTTGGAGCCAGAGGTATTTCGTTCGTAATCGCAGCAGCGAATTTATTTTGGAGAAACTGTTCGGTGCACATAGTAGATGACATTTTACAGGTATGATCTGGTATGTTAGGGGTAGTACTCTGAATTTTTGTAGTCGCGCTTGAGAGTCGCAGCTGATAATAGTAACTTGCTTAGAATAGTATCTTAATTTTTTTTATTTTACTGCAACGACTTGACTCCTTTGCCTCAGAACTTATTTTACCATCGGCTCAAAAAGGAATTAATGTTTGTAATTGTAGGTGAGTTCGGAGACTGTGTGCGAGAAAAATGGCCCGATAATGGAACGTTGCGGACCGCGTAACTCGCCGAACGTTTAATTTTCATCGGCGAAGGGCAAAGTCCAGGGTAACTCGATAACGTCCGACCAAACAAGCCTCAATTTCGCTTTAAAGGTACCGGGGAGTCCGAGAGGACGGTCCGGAACGAAGAGATCGCGATCTATATCCGAGCCTTTTAATTTTATCTCGCTCGGAACAAGCCGGAAGTCACGTGGAACACGATTTTCCGGGGAAAATCGAGACAACAGGACGCCCGTCGGAGAGATTTATCTGGGGACCGCGTAAACCTCGATCCCTACTTCGCTTTACAAAACAATTGCTACGAACGCGGGGGGGGGGGGCAAGGCGAAAAGGCACTGGAGCCTCAATTGATCCTCGAAATCTCTATAATCTTACGATGTTAAACATTCTCGGAACAAGTTCTTATCTGCTAGACTGCGAGCTGAAAAGTCTGCGGAATTGTGCTCTTAATCTACTTACTTTGTTTGTACATCGACTTATTCTACTGCTGTCATCCTATGTCGGACCGTCAAGATATTCTTTTCATTTAATGCTGGTTTCTTCTCGACGGAATTTAATTTCTTTCTTATCTCAAATACAGCGCAATAGAACGTCTGAACCGTGGTACTCTTAATCTACTCAGTTAGCTCGTTTAGACACCGACTTGTTCTACTTATATCAGCCTGTTGAACGTTCAAGATATTCTTTGTATTTAATGCTCGCTCTCTGTCGATAGAATTTTATTTCCGTTTGATCTTAAGTATTTCATGCGATGACGTCCGACACATGATGCTGCTAATTTACTTATTTATCTCATATGTCATCGCGGATTCCTCCGCATCTTTAATCGAGAGCTAATTTTTGCTGACACAGTTTTCCCTGACGTTTGAAATTCTTCGTCAGAGATTGTCCGACACATATCCTTTCTTTTCCACTCATTCGACTCGTCAGTGTCAAAGACAACATTAAAGCGAGTTACTAATTGATTTCGAACGCGGAGTTACACATCGCGGAATGCCTAATAGATTCTTATCCACGGTTCACTTTATTTACAAGCCCTACACATCAACTTTTTTTCTATTTGTTACACAGACCGACAGATTATTCGATCGATAGCGGTAACGACTGGGGAGGACGCTGACCGTTGTCAGTCTAATTGAATTTCCTTCGCGTTTGACATTCTACGTCACAGGCTGTCCCTACTCCACTTGTTTATTAATGCCAGTTTGTACATATTAGTGACAGGCCGCCGTTTATCAAGTCACAAACGGACTAATTCAACTTGCCGGCTGAAGGGTCATACGATTACACTTGTCCATTTCATGACTGTCTGATACTACTGATTGGATTAATGGCGGTAATCCTCGGGCAGGCTGACTTGTTGCGACCCTGGTGCCCACCGGGCCGACCATTAACGGCTCGTATTCCCCTACCTGACGTATTTCTCTATTTGTCCGACCATAAACCGGCCGGCACCACTTAACCCGCTCTTCGGGCCAGAAGTTCACGCGATGAAACGGGTCTCGATCTCGTCGGCGCGATCTCGTGGGAAACAGCCACGGCAACCATAAGATCCCACCGTTCGGGAGCCATATCGTACTTGACGACTCGAGAAAACGATTCACCCGGGCGCGGACCGCCCGCAACCACGTCGAAAAGTTCGGCTGTAAATCGCGGCATAATTTGCTTACGACTTTATTCGACAAGAGAAACTACCTCGCGTGGCGAACTTCCCGCCGAACGTAAATCGTAATTAAAGTTCCGTTCAATTAAGACGCCGAGTGTAATTCAAGATCACCATAAACGCGCCTCCGCGGTCATTAACGGCGGCGTGCCATCCAGTCGCTCTGTATGCACCCACGCCGATGCACGCGCGCCATCCGAATGTTTATGCACGGTTGTTAAAACTGTCCGACTTAACGAGGCCCTTCGTGAAATTCCGGCCATCCTCTTATATTAAATTCCTCGACGATTAATTGGCCAACTTCGGCCGATCGAAACTCGTCCCTTTCACTGGCCCAACAGCCGCTTCCTCGAAACCAGGACCCGCCTAATCGATTCTCGTCCTTGGAATATATTTAAATGAACCGCATAGCTTTTGTGGAGGTATCTTAAGATTTACTTGCGAAACACTCGACTGTGACTTGAACTATTTTTCCATTTAAAATAAATTTGGTAATCTTCGAATAAAAATTGCAAGAATGGAAGACTGCTTCGAATCAATTTTAAAATGTTTTGCGATGAGAATTTTGATGATTTCAATACACCAAATTGAAGCTGAAAGACCGTACTTTATGAAAGGGTTAATTTAGTTTCAATGAAAATACGGAATCATATCTGGAAATTAAATATATCGATTTTCAGGGACTTAGTCGATTATAAAATTGTATAATTTAAAATGAACATCTACCGACAAGAAATAAATATTTCCGTAGTAGAAGCACCTCTAGTACCAAACTAGTCTGTCACAAACCTAATTAGACGTTGATAATTTTTACCATGCTTATATTAACTTGCCGTGTTGTGGTATGCGTAAATTCTTGTAAGCGAATTTTAAACCTCTTCACGTAGTCCAATCTTGGTGAAATCTTGAAAAAAAAAACTGTTTAAAAACCACGCTTGTATTAAAATGCACTAAAAAGGAGAAAATAATTATTTTCCGAAAAATTATTTTAAATACCGAATCGAGTTAAATGATCAATAACAATTTCCCCAAAACTTTAAGCAATTAGTTCAAAATTTCTGCTGTTATAAAATTAGTGTCTGAACACATAGAAAAATGTAATATAAATGTAAATAAAATCATGACATTAGTGACTATAAAAATAAAAGCGAGGAGCGCCCACGAAGATTACGTCAATATAGTTTAGCGCTCCACGCTTTTATTTATAGTGACTAATGTTATGATTTTATTTAAATTTATATAAAATTTTTCTATCTATTCCGACACTAATTTTAAAAAATTAGGAAAAATATTATTAGCCATTTAACTGGGTTCGGTATTTTTTGGAGAACCAGAAGAAAAAGTTATTTTCTCCTTTTCAGTGCATTTTAATGTAAGTGTGGTTTTTAAAAAGTTTTTTTTTAAATTTTTCTAAAGATCTTTCCGAAATTGTCCCAGGACGTTGCATGTGGATTTTTATTTTGCGTTGTCTGTCGGCGGCTTTATCCTGAATACAATTAACCCTCGTCGTCGAGAAGACACGGTCCACTTCTGGCCGGGACGAGGGTTCGCGATGATAAGTCGGGGTCGAATCGATTTCCGACTTGGCCCAGTTCGATTCCCACTAGCAGCGATTTTCTTTGATCGCGGCCGGTCGGTTGGTGTTTTCGCGAACGATGTTACGCCGATGCCAAACGAGTTTTACGTGTACAATACGAACGCCGGATGGAAATGGAGGTCGCGGAACGAGTATGCGACCTGGCTCTGCCACTGGATGCCGTTGCTGATGCTGTTTCTGCCCGGTTGCTGCTCTGTTGCCGCCGCCTTTTCTCCGTAACGGTCCGTATTTGCTCACCTCGGTTTCAATCGACTCTCCAGGAAAAATGCCGAGGATACACACCAACCCCTCTTCTCCTACCTCCCGCGCAGTTTAATTCCTGCAAGAGCCGGGGTCTCGCCTCTTATTCCTCGCCCGGATTAAATTTAATCGTCGTTTGCGCGGCAACACGTATTCAAATATTCGTGAGCTTTTCGACTCTCCGAGAACTCAACCTACTCCAATGCTTTTGCGTTCGCCCTTCGTCCCCCCCCCCATCCCCCGAGAATCGCGAGACACTTTTCTTTTTTCTCGAAACATCCGACTCGTCGTCTGTCCTCTTATGTCCGTTTCATTCAATATATATATATATATATATATATATATAATATATATATATATCGCAAGAAGATATGTATAAGAATTAAATTTTTCTGATAGAAGAAATGAATATTCTTCGTAGGGTTGTATCGATTCCGGTGGAAGCGACTCCGAGGGAAGTTTCTCGGAATAAACCGGCGCGGAAGATCACAGGGCGCCCATTGTTCCCGGGGAAATACGTAAAGCCGCTTTGATATGTTTCATTGAGAACGTGCTTCATCGCGGCGGTTCCAGCATGTAAGAAGCCTAGTATAAGAGAGAAGAGAGAGAGAGGAGCGCGAGGGAGAGCCTATAGCGAGAGAGGGGTGGCTCGAGGACGCCGGGGAGCCCTCAATCGCGAGAATGCTTGAAAATACAAAGAGTCTCTTTGACGAAGTGGACAACGACCGAAATTAGAACTCGGTGAACGACACTGCTCGTTCCACTTCGCGGAAATAGCCGTCGTTTCTTCCACGGTCTGTCCACTGTCTATCGAGAGCGATGACGTCTCGTCAGAACGACTCTCATCGTTGAGAATCGAAGTTTTAATTCCCGGGGAATACAGCGGTTCTTGCCGGAGGGTCGGGGCTCTCGGCGAGGCTCTATTCCGAATTCAGAGAATTCCGCGCGGGACATGCATTTATGAATAAATCGATACCTAAACGTTACGCGACGCAGTCGGCCCGTATTTTGTATTTCTAACCATAAAATTTTCTCCGATTCACCGCATTGTCGCGCGCCCGGAGAAACGTCGTACGTGTCAGATCGGCTCGCGCAGCGCTCGCTAAACCATTTCCGGTGTATGAAAGGACAGTGACATCAAAAAGCACGCCCGAGAGTACAAAGAGAGTGCTTCGACGTCCTGTACTTCCAGTTCTCTCTCTCTCTCTCTCTCTCTCTCTCTCTCTCTCTCTCTCTCTCTCTCTCTCTCTCTCTCCCCTCCAAAAACGGAGGAGAATTTCGAATAGAAATTTCGCTCCCGCAGGAAACCTTGAAACGTTTGATTGTCTCCCTCGGCGCGGAACTTATTTCGCTCGGTTTACGTCGACGTAGCCGTTCATTGTTCAAATTCCCTGTCCATGGTCGAAAACTTTCGCCTTCGTTGCGATGATTTATGCCGACGCATACTCTCGCAATCATTCGTAGTGGAACGACTCGCTTGCTGATCGGACTCGTACACTGCTATGATTCTGATTGCTTTTTCAAACGAATGTACAGTCGAAGTCAGACATCGTGCTATTTCAATTCTGATTACGATCATAATGGCTGATTGCCCTGTCTTAATTACCTGCAAGAAGGGTTGGAATAGTTCGTAATTCCTCGAGTAGAATGAGTCGGTCGTAAGCCAGCCCTAAGAAAACCGTAGCATAAACAAGTGATCATAAATCAGTAGAACAATCCAGTACAGATCGGACGTAGCCTCGGTTCTAATTACCTGCAGGAGGAATTGAAATAGTTTGTAATATCCCGAGTGGAACGAGTCGGCGATGAGTCGGCTTCCGTGAAATTTCCCCGTGAAAGTTCGATTTTCGCGGGAATAACGGTGGGTAGAATTTCGCCGGAGCGTTCGTCGGAAGCCCATGGAATCCATGATTATCGGAATAACATAAAGTTTCAGCTCCTTACTTTTCTATCTGCCGCAGAACACGAAGTACATACAAGGAAACTTCGCGTCGACTGGCGGGCGGTGCTGCCAGTGTCTGGCTTGGAAACATGTCCAGAGGAGAAAATAAGAGAAGCATCGAATGGAACTGAAAAATAAGAAACTCCAGCGGAGGGATCTTTGGACGGTAGATTGTATTATCCTGCGAAATTTCATCGTCTCCCTTTCTCGCCGTCTAATTTATCGGTTCGGGATACCGGCATCGGCCAGTAAATGGACAACGAACGTTTTCCCGGTGCGGGCTTCCGGTGGAAAAAGACTTTCGACGAACGAACCGTCGACGGCGACGGTGGTACGGTGCAGTGGTATCGAACGAATCCTCGCCGAGATCCGTGGATCATTTCTGCAGACCGGAGGATCTCCGGGGAGCGCACCGCGGACGTAAACATCGGCGAAACTCCGTCCCATTAATAATAAACGGATCGCGTAAACCTATAAAACGAAGAAAAAGTCTCGGAAAGTCGTCTAGGAGGCCATCAAGATGCATAAGAGATGAAGGGAGTGCGAGGAGAGAGAGAGAGAGAGAGTTCGGCGATGCCACGGTACACTCCCGGAAAAAGCAAACAAAAAACCTGTCGGCGAACATAATCCGCAAACTTGCTGTCCCCTGGATGCAGACGCTTGCTGCATTAAAATTAACGTGTATCGAGTTACCGGCACGGCGTGCTAAGTCGAAAGCATTAAGGAACTCTTGCGGAGAGCTGTTGAGCCGATAGCATCCGCTGTCAACGTTTTACTCGACGTCTCCTCGCTAATTAGGGACAGTGTCGCGGTGGAAGGGCGCGGCTTCGAGCGTGCGACGCCTCGGACGACGGGAATACGAACGAGGAAGAATACCGGGGAATTTAAATTCGTCCTGGGAGCTACCGCAGGAATTCGCATTCCATCGGAGACTGGGCGGATGTCGCACGACCGCCGCGAATAAACCAGCGATATAATTGTAGTGGCAACACTTGGATCCAAGAAGTTCGCGTCCGCAAGCAGACGCGATGCGACCGTGAACCGAGACGGATCTCCCGTTGCAAAGGGCCTTGCCTTGTCTCTTCGGTACAGCCGACGCCGCGCAAAGAAGTCGACGCAGATCAGCGTCCCAGAGGAGATGCTCGAGTAACACCCACCTCTCCGAAGCGTCTCATCTACATTCCGCGCGGATCGTGTTACATAGTAAACGCCGGTTGACAGTTCCGCGAATTAGTCTGCGGCGGGGACGTGACTGGAACCCCTACCTGTCTGGGCTTTCTATGGTCTTTGATTGGCGCGAGACGAAACTCGAGACGAGATTAACAGAACCCGCCAACTCGGGCTGCAACTTTCCCCGGATATCCTTCATCGGTGAATCGGGGGAACGGTGAGCACACCACTCGAAGTTAAACAATTTTTTAAGCTAAACTTGGTAAATCAATTCACTCTGGCCTAATTTCAGAGCTAATCGTGGACTCAGAATTTACTTCAGATTTCACGTAGAGAACAAACTTAGTTTTAATATTGGATACACTGATTGTAGAGGCCTGCGCTGGGCGCTGGTTTATGGCAGGGACATCGCTATTGAACACTGGGCCCGGTACGTTCTTGTATGTTGTTGACGTCCATCCACTCCCAAAAATCGCCGAAAAAGTAGGGATGAAACGATTTGGAAAGGTTTTTGTTATTTTGATTTTATAATACAAGTCGCAAGAACTTTCTTTCCAACCTAATAGAAGTGAAGTTGAGTTGACGAACTCTCGAACCTCCAGTCAGACTGCATCATAGACTCCTCTAGTCAACATCTTTTCTTGTTTTATTGAGCCACTGAAACCTATTATAGGTTTACTTCAGCTTTCACAATTATACATCAGGCTTATAGTTAGTATACAAAGACAGTGTTAATAATCGCTAGAGATGTACATTGCAGTCGTTTAAAAACTGGAAGATAAGCAGGCTTTAACATTTGGTTCAGCAAAGAAAATGTCCGTTTTAAATGGTAGAAAAAATTTAATTTTGCGCAGCTGATTTATATAGACGACACTGCCATAGGACATGATCCATTCCTCGGAGTTATACCTGACAATGAATATGAATAAAATACCATTTCGAAAAGAGTCACCACGTGCACATATTTTTTACAAAATTCTAAGTCGCTAAATAGTTCCAGAAAGAGATAATTTCTCTTCTTTAGAAGCGCTTGACTAGCGCCGAAAGGAGAAACGAATTCAAATAATTTTGATTGAAACCACATAGTGGAGGCTGCACGCGCTCATAAAGCCGAGAAGTGGTTTTAACACACGGCCCACCCCGTCCAGACGATAACAGCCCCCGAGAAAAATGTATCGGGGCTTCTCGGTCGGGAGAGAGAAGCGGGAAACGAGATGGTCGTCGAAACGACGCGATAAAGCTCGTGCTCTCGCCGCTTTCACCCCTTTCCTCGAGTATTGCGAGCTCGTTGGGGGTGAGAGGAGTAGTCGGGCCCGAACGGACGGAATATGTATGCATGAACTCGAGTTCGTCGGCCGGTAAAGTAAGAATACCAATTAGGCGTGCAAACACTGCCCCCCTAATCCCTTCGGGGTGGAAAGAGTGCGAACGCCGTGAACGGCGCGCAGGGCGGTTAGAGCTCGGCGAGAAGTCGCCGTTTAAGTATTTCCTGGTTCGCAGGGAACCGTAGATTGAGCCCGGATACGATAAACAAGCCAGAATTGAATCGATGACGCTACCCTTACCGCGTCGAGTGTTCACGAAAATTCAATCTCCGCGGGGAAGGGTGAGGGGGTTCGACGGGGGTGAGATTCGATTAGCAAGCTTTTTGAGAGAGCGTCGCTTCCACCAACCCCCTCTCTGGGTTACCTTTACGGGGATCCAGGTTGGTTTGGCGAACAGAGGCAGGCCGGGAATTGAAATACAGTCGGGGGTTGATCTTGGGGTCGGAATTAATTGGACGCGCTGTTTGGGTAATCGATGGTACAGGTTTGATCGAGCCGGCCCGGCTCTTTCGACCGAGAATATTAATTGTCAATCGACCCGATGATTCCAGACGTAGGCGGCTGGCGGCGGCGGCTCCCGTGACTGTTTGCTGTCCCGTAAATTGGAAAAACGGGCGAGGCGCCAGTCCACAGGAACCAGTAATTACGTTCCCCCCCCCCCCCTCCCTGCACGCGCAGCCTTTCTTTTTCCCGCCGCTACCTGTCGCGCGTTCACATCCCGAATGTTATTAATCAAAGGTAAACGTGGAAAAAGCGACTGGTCGACATCGGTTTAATAAGTGATTGCGGCAGTCGTTCGGTCGTTGAACCTAGACACGCGAAAGGGAACGCTATTGTACGCCAGTGGAAAGAGACCGCCAGTGATCAGACACGTGCGGGGTAACGGTGTATTTCCCCTTGGAAAGTGAAATCGGTCGGTAATGGATTGAATAAATTTAAATGAACGATAGACTCGGCTGTATTATGTACGCGGCTTTTCAAAGAGACGAGTGGAACAGATCGATCACGAGTCGGACGAACGGGTACCTCGTGATCGGAATTCAAAAGCGCTGGATCAGTACGATACAAATAATTTTTTAGAAAAGGAAAAGAGTTAAATTCAGGTGGGTGGAGCATTACGGGAAAGCATTACTGTCATGAAAGGTGTATCAATGCTCTAACCACCCGGGATACCCCACTTCAATCTCGTCGAGAGGGGTGCCTTGATATCGTCGCACGTAGGCCAGTAAACATTATCTAAACGAGGGGTTGCGGTACCTCGCGACGATTTTAATTTACCGTAATCTTGGCGATATCGGGAGTAGCGGGGCAGGTACACGCGAGCAAACGAGATCGCGCGGCGACACGCGGACGGATATTTTCCGTACAGCCCCCACCGAACCGGATTAATACTCGCGAGCTACCTCCCCTCTGAACGAGCGCGATAGCTAGAAAATGAATGCAAAGTGCGGGGGCGGATAGCACGCGTGTACGGCCAGATAGCGAGGAGCCTACCCGCGGCGTAATGTATGCATGAGTCGGCGACAGAGCGGCTACACCAATTTCGCGGAAGCAAATAGAAACGACGAGTCCGGTCCAGGTGGGACGATCGCGTCAGGAAGTTAGGGAAACGATCCTGTCGTGAAAAGAATTTACACTAGGTACAATGGGGACAATGTAGCGAGTGGAACAAGTCGAGCGTGCGTCAGACATCGTTTGAATTTTGTTCTGAATATAATGAGCTGCTCGAGGATCGTAATACGTTAGATGACTGCATAAGTTCGTGACCGGTTGTCACACATGTTCGTCATTCCTGTTGATGTTCTGTTCTAATTGTAGAAAAGAATGGTGACCATATAATTGATTAATGAAGCTGTACTCTTTAAAATTTGACCATTGAATTCTATATTTATAAATCGGGCACAAACTTATCCAATCATCTGATAGAATATACCCGTACAACATCGGAATAGAACAGTGTCTGTGAGTTTTGATGATCGTGTACCTGTTCTTGCTGCAACTTGAATGCCATCATTGGCTCGTGCAGGGAAAGTCAGTTCCATCAATTCGGCAGCGTGAACGTGGACGATCACCACGTGCAAACCACGTTCAGAAGTTAATAAAAAGGTGACAAAACGATTCACCGTTCCGATAGACGTTACCAAAGTCGGGCCCGGCCGCCATCGATCTTAGTTACGTGCCAGAATAATATATAATGGCCAATAATGTCGGGGCGATGAATCAAACTATTGGGGATATTCTATCGACAAGCTGTCACCGCTATTATACATTGCGTCCAACATAAATATATTATGACAGACGCCACGTACACGGGCCGAAGAAAAGAAAGGGATGGCGCCGGCTAGATGAATCCATCATACATCGTATTTACCCGCAGCTCATCTTTCTTTATGGTCGGTCAATGGCGTCATGGGGGACGGATGGGGGTGGAACCCCGCCCAACGGCGAAAGTACGAAATTTATACGGCCGGCTGGCTACCCGTAAAGCCTCGACGTTTACTGTCGTACAAATCACAATCCGTTACGCAAGAATGTCTTCGCATGAGCCTATTAGGTCACGCGAGCCGGCCTGACCAGATCGATGGATCGTAAAATCCATTTTTACACGTGCGTGAATGGTGTCATGCGTACGCCCGAACTGGCGGCCACCGAGGGGAAAATTCTGCGAAGTCATTTGCTGCCCGGAACTAGTAGCGCGAGTCCGCCCTTAGCCGGACGGATTGGTGCCACTAGGGCTGCAATGCTCTACAACACATATTTCGAGTTTTGGTGAAGTTTATTCGCCGACCAAAGACATGCTTGTGCCTACAGGCTTTGGTAAGAATTATTAATTCTATAATGATTATCGACGATATCAAAAATAACTTGTTAGTGTATGTGCACATGACAGAAACATTAACCTATAGTTTTAATAGAACCGCAGGAGCTCTCATAGCGTTTCAGAGAGCTCATAAGTGTCCCAACACTATAATTCTTCGACTGGCATAAATTTTGCACTTTAGTTTCGGCATAAACGTCTCGCGCTGCTATTAACTCCGAGGAGTCACCGATAGAACATATAAAAATTACGGTTTCCTCTAAAGAAGAAGAAAAAACGCAGTTCTCACAAAAAGTCTCAGAATCAAACACGACCGCGCATTAAACAAAGGATTAAAGGTCGCGTTTCCGCGTGTAATGGCCGAACGGTGAATATCAATTAGCCTATATTAATTCCGATAGAGTGGTCTCTAGCGCCAGGTTCGCCATTTCTTCGGGTATTTTTCCGGCCGTTGGGGGTCCCGCGGGTCCGGCCGAACGATCCTCTAAATTTCGTTATATCCTCGTAACCAGGTGCGGCTCGGCCGCTGGGGAGCGATAATTTTCCTGCGCCTCGAACATTTTTCCCGTTGGATTCCTCAAAAATCCGCGCCACGAAGTCGCGGCAGCGGGGGGAGGGAAGGGCGTTAGGGGAGAGTATAAATGATGGGTGACAAGGGCGAACGAGTCGCCGGGCCGGAACTGTCGCCATAATTTCACATTCGGTGTTAACGGACGACCCCGAGGATCGTGTCGTTCGCCTCCGCGGAGCCGCCTTAATCGCAGCTGCAGACGGCGTCGTTCAAACGTTTCCGCCCCCTCAAAGTTTTCCCACACCTCCCCTCTCTCTCTCTCTCTCTCCCTCTTTCTCTTTTCTCTGTCTATGTATTTGTCTTTCTCGCTCTGGCCAGGCATCGTCTAGTTCGAGCGTTAGTCGGTGCATTTTGCCTGGCTGCGAAATAATACATTGCAGTCACACCTCGGCGCCGTTAATGCAACATCTGGCAAAGTTTGCGGAGACAGACATTCACGGCGCCAGGGCCCGGTGAACGGATAAGTATTGATTCTCCCCGGGCCAAACGCGTGTCTGACTCTCTGTGTGTGCCTTTATGTCTCTCTATACCTGTGCACGTGTGTCTTCACGTGTATGGAGACGCGGGAGAGTATGTGTTCGCTGGTCTCGTGGTCGCTTGAATATTCCTTGATCCTATCACCGTATTCCCTTTCACCCGTTCGAGACGCTCGCGGTACTGTTAAAACCGTAACCAGCCTGTCTGATCACGAACAGTCCTGATCCGCTCCACCGTCTGACAGCGAACGGATCTATTCTACTTGTCTCGCCCGTTGATTGCCCCTATTCCCTCGCGGCTGGCTCGTCACGTCGCTGTTCTATCGTAGACGCGATCCCCCACGATTTACCCTGCCGACCATAAAGACAATACTACTCAACGCTCGAAAGTCGCGGGACGCTTAAGTGCCACATTGTGAGAAATAAAACAGATTTACCTTGGTCGACTGCTCGAGCTCGCCGTGCCATCATTATGAAGAAATGTGGTTATTTGTAAATAAAGTGGAACGTGCACTTTAACCCTTTAACTACGGCTCGTCGTCAATAGACGACGCTACGGGGGTCGCTTATTGACTTTTGTTGATTTCATAAAGAAGACAACAAGCTTGGAGGGACTAATTTTCTTAGCATACGTATTTCTTATATAATATACAGGGTGTCCCAGCTAACTTGACCACTTTGAATATCTTTGTTGTTTTTAAAGATACGTCAAATGTCTGAAGGACAATGTTGAATGGTAAAATGGGGCTCATAAGATACCAACAAAATTTTTTTTTCATGTAATTTTTTTTAGAGATATGAAGGTCATCTTCATTTTTTTAATGGAATGAGGTATTTTTTAATACATCAATCGATGCAGCTGGACATTCGTTATAAAAAAGTACTAACCTATGTATGTCGAAAAGTTAGTAGTTCAGGAGATATTTCAATTTAAAAAACCCTAAAATACCATTACCGTCGTACTAAGACGTTACATAAGTAAGTAAACACTAACGTCTATCTTTCTTTTTGTTTCGCGTTTAGACAGACACATTTGTGGATATGTACCGGTAGCTAAAGGGTTAATCTTTCATTTGGAAATCAATGTGGAAACATTTTCAAAGGATCCATCTCTCATTCTGATTTATAACTGGATTTATGTTAACGAAAGCTGTAAATGAAAATGTGAAACGGTTTAAAAAATTTAGTTATACTACTTGTAACTTGTTAAAATTATTTATAGGAGAATTTTGCAGTAAGAGGAGTGTGTTCGAGTATACCGAACCGAACGGTATTATTAAAACGAACGAACTTTCAATAGAACGTATCTGCAGAGGGTGTACGAAACGAGTTATTACAAGCCGTATTTTTTATCGGCTCCGCTTTGGCGCTCGGTAATAGCCTTGATATTTTCAATAAATCGTCGATCATCCTTGATCGGTCGGTCGAACATTGATGAAACTTGCCATCGCGTCTAAATATTGATATCGCGCGGCCCGGCTCCGAGTTGGAATTAATTTCGACGCGTATTTGAGGGCTCTGTTTTTCCAGGGTGGCCTTGTACCGGGGCCGATAGAGATTTCCGGCGCTTAATCGCGCCAATTAATTTAGCCCCGGCCCGGAGAGCCAGAAGATGCTAATTGACCATTCGGCACAACTAAATTACCCTTCGCAGAGTCAACAGAATTCCACGTATTTCCGCGCGGGATACCTCCACTTATCCGTATCGCGTTCGCACGCGTGCGCGCAGCCTGGAATCTTTGATCTCCAATCACTGATTGACCGGGCCCCCGCCATCGGCAAACGTAAGTAATAACTCGCCTGTCCCCTGTAATCCCAGTCTGTTTGCCATCGTTCGGTGAACGGAATGCAGAGCAAATGTTTATGGCCGAGAAACCCGTTTGGTTGTTCTTGCCGAACGATTTAATTAAAACTGTTGCTCGACCGAGGTCTCGATCAAAAATTCGTTTGATCGTTTTGAGGGAGGATCGAGGACGGTGGATCGCAGTTTTCGGTGAGGTAAGATGGTCGTTGCTCGCTGGCCCAGACAGTAGATTACTCGCTGAACTGCTCGGTATTATATTCTGGAAACTCACGCCGTGATAACTCGACCTTCGGTGTAGCTTTCACCTGGCTGCATAGTTCTCCATGGAGTGTTAGTCGGCACAGCGACTCCTGGGATCGCTGGCGGAAGGCCTGCCATTTAAAAAAAAAATTCGAAACCGGCAAAATGATGACCCCCCCTAATTTCTCACGGACTACAACATATTTCATTTAGAACAAAATCGACGATGGTGCCTGCAAAAAGTGATCGATTCGGCATGGAATGACCCTAATACGATAACTGTTTTCATCGCGAAGGAAAAAATTAATTTCGATCGGCAGAGAAATGGTCGACGGAAACCCCTAGATATTCTTCGTCCGATGAAAATCGAGCTTGTTTGAAATAATATCGGAGATTCGTTGATTTTGACATGTGGGCGTTGTTAGCGGATCCGCTCGGTAGGTTTAACGAGCAGTTCTGATCCGCTGATCTCGCGGCAGGCTGCGATTAATCCCTCGAAATGTCATCGCTAATGCGGGGGTCGCATTCATCGGATCCGCAACCCCGCGAGAGCTTCCGATAAATGCCACCGTCTACGAAAGCAGTTAACAACGAGTCAGAGGAAATGCATAATTCACTGGGGGTTTTCTATTTGAGCAAGCTCGGTCGGTATCTCCACGAACAGAGACGTGCGTGAGTATGTGTACACGTTAGTGTTCGTCTGTGTTTGTGTATGTGTGTGTGTGCAAGCACCCATGAAGTGTCAGCCAACCGGTCAACCGTGTCTGATCCCTGAACCAATAAGGGTGGTCATTCGAGTGTCACCGCACCGTCGGTTAACCGATGGTCCTTCGGTTTAGGGGCGATCTATCGGGATACGATCGAGATCGTTGAACCCCTGCCTTACGCCCGGCACAAGGAACAAATGAGGCCTAATTAATCACGTCGATTCGACACCTGTCCGAGAAAGTATTTCTTCGACGTCCGATAATTCATTGACCTGCTCCACTAGCCGCCACTAAATCGACCGAACACGCTCGCCAAGCGGCATCTGTTTTGCCTATTCGACCGATAATCGACTTTTTAATCGGCCCACGATCTGTCCGCCGCTATTCCTGAACCGTCCGACCGCGTACGAAATAATACGAATTATTTATAATTAGCTTCAACTCTGAAATATACACAGCTGCTTTCCTTGTTTTGATTTATCAATATTTAAAGCATTGGATGTTTTATCAGTTGTCTGAGGAAACATTGACACAATCTACTCGATTCATTCTCTCAGATGCAGACCAAAAAGTCCAGCGATATTTATAAATAAGGCTCACGTAAATTTATAATATTAAAAGCATGTAGGTACGTGTCAAATGTACGTTATTCTTCTATCACTTGTCGGCGAAAGTATCGACACATTTCACTTATAAAATTATATGAAACAGAGACAAGATGTTCTGACATGTCTATATAAAATCTATGAGGATGTAGCAATATTTGAAGCAGGTGGATATTTGTCCAATTAATTTAGTCGTTGCAGTAATTATCTGAGAATGTATTGACCCATTCTACTTATAGAATAATCGTAAACAGAGACAAGATCTTCTGGCGTGTCTAAATAAAATTAATGCAGATGTAGCTATATTTAAAGCATGTGGATATTCGTCCAATTAATTTATGCATTACATTGATTGTCTGAGAATGTATTGACCCATTCCACTTATAAAATAATCGCAAACAGAAGCAAAATCCAGTGACATTTCTAAGTAAGATTTATGCAGGTGTAGCTGTATTTAAAGCATGTGGATATCCGTCCAATGAAACTACTCATCGCATTGGTGATCTGAGAATGTATTGACCTATTTTGCTTATAAAATTATCTCATCAGAGGCAAAATCCAGTGACATTTGTAGATAAGATTCGTGCAGATATGGGTATATTTGAAGCACGCGGCTATTCGTCCGATTAATTTAATTTTTGTATTGATTGTCCGATATAGCATTGACACGTTCTACTTATACAAGTACTTGAAATATACACTCCCACCGGCACTTCTAAATATTACGTAAATTCACCTATGTTTAAATCGAGGTATTTCTCGAATTGATTTCATTACTGCTTATAGTCGATCGCCCGTCAGAGCATTCACCCATTCTAGTCATTCAATTATCCACGAAGAGGAAGCTCGCGTCCGATGGTACTCTTATTTATCAGCGGGGCTTTTGCATCCGAGCGGCATCGTTTAATCAATCCAGCGATTCTTCTCGATAGCCGGAGAAAACATAGACCCGTTCCACTCGCTCGATTATTTATACAGGCGAGGGAATTTGCGTTCAACGGCGCCCAGTATTCGACGCCCTCGAATAATCCGAAACGGTCGGAGCTCGTGCTCGATAAAAACTTGATAACTTCCCCGATAAGATAATGGACCGATGACTTGATAAAAAGAGGCGGAGCAATTCGTTCCTTCGTAAAAGAAGATTCCCGCTAAACATTTAGCCGGGACCGCGATCCCGAAGCTTCGCCGAGGAGAAAATTTCCGAATCACCGTCCTAGGAGATTTGTAGCGGCTGAATCCGGGCCGCATCGGGTGCAACGACGTGCAACAAAGTGCTCGGCCACGCTCGTACTCCGTCGAGAGAGAGAGAGAGAGAGAGAGAGAGAGAGAGAGAAAGAGGGAGGGAGAAGAGAGAAAGCCGGAATTCGCGGCTGCATAATGCACGAGCTTATCGTCGCCGTGGGAACAAAAATTTCCGGGCGTCCTTTCGCCCGAATAAACCGGGAGGAATCATTCGCGTTCGAATATTGTCGCGCGACACAAAAATTACGAGAAAGGGGAACGGTGTGCTTGCACGGATTAATTTGCTGCTCGCGCTCCTCGACCCGGATGACTGGGTTAGAATGACGAAGAGGAACGAGTGGTAATAAATCCGGCACACATTTTTGCAGAAATGAATCTCGCCGAAACCATCCCTATTTTTTCGATGATAAATCTATTCTTCAGCGTACACGTTTGGCTGGCCACGATGCTCCGTCGTTGGTCATTCCAGTACGAGGATAATTATATTACAGCTTATATGCACAAAAGTTCTCAGAGGCCAAATGAAAAATTCGCTTGACCAACTTTCAATCCCATTATAAAACTTCTTCATTGTTTCCCTGTCGATCGATAGCAAGTTGTGGATTTTTATGTTCTTGAGTGATCATAGACCAATTTACATTCGAGTCACAGAAAATTCCGTCGGAACAACAAACTGCGACATCATTGAACACCGTGGAAAAATTCCTTCAAATGAATAATTTACAGAAATTCACAGTCCAACAGTCGTTTACATGTACAGTGGTAAAAAAAAAAGATGCCTCTATAAATTTGGTTGGAACGGTGAATATTTACGCGAGCACAGACGGAATAATTTCACGTAAAATTTCAAGGGTTGGCTGAAATGTTCCGGGGCTGTTGCGAAGCAGGATCGACCAACCCACCTGTTAAGAAGCCATCAAAAGTTCCTGGCTGGTCCAATAGTTTCCGGGACGGGGAATATTTTCATTGGACTTGTCTCGATCCATTTGAACGGTCCGGGACGAGTCCGTTCGAGCCGAATTCACGGTTCGCGTACCTAATCCGGGGCTGTTTGAACGATACACTTTTCGTCCCGACAAATATTTGACTCCACCGGAGAAAAGTCGTAATTGCTGGTGATTCTGCTCGGTCCAGGACGATGTTCGTTTCGTTCGGAGGGTAGACAGGGCTTGAAATCCGTCGCGCGGAATACGGCGTGTATTTAATTAAAAGCGTGATGAAGTTGATATAAAGCTTCTACGGGAGAGCTTAGAACGGCAACGCGTACTATGGTAATCCTGGCTCTTTCTCTTCTTCCTCTCGCACTCTCTCTCTCTCTCTCTCTCTCCATATATATATGTATGTGTATGACTTTCTCTCTTTCTCTGTCGGTCTCGCTCTCTCATCCAACAAAAGGCGCATCCGACTTTCCGCGTTCCTGTTGCAACAACTATTCAACTCACGCAGAGAATTCCGACGTCCTTTGAAATCCTCGACCGACCAGAGAAGCCTGTATTGGTCTGCGGTCGAGAACCGCCCCGACCATGCACATCCGGACAGCACAATGCATTCAAGCATCGACACGCCGCAGTCTTTTATAGCTGAAATCTGTCCGATAGAAACGTTGATCCGTGAAGTAGCCGATAAAACACTCCCGGGCACTCGTCAAATGTGAAATGTCTCGAGATTACGGTCGTCAAATTTTCGGAACTTGCGTAAAATACAATATGTACTTGGGAGGGGTCTGCAGGAACCCGAAAATGTAGGGGTGTCGAAGATTTCGAGAATCCCGTTAATTTCGAGGATCCCGATCATGTCGAGAATTTCAAAATTTTCGAAGGAAATTCTCGTGTCGAGTCGGGCCGACATATTCGGGTTCTCGCACACCTCCAGCACTTAGCTACAAGTGGATCGATGTCTACACTTATTTGAAACACTGGACTCCGAAAACTGCACGGAATATTCTGCATTTTATTATGCAAATGCAAGTTCGTTCCGAGGAATTGGGATCGAGTCAAGATTTAATGATTAAAATATTAGAAATTCCTATGAGTCCCTTTCAGATATTCACTTGACTATGCACATACAAAAATGTAATTATAAAGATTCGAATCGCACGACTAACCTGATCAAGTTTATGCAAATATAATTTTCCACCAGTAAAATTGGAATCAGCTACAAATATTGGATTGATCGTAAAAATATTAAGGGTACCCTAGTTGTATCATAAAATAAAGTCAAAGTATACACTAACCAAAAACTCCATTAAAATCATCGATGAAGAGCGTCGGCAAGACGTCCAATATTCGAGTGAAGCGATTACCTGTCCAGCAGCCCGAAGCGATAACGCTCGAATATAAAAATAGAGATCTTGATGTATCATAAAATCGAAGGGGACCAGCTTAAAATAGTGAATGATCGAATAAATATCAGAGCCCGTCTGCACGAGAGCCGGGCTATCAATTCACTGTTTCCTGGGCATATTCATAAAAATAACCAACATTTTATAGGATGGACGCAGAAGTCCGGCGAGCGTTAATCGCGCGACAAAATGGCCGTGGTCGTCGCAGTGGATTTTTACGGCTCGTCGTCAACACCGCGAGCAGTTTAATGGACAATCGAACGACTGGTGAGTATTCACGCGACAATGAGCCGAGCTCGCACGGATTTAGAAAAATCAAGAATAAATCTAATTACCCACGTCGACCAATCCCGGTGACATTTATTCAAATTATTTCATTTCATTCGCACAATATTTAAAACACGTACTTGTGCAGGTATATACACAGTTGCTCGAATTATTCCGGCAATTGTCCATTATCTGAGAAAATATTGACCCATTCTACTTATACAATTTTACCTCAAATAGAGATAGATTTTTTCATTGATGTATCGAAAAATGTTGTATGCTGACTTACTTGTGTTGAGAGCAAGAACGTATCTGCGCAACGTATTCAATATTTCAGCAATCGCCCGAGAAAATATTGACCCATTCTACTTATACAATTTCACCTCAAATTGAAACTGATACATTTCTGTTTTTAATTATAATTTATGCTGACTTACTTGTGTTGAAAGCAAGAACGTATCTCTGCGAAATGTATTCAATATTTCATCAATCGTCCCAGAGAATATTGACCCATTCCACTTATACAATTTTACCTCAAATAAAACCTGATTAAATTGATGTTTCTAAAAATGATTTATGCACTTATTCAATATTTCATTGACCCTCTGAGAAATCATTAACTACATGCATTTCTAATCACGACTCGTATAGATTGATCTAAATTAAGAGTAAAGTGGAGTTTGAGGAATGAATTAATTTATTTGATTGAGTATCTGAGAAAGCGTTGAGCTGTTCTACTTATTCCAATATTTCTGAAGGAGACGTCAATCTGGGCAGGTCAAAGCTCTCGCCGTGAAGACCGCGAGCAGTTTAATGGACAATCGAACGACAGGTGAGTAATTCACGGGACAATGAGCCGAGGCTGAGAGCGGCGATTTGCAAAAATAGAAAATAAATCGTCCGGGATTTACATAGCCGGATGCGTCGTTCGGCCGGATGCAATAACGAGTCGCGCGCGCGCGCATACACACACGCGGCCTCCATACGGTCGCTTGTAAATTTTTGGTCGAACGATCATTGGCCCGCGAACGATATTTAATCGGACAGATTCGGCATATTTCCGCATTCGCGCAAGCGTCCTCGCACTTTGTGGCCCAGCCCGGCGCGGCGCGGCTGGTTTCAACCCCGTAATAATCCTGTTTTTCTGCATCGGCTGGCCCGTAAAAAGACTGTCCCGGAATCGCATTCGGCGCGCAACTAATTGACAGAGAATTTCAATAAACAGGGATTACGTTGAATCGTCGGAACAACGCCGGACAACGCGCCGCCCCTGTAAAATCTGATTGTGCGCCCTGCGTCGATGTCCCGCGCGCAAAGGCCGCCCTCTCGTTCCTTTCTAATTTTCCCTGGAACACTGTCCCCACCGTTTCCATGGAAATCCTCATTGGATCGTGTAACATGTTACTCGCGGTTCGACCGCGGGACTTTATGCAAATTCCCGCTATTGTCCGATTTTACACAAGCGCCGAAATTAAAAGAAATTTGTTCGTCCCTTGAACTTGTATCACCGCTAAAATAATCGTACTTACTTCTACCCGTAATTTTATGGAGGGGTGAAAGACAGAATTGATTTGTTTCCACGAAGGAAATCGGAAATGTATTTTTTTGTAGAAACAGCAGTGATAAAAATGTTTGCGAAGAGTGTGAAAGGGTTTTCGAGCGGAGGTTTGATGGATCGAGATTGAACTGTCCTACCGAACACCGTGTCGTTCCATTTCCGTAACAGATAGAGCATCGATACTTCACTCGTTCAATCGGAATACCATCCACGCTTTGTCTACATCAAGACTATTGACTTCGTTATATACTACACGAAGTTCCACCACCGTTTGCCTGATCGATGTTACTGCAGTTCTACTTACATAATTACGTAACTTCGACTGAGTACTATCTCCTGCTTCCCGCACACATACACAAACAGCATTCGATGCACCGTGTGTTGTGCGCGATGCATTGTTTCCCGTCTGACCAGTGACTCGGTTGATCTACTGACTTACGTAATTTTAGCTGTAATTGTCTGATTATACAAGCAGAGATTCTATCTGACCGGGGACAATGCCAATCCACTGATCTATCAGATTTGCTGCTATTGCCTGCTTAGACACGCGAATTTTTTTTTCGTCCGACCATAAATAATGCTGATCTACTCGCTTATTGCAACATAACGGTAGTTTTCCTGATCCTATCTTTTACCTTCTGTCCGGCAACTATTTCTGTCTGACTAGTGACTTATTCATTCCACTGAACGAAATAATTTTAGCCGTTGTAGTTTATCGTTCTAGAAATTTACCATTCTATCCAGCGGTAATTTTATCCGCAGTTTTCGAGCTAACCATTGTCAATCTTCATTTCTCTGTTTATCATAATTTTATACCTATCCAACGAGCGACTATTGATTTTCTTATTTTCGTTACAATTGTTTAATTTCATGCATCCACTGGCTGTCTGACTCGAGAGAGACTTGATCTACTGTCTTGAATAATATCAGCAGTAACTGTTTAGCATATACATACATCCACTTTGTGTCTGACTAGAGAGAGACTCGATCTACTGTCTCAGCTCAATTGAATTACAATGCTCTGATCAAATATACCTAGAGTTAGTCTGACCAGTGACAAGTATCGCGCGCGCGATCTACTAATTTAAGAAAACTACAATCGCGATATCGTCGACGTCCGACCGCAAGCAATCTTGATCTACTGGTCCGAGTAATTCCACTTGTAATTGTCCGATCAGAGACACCCCCACAATCTATTTACATTTAGCGATATGTACTCGTTCTAACCATTAGGGACCATTTTAGTCCGCAGTTGTAACCAGGAACCCATGTACTTTATCGTACGACCAAGCACTGGCTCGTTCTACTTGCATCGCACGTACTGCACTGTTCTGAATGTCTGATCGGATACTACTCCCTCTTAATTGTCTAGCCAAGAACTGCGCTGTGTTTCACCTGCGTTATCAGATGCTGTCGCCCTTTACCAGTCCGGCCAAGATCATTCTACACTACTTGCACACCTAAGAACTGTTCCCTCAGTGTCCTATCAAAACTACGAAACATCACATACAAGTAGACAGCGGATTTTATGCATTTACGACAAAAACAAGATTTTAAACAAAGTCTAACAAATATGGATGTTACGCTTTTCTTTTTAAATGAAATAAAATTTCGAAATAAACGCATTAATGATGCGTTTGCAGAGTTTTTATAATGAATTATGTCAATCTTTGATCATGATTACTCTAAAATATTAAACATAGTCAACCTGGAAACATTATCTGATCGAAGAATACTATCCGACCAGAGCTTTATTTTTAATTTGATAAATAATAATATTGATTATCCTGCACTCCTGAGGCAAATCAATTTCCACGTACCTGAACGTGTTTTGAGAACGAGACCAGGAATTCAAACAATGAAATCCAAATCCACATATGGAGGAATAAATCCTTTAAATCGCATTATTGCAAGCTCAAACATACTGTATAATAATATTGATTTTTTTTAACGGCACGTTACAGGAATTCAAAAGAAAATTACGCAAGATTATTTTTTTATGTCGTACCTGTATTTGTTTAGTTTCGCGATCGTCCCTTTTATGTAAATTTTAGGTTAAGCCTTTTTTTGTTATGTTTCTTTTTGTTTTTATCAGTTCTACTGTAAACATTTATATAAAAGGACCTCGGTCCGCATATAATAATAATAATTAGAAGCATTGGTTTACGAAATGATGCGCAGAAAAGATTTTTCAAAAATTATAATTTACAAGGTTACATGTAAAAGTAAAAAAGGCATTTTTCAAAACTTTTTTATTTGGGTCCTTAATGAAAATTTAAAATATATGTTTCGTGGATCTATAGTGGTTACACACATGCTGAACATTTCATCGAAATCGATTAACATATGCACGAGCTTAAAAGCGGTTAAAAATGGTGAAAATGGTAGTTTTACATGTATTTTGCATGTAACCTTGTAAATTATAATTTTTGGATAGTCTTTTTTGCATATCATTTCGTAAACCACTGCTCCTAATTGATTATAAAAAATCAGGTACAATTATAAAACAGTTATTCTGTTTTAAAGGGCGTTCGAACACTTTCGTTACCCACTGTACGTAGCCATACAAAAAATGTAAATTTTCGTTTCGCTTCTAGGACATTTTCCGAGATAAAGACGTTTTAATCAAAATGTTACAGCGAGGGGTTAAACGGCAGAAAATTGGGGAAACGGAAAACCGTGGGCCAGATCGAGCCCGGATTGTCGTGAATATTAAGCAGCCCGTTGGCTCAGGTTTTTTGTTGACATTCCGCAGCACGGAACCGGTTTGCACTGCCGTCGGCAACAGCAAACATCGTGCGCAGCGTTCTGCGCATCGATCAGTCGAGCGAGCACCGAGAGGCGAGCGGCGAAGTTGGAATTCGATGGAACGCATTACCGCTTAATATTCGTCCGGCCGCGGCTCGTGAAACTTTCAGACATTTCGATGCAACGTTTGATTGCGTTTTCATTCAGAGGCCACCTTCGTCAAACTGTAGACATTAATTACAACGCGTGCGTGTTTGCGCGGTCGCGCGCGCGCGCGCGCGCTTTTGACGTGACGTGTGCCCGCGCAACGGGTTACAACCGAGGCGCTTTTAATCACGTTTCATTAATTCGAAATACAGAATAAAATAATATCGGGGTGCACAACGCACGGCGTGTATCGCTCGAAATTTCAATATTGGTTTAACAAAATGGCCCTGGAACGACGGGACCGCCGCCGCATAGGAAACGGACGTTTAATTAAAACGCGGACGGCCATTCGACCGAAAGAATCGACCGGGCTTTCAGGTGCAAACACCGTAAGGCCGGGGCGACGGTATGCAAAACGCCCGCCCATTGTAGTAAACAAATTTTTAAGGGGGTGCGATAAGCAGATTAAACCAAAATGCAGTTTGCATGGAAATAGGAATCCGCGAAAATTCCGACTCGAGACCGTGCCTCTGCTCGCGGCTCCGCACCGGAGAAAAACCAGTCGGGAAATCTTTTTACCTAGCCTCGCCTCCGAACAATTTTCAGAAACGATCGCTCTGTGTTTCCTGCTGGAATCGCGATCGTAAACCGAGCCATGTGCCAGGGGAAAATGTGCAAGATGTACCGGATTGGTATCCTTACGCAAACACCACTATTTCAGAGAAAAAGTATGTTTTAAATTGTCACATTAAAATGGTTAAATCGATGTAATAAAATGTCCTCGTAAAATAGGATCAAATTAAAATCTGCAATAAAAACGTGTCATCATGACACCGTGAGAGCGTCACAAGTGCCCCCCGATTTTTCCGCACCGGAAAGCAGGAAATTTCGAGTAGTTATTGTCCCGGCAAATGAGGGATATGACGTTCCAGTAGTATAACCGTAGGATAAATGCGGCTGGCAATAAAAGCGATCGGAAGTCGAGCAAGAATTGTACGGAACATTGTCGCGGCAATAATCGTAGCTAGTATCGCGGCAATAAAGGTAACTGTTCGTGCCTATTATCGAAACGCGATCATAGAAATGTGCGCACTCGTTATCGCGCGCGCGATCGTTCGGCGTTTAAGCAATTATCTTTAATCCTATCGGAACCGGGATAAATCTTCGGGATCGTTTAAAGCGGGAAGCGGTGTATGGACTCGGAATTCGGCCGATATTATTACAGCGAGATAGCCCGGAAGTTTCCGGTTTCAATTTCCCGTCAATAACTAACTTTTTTCGAGAGTTTGCAATCGGTCCTGATTTCGGTGTTGCACGCTCGAATCGTTAATTCCGTATCGAATCTCATCCGACCGATAAAATGCACTTCGCTAGATGCATTAACATATTTAAAGGAATTTTCACATGAACCTGAAAAATGTGTTACATAAATTAATGTATTTAATACTACCCCTAATAGAAGATATACAAATGAACCTAAAAAATGTGTTACATAAATTAATGTATTTAATACTACCCCTAATAGAGAATATACAAATGAACCTTAAAAATGTGTTACATAAATTAATAGATTTAATACCACTCCTAATAGAGTCTATACTACTAAAGAACAAAATATTTTCTTCATATATGAGAAGGTTTGTTGTTGACTAAATTTTGTATCGTTACTGGAAATATTCTTCACGTCAAATATATTAATAATTATACCGACAGGTATATTTGATGAGATACTTTTTACCCGGAGCGCCTGTCCAATATTAACGAATCTGTAACTGGATATTAATTTAGCTTCGCTGCGTGGAAAACGTAACGACGTAACGTTGATATAAATGATTAACCACAGAAATGAATAGGTGGAATACAACACCGTGAATTATTTATATCAATATCAACTTCGTTTCTATTTCACTCCCGTTCGTCACGATTATCTTCTAAGATTGTCTAAAGACAGTTGTTACTTTGCAATAGAGATCTTCGGAGACGGTACAAATTGATCTCTCTCTTCCAGTTCACACTTCACGTGAGAATAATTCATCGTGTGTCAGTTTAACTAAGTTTCGCGAATGGGGAGTAGATTATTGCCCCCAATTTTTCGCGGATCGAGGATCGATTTCGGGCGGCAATTGTTGATCTTAAATCTTATCGAGCGATCGTGACGGAACTAGTCACGCTGTGCACACAGCCGTTGATTGCGGCCCGCTATGTTAATTGATCGCCGGTAACCAAAGTTCCGAAGTTCGGTTCTATTGATCGAAGAAATTGATACGTGGCCACCGACGGCGATAGCTCACAGTCATCCGTAGCGCAAGCACGGTCGAAAGCTTGCAAGCGCACTTGCTGTAATTGAGAAGCCTCGACGAAGACGTCGTTCTCGGCCCTGTGAACGTCCACGAGTGTTTAAAGTTTCGAGGTGGGACGCTCTTGCTCGCGGCCCGTCCCTGAACTTCCGCCGAGCAGTTCATTAAACATGAACTGATAAAAATGCTCGCGGAAACTCGTTCCCGTCCCACGGAAATACCCCGGGACACCGTAAGCGAAACGTCTCCGGCCGCTCGGCTTTAAAAAATGCACGCCTTCGGCAACTTTCCCGAAGTAGTTACAACAAGCTGTAACATAAATAAAATCTACATTGTCCTGTCCCGAACAACCTCCCAACTACCAGACTCTATTACGCCTGATAAATGACGAGGCGATACTACTTGCTACCGTGTTCCACGCTTGTTCCGTCGCGGTTACGGCCGAGACGTTTGCTGACTGTCTTCTCGATGCTTGAAATGTTCTATTAGCTCCTCGTGTACTTTTCAGATGGCGGGTAAACCTCTCTGGAAGGCTACTATGGTTGACGACGGAGACTTTGAATTTTTTTGTGGTGACAATATGCAAGACTTGAGGTTTCGGATGAGGTAAAAATCAAAGTGAATCACTCATAGTTTTTTTTACGACGCTCATGAAAATATGCAGCCTCGAATGTTCTAGTGTTTCGATCAGATTGGAGAATGAATATGTTCGGGACATTTAAGGGCACGGAGTTGGAACTTTTTCCTGATTATATACGAGATTTAAGCTTGCAAACAAGACAAAAATCAAATCATTCCACCTTGTAATTTTTTTCCTACAATTTCTTGAAAAACACCTGGTATGATACCAGGAATGATAGCAAATAAAATGCTAGGACCTCATTGCATCTCTATGGCTACCCAACAGCACCCGAAACACAGGGTCTATATCGAGGCGACGACGCCTCTGTCAAGCCATTCGCGGTGGCATCGAATCGAATTTACAGTGGCAGTCAGCACCTCTGAAAAAGAAAGCGTTCCCATGGGAGGCCATAACGATCATTCACCGGCGGTCGTTAGGGAACAAAGAATCCCTCGTACCTCCGAAAATATGGAGAGGGACGAGGACATTAGCGGCGGTTATCGACGTCGCGAGAGGCGAGAGCTACCGGAGGCCATTCAACCACGGCGATCAGATAGGTCTCCTATACTTTTTGCAGATGTTCGCGTCTTTGACTTTCTCTCTCCCTCTATCTCCTAGCAGAGAGAGGGGACTAATTAAACGCGCGAAACGACAGTCAGCCGTGGCCGGATTTTCACGGGTAATTAATCGAGCATAATATCAGCGCGTCGGTTCGCGGCGTGGGGACCCGACTCCGCTCTGCTGTCGGCGTTGCGCTGACGCGTCAGAATGAAGGAAGCTGCTTGCTAAACCGCGGCAGATTATCCTCGCGCGTCGCTCCTTGAAACTCGCATATTTCGTGGTCGAGTGTCGAGCTACGTTGCTGCCGGATGCGGCTCCCGCTCAGGCTCGAAATCGCTGGCTTAATTGGCGGCCACTCGAATCCGAAAGTTCCGAGTGGCACGGCCTCGGATAAATCAGACCGAGAATTCGGCCTCAACTCCCACCGATTTTTCCTCGATCATCTTCTCGATCTCATACCGAACATGTTCGTCGCCAATGCTTTCGTCACTGTACTGCTCGAGGCAAAACTTTGTGGAACAGAAAGCAAGTAATACGATTTATTTCACATTAATTAGAATAGCTTTTATAAATGTATGATGAATACAGCGAGCTCGTTAACTGTCAGCCAATAAACAAAGCGCGGGTATATGCCATAATCAAATGTTATAAATGAAGTATTCCAATTACGTAAACACACGTCCGGAAGAGTGGAAACGAAATTATATGATTAAATTTCAATACACCGATAAAAATGGTAACGGCTTTAATCACGGCGCTGATTTTGTTGTAATTTGCATGGCCGCGGACCACGGCGAATGCATAAACATTCGCGGTATGCTAATTACGGCCGAGGCTGTTTTTTCCCACCGTTGAAACACGCGAATATGTGTGTTTTGGATAGGACGAAAGTAGTCCATTAACGAATCCCGCGAATCTCGTTCCGAAATCAATTCCGGTGACGTAAACAGGCGCATGTGATGGGAGAGAGAGGGAGAGAGAGTAGCGTGGGCGTTGCGCCGTGTGATTTATCTGTCCGTTTTTCACTGCGAGAGCGTAAAATGTTACGGATTTCCAGATCGATTATTTATAAAATTTATAAAGTTGACCAAACGCAATCGAGCTTGCAGCAAAGAAGTCGAGGGTTGTGTGAAAATGAAACCAAAGGGAAACAACAGGACACAGGAGACAGCATCCACCAACACAAACGCAAACCGCGGCAAACAGAATACAACCAACCTTCAAAGGGACAGCACATACACTCTTGAAAAGTTTCAGCAACAGTCACACACTTCAGAAATGTTCTTAAAGTTGGGAGCATGATACTTGGGGAGAATTTCTGTGAAACGCCACAGATGCTGGTAGTTCCAAGGCATTAATGAATTGAATTTCGGTGCAGGTGCGATAGAAACCAAACGAGAACAACAGAGAAAGTATTTAAATCAGATAGAAACTATGCCAGCTTTTTTGGAAGTTGGCCAGAGGAAGGGAAGGGCGGTTAAATGTCACACGTTTAAATAAACCGCGGCAAATGACAATTTAGCCGGCAGCTGCTGATGAAATAAACTTCGTCGCAGTAAAAGTCCTCCTGTTGCATTATCTCGCCGCAACACAGCGCTTGGGAACGCCGGTGCAGCACGCGGCGCCACCAGGAAACCATCCCCAGGTCTCCATCCCCCTTTTTACCTTCGGGGTAAAAAAGAAAGTGCGCTGGCAGGATCGTAGATTTCCGGTTTGCGCGTCATCTCCGCGAACTCAGCGTTAGAGTGGAGAGAAAGAGAGAGGAGAACAGGGTGGAAAGACAGTCGGTGGCAGCAGACTTTCGGGCCGGCTTTATTAATTATTAAAACAGGCTATAAAATTATTTGATACGGCCGGAGCGGGGCAGAAGTGCGCGAGCGCGGCACGTATGAATTTCGCGCGCTGCATTATTCAACGGGCAGTTTGCATAACAATTATGGCGGAGATTTTAGCATAGCGAGCGGAGAGAATGGGCGAGAGCCGCGGGAACAAAAGTACACGACCGGCGATACAAGCGCGTCTGCCACCGGAAGGACGAAACGATCTCGAAGCCTGTTCCTTCGTTTGCAATTCCATTTTTCATTCGAACCTCTTCCTCCGTCTTCTTCTTCTTCTTCCACTTCTTTCGCTTCTTCTTTTTAGCCTGTACTCACCCTTCGAACTTTGCCAACCCTCGGGAATCGCGGTCGGACGCGAACAGATAGACGAGGAATTTTCAAACTCGAGGGAAATTCTCTGTTTTGTTTGTAAATTTCTTTTACGGGAAGTTACATCGACGATTTTTTCAAACTTTACTGCAATACTCGACGTCCCTGTTTAGTCGGAAGTTAAATGAAGTTCGTATATCCAATTCTGTTGTTCTTGCGCGGCAATGGAGTGCCATCACGGAAGATTGAAGACCATTGTTTAAACTGTCCCCATTTTGTTATCGTTCACGGTAAATAAATAATCTCAAACCATTGGGAAACTCGATAATATCGACATGTTATGGAAAATTTCCATATTTTTTACACAAGCAAATTCGCGATACTGGAACAGCAACATTCGAAAATCCTGCCTCGATATAGCACGGCAAAAAATCCGAAAGCCGCTCCTAAAGTATCATCGGGAAATGTCGTCGTAACTTCGAGTAGAAAACGATTATTTCACGTGTTTCGTTTTATTTTTGCAGAAGAAACCCGTGCAGGCTCCATTGCGCCAGCTATGCGACCTCGCCGTGCACGCAGGAATGTTTTTGCAGCGGCACAATATCGATGTTAACAAACAAAGGGGATTCGGACGGTGGCTGGTCAGACTCGTCTCGTGTTTACAGCTCGCATTGTCTTTTGATCACGCATGCAAACGGCATTGCGGGCCGAAAGAGAGCCGGGGACGCAAGCGAAGCGTCGAAACGGTCGAATAAACGAGGACATCCGTAACAAATAAACGGTGCGTTTCGTCGCGGAAACGCGAAGCGATCTCCCTCTCTCTCTCTTTCCCTCGGCATGGGCGCGCGGAAACGCGAAACGAAGCGAGGCGCGGCGCGGCGTCGCTCGTAAACTTTAATTCCATTTTCCCGGTAAATCCAGTTAGACCCCGGTGAACGGAATGCAACGGCGGGGAACCCGGGTCTATGGGAACGTATACCGGTTCTCTTCCGCGGCGGTGTGCAATTCAATCTCATTTGCATGGCCAGCCTTGAAAAGGAGGCTTCTCCTTTCGCGTTGCGGCTTTGCGGCCCCCGTTACACAGCTGCGCGACCTTTACATCACCCTTTAACCCTCGCTACACGCAAGTCGGGTCATTCTGACCCGGAAAATCTCATCCATCTTCCCTGTAATGCACCGTGCGGTAAACGATACAGAACCATTCGTACACAGGGTGTGTCCGTTACGTTATGTCACCATTTTTTAGGCATTTCCAGTAGTGCAACTAAGGAATGTTTTAGACAATAGTTTCTCAGTACTTGATGAGCTACATGTTCGCATATTCTTAAATCTGAAAAAATGCTTTTGACGTAAAAAAGTAAAGATCAGCTTGACGTTTTTAAATGGCACCATATGTTTTGGACATCATAGGATTGTTTCTGGCGTCGAGACGAATTTAACAGTGTACTGTACTATGACCTCGAGCAGACCTCTGAAGAAACTTTTGTCTGAAACATTTTTTAATTACACTACCGGAAATGCCTAAAAAATGGGGACATAACTTAACGGACACACTCTGTATAAAACAATTCAATTCAATATTTAGCAACTTGCAGCTGTCACTCCTAATACCGTCCTGCTTGTAATTAATAATGTATAATTACCAGAGACACGAATCTTGCCCAGCATTTTGCGATCCTAGTCTTTTGGGAATAGAGTCCGACCACTGACCGACCTATTTCACTTATTCATCCTTCGACGCGATGCGACGGTTGTGAAATTGATATCGTTGAATCTAATTGTCCCGACACGAAGGAGTCTCGTTTCACTTGCGGGTTAATTTGCGATATTTAAAGCTTCTTCAGTGCATTCGAATGAACATGCAAGATATTTCTCCAGATGTCTGGCTTGCCGCCATTCGTTTAAACAAATCCTTCAAGTCTCCATAAAACAGTGCGGCGCCTGTTGATGCATTTTCTCGCCGACACACACGTATCTCTGACTGGTGTGCGCACACGGGCTTCTGCGAAATATCGGGCTATTCTCGCCTGCAGCTCGACACGGAGACGATCCTCGAAGCGATCCAGTGAATAATCTAACGTCCGCCTCGGTCAGGTGCACTTTTACGATATTAGCGCGGGCGCGAGGACGACGGGAAGACGAGTTTGCACGACACGTGTACCGTCCCCGTTTATCATCGGAACGGCCACGATCGACTCGGTTGTTTTCCCGTGTACGCCAGCCAAGCTCGAGCATATATCCAGGCATGCAGTCATATCCCACACGAAGTTTCTCTCCCGCTTATCCGTCCCGTCGCTGTTGTCTCCGCTCCCATTTTGTCCGTCGGCTTCTTCCTCGTTGTAATACACCCCGGGAATCGCTCGCCGGGACGGAAAATAAAACAGAACGAGAGGCGACGGAGAACCGAGTCCGTTCGTCCGTATGTAATACGGAAAGCACCCTTCAAGTCCGGTTCTTCCCGATCCAGTAACCCTGGCTGCTCCATTTCGTCGTTCTCTCCGTACCCCTCGGAACCCTCCCCTGTCCCCCCGAACTCCTTCTCCGCCCCCGACAACGCCGAGCTTCATATTGCCAGCGTGGAAGTTATGAGTTGTCCGCACCGAATAACTTGTGTCCCACGCTCCTTGCGTCTGACTATTACTGGCTGTATCCACTGGCAGACTTCCTCTCCCCGTGTCACGCCCCTTTCACGACACGCCGGATACATATCCGCTTGATTTGCCACGTACCACGTCAACAGACTCAACCAAATTTCGAATCCAGAGGCCACGGTAGATGGAAACTTCAACTCGCTTTCGAGGGTCAAATAATTTCTGTGTTGTTTTCGACGCTCCCGGAGAAACGGCTTCGGAAAATTGAGGAGTCTGTTGCACACCAGCTTCAGAATTTCATTGAGTTTGGTCGATAGTGGGCTACAGTGTGCGGTTATTGCTTGCTGCTTCTACTGGGTACGAGGGAAAAGTGTAAAGATGTTTTTAGCGGAAAATATTCGCTTAGATACTGGTAATAAATTTATCATGTTAGATATACACTGATTATAAATAAATTTATTTAACGAATGAGATCAGACAAAGTTCTCCTTCTCAGTCCATCTCAATCGAGTATTAGCCCTTGGCTGTTGGAGCTATTTTAACTAGAAAATTAAACATTCCTTCCTTGTAGATGCATTTCTCCTCCCTATAAGATTGGGGAGCCAAGTTTCTTCAAAAATTAATACAGCTTGGGAAAAATATTTTTTTTACATAAATGTATTGTTTTCAATTTGTTAAAATGATTACAGTCAATCAAATATGTGCCTGGCTCCCGTCCATTGTAATAGCAGCAGCCAACTTTCATTTTGCGTAAAGATCCGCAGTCTATTAATAATGTAAACAATATTGTTAATAATGGTACAGCAACTTTCAGTAATGACTCTGAGTCACCACTCGATTGCTAAGGGCTAGCTCACGAAAAGACCTGGCTCTGACCAATTTCGCGACGTAAAAATTTTTGGATTAATCCCATCTATTTGATAGAAACGGCGCAGAGTGCGCCCAGTCCGTTACTATGGTTGATGATAAAAAGCGTAGTAATATACGTAGTACGTGACTTATTCAGGCAGCAGGAATCGAATCCCATTCCGCGTAACGACTAGCGGCGGTTCCTGGCACGAACGTGTCCCGGCTCGCCGACCGTGCGGCCCGCCGGCCCGTTTGTTTTCCCGAGAATATTGAAAACAGAAGAGGCCACTTCGTCCCAGGTATCCATCGGAACGGACGACAGGCAAGTGGATCGAGGACATCCATCTGCCGCCGGACCTTGCAAATATTTTTCGTTACCTCGACTGGATAAGACCACTTCGAATATGATCCCGCTGAAAGCCTCGGGGCTCGGAATACCTTTCCAAACAATCCTCCTGGATCCTCGATCCTTCCGGATCCGCCGTATCATCGGATTCCGGAGTGTTGCCGGCCGTAATATTATCCGCTATGCCGCGAATGGAAATTCGCCGTTGCTATACCAGTGACCGCCTTTTCACCCCGACCACCCCTAAGTTTCATATACGTGTGTACCCGGCCACTTTCTAAGTAATAAACCTGACGAGCACCGAGACCAACCGTTTAAACGGGATCCCAGTTCCGTTTCTTCGCAGCAACCCGGGAAACCCAGCCGCAATTTTTGAATTGAACTTTGCCCGACGATCCCCCGGATCTCCATACGAATCTCCGAAGTTGGAGTTCGCGGATTGCCGGCGTCGTTCTCCTGCACAGCATCGCCTTGCCTGTACGCTCGTTCGGTGGACAGTAAAATTGCGACGCTGTTCGAAAATGCTGTATTCTTAATGGCCGGCCGCATTGCGCGCCGCAGAAATCTCGGTAAACTCTTCGGAACAGTTACGAAGGTGGGCATAAAGATTGCAGACTCAACGAGAGCTATTCCTGTGGATAGAAATATTTCCCATCGATTTTTCGAATTTTCCCCAACAATGTTTTCTCCAACAAATAAACACTTAAGCGTCATTGATACGTTCTTACATCCCGGAACACAATTGCAGAGTTGAGCGGGATGTCCCTTCACATAAACTAAATTTACTGGCCAGCCTAATCGCGGGTGGCGCTGCAATTTCCAAATCGATTTCTCGGCGCTCGGTAAATCTGGGAAGTCGAATAAAGAACCGCAGATATTCGTGAAGCGGCGGAATTTCAGCGTCCAGCGGCGGACGCGATACAATCGCGCGAGGGTTAATGAGCTCGTTAATTTTGCGGCGACGCGGCGAATCTGCTCGGCCATTAAAATTCTAACGAATCTCTCGAGCGGAATTCGAGGGGAACAATGCCGGGCCGCGGCGATTGTTTCCATAAAACCGGGAGGGCTGATACACGCGGAGCCAGCTCGCACAGCATGGTTGCGTCGCGGTGAAACGAAACCGGCGAAACGAAATCGTCTCTCGCTCTCCCGGCCCTCGCGCCTTCCCAACGCCGGCCCGACCCAGCCCGGTCCGGCCCGAAGCGAATAAAGACGGGACGCAGCGCGGCGACACGTTCGCCTGCAGTTAATTAAATTTTCTGACACGCCTGCGCACCTTTGACCGGTCGCAATTAAAACTTATAGCCCGGCGAAAGTTTCCGAACGCGCTGCCGCGCTGCCGCGCCACCGGATCATCCCCCCGCACTCCGGCCAGCCACCGGGGAAATTAATTGGTGCCACGGTGTGGCGCCAGAGCGAACCCCGAGCGAACCCGAGACCGCAGATACCAGTAATAGCTTCCGGGCCCGGTGTTTTCTTGGTGGAATCGCGGATACGGCACGCCTCCCGCACCCGTTTACAACGACGACAAGACGTTCCGGGGATCAACGCGTCCAGCAGAACCCGGGAATTATTGCCATCGAGTGCCCGTTGTAATGCGGCTTATCTCGCGCGGCCCTCGCCCACACACCGGCTCCCCGCAAGATACACACAGCTCGTTGTACCCGCCCGACAACCCGGATTTATTCTTCGATTTGCATGAGCGGGGATAACTTCCGAAACACTGGCCCCAGAGAAAACCACCCTCCCTTCCTCCCGCCGTCTTATCAGACGACGGTGTTTCACTGACTAGACAGAAGTTCCGACGGGAACAGATTCACCCTTCGTCGGGGGATAGATTCGTTACCGAAATAAGTAGAAGCCGGCTCGGTGATTGTCAGACAATCTCCGGCCGCTGTACAAAACTAACCCGATTCCAGCAGGTGAACATTAGGGACAAGTAGAACTGCTGCTGGCGGAATCAGTGGAGTAGGTCAGTCATTGGTCAGACAGAAGGCAAAGTTCTCGAAGACGATAACCTTTTTAATATCTCGCCGACTTGGATCGCCATGTAGACGATGGAAGAGCGCCAAATTCAAATTCAATATGTGCTGAACGTTGTGATGTGAAGCATGACAAACATGACTACAATACTATCATTGAGAACGAGACATGTAATATAATTGTTATTAAAACCTTCCAAACAGATCGAGCAAAGCATAATGAACTCAGGATCCGGTTTAGACAGCAGTCTAAGTACATGGTGGAGCTTGAGAACAATGAAGCAGCTTGGTCGAGAAAATTTGTCGGGAAACTGAATTCCGTCCACTCCCCTTGCATCCTTAGATCCTTGATCCTCCCTTTATCAGATCGGCTCTTCTCGGAGAGTACGCCTCGCGTCTACTCGACGAGACTCGAAAGAGAAGAGAGGAGAGGAGAGTCGGTGAACCGAGAGAAAGTTTCGCAGATAGCCGTGGCCGTGGGGCATCAGCGATACGGCGCCAGGGAACGACTCCCCGAAGACGCAGTTCGGACGTTTGGAAATTCGAATCCACCACCGGATAACGCCGGGGGCTGGGCGGCTTGTGTTGCAGCCGAGAGGCCGGTGTTAGGTCCTCTACCCACGATGCATTTCGTCCTGGAAACGTACGCGACCGTCTAGTATGCTTTGCCGCAAAACCTCTCACCAGTTTGAACGCAACCGTATCGATTCGAAAACAGAAGAGCGTATTTCTTTGCCCGAGGGAAAGTCTAGTCTAGACTACAAAATCGGAGCGTGCCGCCACAGTCGGCATCGCTGAGCGTCGTCGAGCGTCCGGACGCCATTCGTCGTCGACTCGCATCGACGTCTGTCGACGGACGGGTTTTCTACGTGCCGGGACTCGGTCGTCGAATGGCTCGAGCGAGCGGAGACGAGCCGAGCGGAGAAGCGGAGGCGGGGAACGGGATAAAAGGAACGAGATCAAAAGGCGGCCGCGCAACCGAGCGACAGCGGAAGGGAACGCGCGTCAGGGAATGGAATTCGTCGGTGCTTTTCATATTTTCCGCGGATGAAAATGGAATTTCGCGATGGAAAATGTGTGTAATGTTGCTGTAATGGCCGGGCTCACTGCCGTCACTGCTGGAGACAACGCGGTCGCCCTCCAGATTTTTCGGGTTCCATTTTTACGTTTCTCGTGGAGTCCTGTTCTCCAAGTTGAAATCCGAAAATCTAATTTTTGATATTCATTGAAAATAGGAAATTCTGGGAGGTTTTAGGTTGGTGCTTCTTTGCACCGTGATTCTACTGGAAGAATTTTTGAGGGTGGTTCTTGGGGGTAATGGGGATGAAATGAGTCTGTGGTGGACAATTTAAAATTAAAATGTGAAAACAATTGTGTAGAATTTAAAACATGTCGTGGAAAACAGAAATTAAATAAAAATGTGTTTGTCCCTTTGGTAATAATGTCTTTACAGTTTTGTATTTCATCTATTTATGTTTCGATATTGCTTTCAGCTCGTTGAAAATTGTTAAAGAAAGTAATAAATGTCCATTTCGATTCTGTGTTTCAGAATCGATGCAGACAGTTTTTATTCGGAATTGAAATGCAGCAAACTTTATTCTCCGGAAAAACAATGCAATATAATAATTAAATTCGAAGTACCAGAGAGCGCTCGAAACATTTTACGGAAAATAACAAATCCATGCTCGACTGTAATTCAAACTAAAATATATCTTTCAAAAGAGTAATATAATAATCAAAATCCGAATGGTGAAGGGTGCTTCAAACGTTTGCTCATCATTTCAACCCTCAAACGCTCCTCAGAAATAATTCTGGATAATATCCTCCCGCGGATTCCAACCGTTTTATACTTTAATTATTTGCCCAATCGCGATTCGCTTGAACTCTCGTACATTTTAAACGAATGTATCAAATTACTCCGCCGCGGAAAAGTGGAAAATTGTACAATATCGAGGAGCACGTAAGGGTAAAAAATGCATCAAAAACAATTTAAAACGATGCACCATTGCCAAATAAAAAGAACGAAACTGTTGGCGTGACAGGAGCTCGTGTATCGACCCTCGAAAAAGGGTAAGAAGGGGCGTGAAGCAAGCAGTCGTTGATTTGCTTATCGCGTGAACGCGACGATTTTTGGGGATGGAAAGTCGCCGCCCCGGAAACAGGGTAGCAGGAGCTGCTGTCGTGTCGGTGTGGTCCCGGTAGTTTCATCCCGGAAAGTTCGTGTTGGCATTTCACCGGTACGTGGACTGGCGGAAGAATTCTTCCATCCATCGACGACGGGGTCCAGGCGGAATAATTCGTTCACCTGCAAATTGGCCTGCGACGGACCAAACGTGGCCGGACAAACATTAAAACCGCAGTTCCAAACTAATCAGACGACGCCCAACTATTCTGGAATGACGCGACGTTTCTACATGCGACACACGACCCTGCTAACAGGGAATTGCGGTCGCTGCTTGTTGCCAATATAACGGCTAATCGAATACAATAATAGATTCGATCAAATCCCACCCAGTCGATAATCTTGGAAAGTCCTCAATAAATTTTGTAATTGAAGAAGAAGATTTTTATTTGGGTCTAGGGCCTTATGATCGACGAGGAAAATGTTTGTATAAAGATCAATATCTAAAAGTCTGGGTGAACTAAGGGTTGTAACCGCGATGCTCGATGTCGCCAGGGATAATTAGAGATCGCGCGTGCTACCAGGTGCAATTACAATCTCTCCGCTTTGTCTCGAGTTAACTATTTACGTCTGAGGGGAAATGGTGAATCAGCGTCAGACAGAGCAGGGATCCGAGATTCTTCCCGCAGGACTGCTCGAAACAGCTCGAAAGTAACACGCCGAAGTTCACAAGACAAACGGGAGAACGTCAGACAACGCTCCAACAGGAGGACCCATCTATGAGGCTCGAACAAGGAGTTCCCTTGAAATTTCATTTCACAGAAGGAGAGCCGCGAGGTCGGATGACTGCTTCGCAAAAACCAGGTCTCTTATTGCCGTCAAACGGAGAGAGACTATGCTGGGGACAGTGTGGATCATGCGAGCCGAGAGTTTCTCGCTTTCCGAGAAGGCCTGGAGTGGTCGTTGAAAGAGGCTGTTCGGGAATAAAGCTGACTCTGTCGAATGAAAATCACTCGGCGGCCGCCGTGAACACTAGACTAGAAATGCGGAAACATATGGCTAGGATAAAGGAAGAAGGTAGATCTATTTTAGGATCATTTCGATCCTCGATTTTCAGAATTTTCCTTTCAAATTATTTTCCTTGGATTGGAATTGTTGGATTCGGATATTCCGGGTGATTTATTGGTTGTCGATTGAAAAAAATTGTGGTTGATGCTGGAAATTTTTAATTTCCATAAAGATCTGTATTGTGAGTGATAGATGTTGCGAAGACCATTAAACAGCCCCGTTCCGAAATAATTTCGCCAACAGCCACGACCTCCCAGCAGTTAAACGTCTGCCGGCGATATATCAGCAGGGACGAGTGACGCTTCGATCGAAACATCGTGAAAACGTGAATTTATCGAGGAAGAGAGAGAATTGAGAGGCTCTGGGGGAAAGGAAAGGCCAGGACGTTAAAAACGGCGAGGAGACACTACGGTAAGAAGCGCGAGACCGTGAAAACGCGAGTCCCGGTCCAGACAGGTCGATAAATCGACGGGTGTCCCGGGATTCAATCGGAATATGAACCTGTTCGACGAGAATGAGCGCGAAACGTAGCGAAAAATCGGCAGCGACGTGTTTTGTTTCCGTTCTTCCGACAGTCTACATGCTTCGTCGAGCGGAAAATAGTTTAACTCGCCCGCGTTGTTGCTTTTCCGTCGGGTACCCGCGTTGCCTGATAACTGATGGCCCATCGTGATAATTACGAAAAAATAATTACTAGTAGTGTTCATCAATGACAGCCTCTATACAGTTCCATTCTCATTTGACACAGTTTACAATTTCAGATACTGAAAGTAACATTCGACGCTAGGCCCGTACCAAGTCATCCTCACCATCATAAATTTGAAGTTGAAAAATGTGAGAGAAAATACACATGAGAATACTAATCGTACATTAACCTTTCTATTATTCTGAATGTGCCAGTGGTTCGTTCAATTGAATCGCAAGGATCTAAGCAACCAAGTGGCAGCTTTAATGTTCCGGGTCAAGATAGAAGGGTTATAGCACAACGTCTGTGAAGAATTGTGCAATAACTTTTCTGTGAAGTAACGCTCTAACAGACTTGTTAATCAACGTAGTGCTCGCCCGCCGGGCTGGCCAGTTGCGTTTAGTTTTGAGACGCGGGGTAGCTCGAGGATCTCTCTAGCAAGGGAAATCGTGAATCGCGAGAGTGCTCGCGCCGGAAACGCGGGATTTTCGCGACGAGAGTAAGTTTGAAGGCTCGTATCTGCGGGAGGAAAGACGAAGAGAAACGAGTGACGGAACGAAGAAGGATGCCGGGGGAATTCCGAAGGCAGTCAACTCGAAAAGGCTCTATTAAGAGGCAGTCGCGCAGCCTCGCTCCGAGTTTGCTTAAAGTTTAAACGCGGGCTTCCTGGAGCCGCTACGGCTGATCGGTAGATTAAACCACCCTTCGAAACACGCTTGCACGACCGGGGCAAAGGAAGTAGAAGACATAATAGGCCCCCCTTTTCCCTCTCTTCGCCTCTCCATCTGCCCATGCTAATCTGCCGCGGTGATCAAAGATTTGCTTGTACGTTGATCCCTGGAAATTACGGTTTATGAGCGAGATGGAAAGAGAGGTAGAGAGAGAGCAGAGGAGGCCGGAGCTTAACTTTCTTCGTTCACGAAACGTTTTCCTATCCGACCACCACGGGAGAAAAGCCTCGGCCTTCCCCTCCCCTCCGCTCCTCCCCACTTTCGCCACGTGGTTCTTTGTGCCAGGCCGTCGTTTAATTCCACTTATCGCGGCGACACGAACCCCGATACGTTTCAAGTCGTTCAACGCCGGTTAAATGTTGGTACAAATTAAACGGTCGTTTGAACTTTCGTGGATTCCCGTTAATCCGAAAGATTACCGGCGAGACCGGATTCTTTTTCCACCGCTCCTCCGCGGTCAGGGAGAAGTTAGCCTGGTAAATATGACCGTAGAACAGTAGTTTCCGTGACTGTTCACGTTGTTTGCACACTGTAGATCCATTCAATTGCTAGGGGGTCGTGTTGTTTGGGCTTTGTGCCAGGTTAAATTTAACTTGGTCGATGTAGCAGCGAAGGAGCGGTGTCTCCCGATGGATAATAAATGTTTGTCTTGATATTTCTGTACACTGCAATTCAATTACAGTTGCATGTTGTTTGGATTTTCTGCCAACCCGAAAGTAATCTGGTTGATGCAACATTCTGGGAATTATGTTTTCCCGCGGGTAGTATTAATGTTGATTGCGATAACAATGGAAGATTGTATTTCGTTTGACTTTCTCAACTAGGAATCGTAGAATTCTACACGTCATACATTTACATTCCAGGATCATCCAATTACAAGAATCGTGTGTGCTACAGTTTCGTGCACAAAGTGAATTCGTTAAGTACGACATTGACACATGGAGCGCGTTAACGTTGTTAAACACGGCGGACTTGCTGCACTGTAGATCAACCAATTACAACAAGAAGGAATCGTGTTGTATCCAGGTTGATTCTACACACTGGAACTCGTTACGAGCTTATGTCTTTTTTTAAATTCGGAGAGGAGGGGAAAAAACACTGTTCGCAATCGTCACGGGGAATTTTAATTTCGTATTTTTTCAGGAAGTTTGCGGTGGCAACATTCCTCGTTAACCCGCGGAATTCCGGAGAGGCCAACCCCGTAAATTAAAATCCATGAGAAACGGATTACCCGACGAGCGCCGGGGACTCGAACCCGGGTCATTTTAATGGCGAGTAAGCGTCTTATCCGCCGGTTCGTCAGGCGCTTACCACAAGTCCTTTGCATTGCTTTATATTAATCGTGGAGCCAGCCTCCCTCTTGGATCATAGAATTTTCTGTCTGGAGCGTCGAAGGAAATTGCGAAGCTTGTACAATAAGTTCGAGGAAATCTCCACGGTCCGAATCCTTTTAATGTTTCCGGACGTACGTGGCTAGGCGAGGATCCAATTCGAAATCACGATTGGACGATTCCCGTGGAAATATTAGGCTCGCCGAAAGAATTTACGACGACCGGCCGGCCGGTGAACGTGTAATTCCGTCGGGATAAAAAGAAATTATGCCGTCATACGTGTTCCTATTTCTCGATAGGGCAATATCATCGAGAGGAGGGGGAGACAAATCGCCACGGCGGCGCGTTATCTGCCGGCCGGCATTGGGCCGTATTAATTTTTGCTCACGTATCGCATTTTTCAGGCCCGTGAGGAGATAATAGTCAACCGAGGCTACCGAACGCTCGCCTCGGAATTTATGGGCATCGATGAGATTATTGAGGCCGCCGCGCCGTGCCGCGAGCAACCGCCTTTACAACGACGCAACGGCGGCTACGGAAAATTTCATACGGGGAGGTCATTGTATTTTTATCGGAGCCACGCGAAACGTTCCCAATACCTCGACTGAATATTCATAAACTTCTTTGTCGGATACGTTTAAGCAGCCCTCGATGCACCGGCCTCTCCAAGAATCAAGTTACCAGTCGAGTCCAGGCTTTGGCACGTTTCGCTCGACCCATTTCGGGGTTCGTGGTCTCATGACGTAGAAATTCGTGGCTTATTATGGATCAGTTCGGTTCAGGGATCCTCGATAGATCTGGCTAATTTTCTGGGATCCACGATTTATGGTCTGGATACAATTTTTTGAGGCGAGGATCGAGGCAATTATTGTTCAGAAATCCGCGACTCAGACGTGGAGCCTAACTCGATAAAAAAGAGACGCAATGCAAGAAGCTTGAATTACACGACGAGAGGAACTGGACGGTTCCATTCGCGCTTACTAATTAAGCGACGTTACAAACGGCCCACAGCGGCCACGGCAAGACCGGTTTAACAGAAAACGCGACGGTCACGCGCATTGTCCCGATGAATGCTTATTGTAACCAAAAAGTCGACGGGACTTCGCGTATAATTTCTCGTGCACAAAGGCGGCCGTGCATTTCCTGTAACAATGCGAGCCGGACACATTTACAAAGCGGCCGGAAAATGACGTTTTCGGCATGTCGGAAAAAGGGGGAAACATAGACACCGCCACCGGTTTTCCTTTCGCAAAGAGCACCCGTGGTAATCGTGTGTTAAACGTTCTAATAAATCTCGGCGAAACCCTATTATTACAAAAGCGTGGTCTCGGGGATCGAGGGTCCTCTGCGCAAGCAGCAAGAAAATCGAGGGTAACGTCTGAAACGGCGTACGAGGCCACGGTCTTTTAGATGTGTACTTTGATTCGAAGCCGCGGCGCGCCCGTAGTAAAATTTTATGAGCACCATGTACAAACCGACACGGCGTCTTGCCTCCCTTTTTCCGTCCCTCCCGCCACGGTGCATTCGCCATTAAAGGGATTTCATTGCGGCGGATACGATCCTCCAAGGCCGCGCAAATATTTGATGGCGACACTTGCTCCCTCGAATCCAGCGGAAACGGATTAATTTAATCTGCCGACACCCCTCCACCACCCTCCGCCCGTGGAAATTCCATCGAACCGGAGAGGACAAGTGGCCCGACAAAAGTGTTTGCGGATTATTTATCGGAGTTTACCGGAGCGCGAAACATTTTTTCGCGACTCGGGAAACACCGGCAGAGTTCAGCTTTTATCCCGACAATTCCGTGTCGACACTCCGTTCCCGGAATATACAACCGCTCCCGCACCTCCGATCCTCGCGCCGCAGAAACGGCGTTCTACAATTTTTTATTCGACAAATTCCGCGCGCCCGTTCCACCGGAGACAAAAACCCCGCAGTGTCCGCAATTTGAAAACCGCCCTGTAACATGACCCCGAAATACGGCCCTTAAGAATTTCTACGCTGTCCCGGATAGAAATGAAGCATTGCTGCTACGTTTAATCTAGAAATTTGTGATATTTTGTTACGAGTTTTCGCGGATTTTTCCCGCTTCCTTTGTATGTATATCAGTGGGCTCTTGTCGTGAATAAATTAAATTAGAACCCATTAACTTCGAATCTAATACGAGGTCAAATGAACGCTTTGCCGCAGGCAATAATTTAATAGTCGTTAAACAGTCGGGAACATTTTCTAATAAATTATTCAATAGCGATAACAGTCTTCAACGACGACTAGGTCTTTTACTATCGCTTTTGGACCAATTTACATTATGCACGCTTTTGAATTGTTGGGTCAGAATGTACTTGCGAAATGTCAGAATAAATGATCACAGAGACTCCTTAAAAATTTCAAGAAAAAATCATTCAAATAAAAATAAATTTTTAAAAAATACCACGTTTTTAAAACGGACTAAAAAGTATAAAATAATTTTTCAATCCTTCCGCCGAGAATTCGGAAAGAGTCTCTCTAAATACTCGAAAAAGACGCGTTCTGCTTTCAGGGGCGGGAAAGAGGGGTTGTTTGCGTTCCGAGGGGGGATGGTCGTAGGGTAGGCAATCTGAGAACTGTAAAAACAGAGGCGCGGGGATCGGCGTGCGCGCGGCTTAAGCCGACAGACGAGAGACAGTTGTTTGCTGAAACGATGCCGAAATAATGACGCGGCTCCGGAGCAAATAGAGGCGACGTACCTAACGGGCAATAAGAACGCCGTCGGGGACCGAAATGAAGCGGTCCCTGCTTGCCCGCCCCTTTCAACCCTCTTCGTACCCGTTTGCAACCCTCTCCGCGCCCTCTGGTTCACCTGGCTCCTCCGGCTCCTCTGCTCCGCCTTTACGCGAGTATGAATAAGAAACGAGGCGGCACACGCTATTCTCATTTTCATCCTGCGGAACTTGCCGCGCGGCGAACTCGAGCCTGTTATACGAAGTTTATACGCAGCCGGTAACCATCTCTGTAGAAGCTCCGGTTACAAGCAGCCCCTTAACTATCTGCCATACCCCCGGCACCGGAGCCATCCTTTGCCCGACAACCCCTCTGTACTGCGTTATTGACTCCCCTGTTTATGTATTCTCCCAGCGGTTTTCTGCCCCTGTGTGTCTCTCTCTCTCTCTCTCTCTCTCTCTCTCTCTCTCTCTCTCTCTCTCTTTGTCCCGATTCTCTCTAGACTAGTCTCACTTTCTCTATCTCCCAGAGAGACTCAGACTTTGCGACCGGTGCCTGCTTCCTCCTCGATAACGCGACCTAGATCGTTCTCTTCAGCCGATTATTCTCTTTCTTTGACTCTTTCACTGCTGTACTCGCCTGGAGATTGTCAGGTTAGCGTGGAAGTGACTGTGGCTTCGGCTCGTCTATTTTCAGTCTATAACCAACAACTTTTGTGCGTTTTTCATCGTGTAATTAATCAGAGATAAATGTACAATAAACGTAAATCATTTAACAATCCAAACACCGTTTCGAATTACGGTGGCTTGAAACGGCTTCGAAATAAGCTACGACTTCATTGGACCCTGTTAAAAAATTATCCACCAATTTTCATTCGGACGGTATGTTTCTATATGCCCAACTTCTGCTCGGGTAATTGTTTTATAAAATTTTCAAGCTGTTTCATAAATGTTCTCACTGGCAGTTTACCTCCGGTGAATTGTAAATGTGATTTTAATCGAAGTGCAAACCCGCAATTGAAATTTTCAGCAGTGTATCAGCCATTGTACTGTGAAACAAGTGCTAATTAGGGGATCTCAATGGTTAATCCCATTATCTGTGGATAGTTAAATATCACTGGACCGTCTAAAATTCGAATTCGTTTACAAAAGATATGAATCGATATATTCATAATTCTTCATAATTCATATAATATGAATTTCCAAATTATGAAAATTCCATTTTCCATGAAGATTCGCAGTCTAATCATCAGTTAAAATCAAACTGTATCAACTATACTGTGGTCCTAAGGTCACTGGGTCATTTTAAAATGGAATTTTCATTTTCATAATAAATTGGATAGTATATCGAAGTCCTTGACCTCCCGACTTGCACCTCAAATCAGGATGCAAGGTCAATAAAGAAAAGATTGTCTAATTACAAGAAGAATAATCGTACCAGAAAATCGTCGATTCGCGCAGCGATTCTCGAAACGACAAAGCACCTCCGTTCCAATTATTACAATTCCGACAGCACCGCGGCGGCAGCGCCCGGTCGACCAGTCGCATAAAATCATTAGAGTCTTGACTGTCCAACGACTATAGCGGCGCGCAGCGAATTCACTGTAATTTCGAGGGAGTTATGGTAGAGCCGGCGAGAGTTCGCGCTCCAATTCGCGAAGTGGCGGCGCGGGGGCGTTCAACCAATGTTTAAACCGACATATAAACGCGGCTCGGCGTCCGTGGTCACAGAAGATCAAACTGGGTGGTAGCAACAATTACCAGGCCCGGACGCGAGATTGCGCTTCACACGAATCAAAGTGTCGCTCACGATACCACGCGGGCATCGCGCCGGTTTGCGTGGCGACGTTCGCCGCGGCGACACAATAAGCGTCCATAAATTTTCGCGACACCTAACTTGCGGAACAAACGTCATAATCGCAGATATAACGAGCTGATAACAGCGCACGAGTACGTAGAGAGAAAGTTAAAGAGGGAGAACAGAAGGAAACGAAGTTTATGAAGACTTCTAATTTTGACAAAATAAAATATATAGAACATTTGACCACATCGATGGTGGAGGTTAACATTTCCTAGGATCCAGATGGAGATAATTATGCACAGAATGTTAAGTAAATTTTTGACATCCCCGTTTAGAGATTCAGTGATAGAGATCAATGATTAGAATTATTATCAGGGGGAAAATTGCGAGAAACGCTAGGTTAATTCAACGTTGAACCTTAATGGGTTAATCACAGTCCGCACACGCCTCCGCGTGCTACTTCCAGCGTAAATATTACGACGGAGGCCGGTTGTTATTACGTTCATCGTATCAAGTGTCCTCGATGAATGGCAGAAGTTTGAAGGGCCTCGTTGTTGGATCCTCCGGGCTGCTGCGCTCGCGCGATTTTACGTGCCGAGGCGCGAGGATAATGCAGCGGAGCATGCAACCTGTTTTTTACGGCCTCTCCTAATTCTGATGTTCGCCGTTCTTACCCGCGATTTTATCTCGTCGAATTGTGCGTTACGACCCCGCTTATGGCGAGCGACTGTTTTTATTGTCGGGGAAACGGCCGGCTGCATTGACTCCTTCAATATTGCAGGGATACCTAAATGTAACTCTTTGACACGTGGTTGTACTTCAATATACATTTATTGATATAAATTATGATTACTTATGATTAAGTAGACTGTGGATTTATGACGAAAATGTATACGCGGGATACAAAACTGTGGAGACATTAAACGATCTCAGTCTAATCGTAACGGTAATGTTCTCAATTATTCAGTACAGAGGAAGAATGTGTAAACGAGAATAAATGCAAAGTGGTACGATTATTATTACCACGCTTATATTAACTTGCCGCGTTGTTGTTGTAAAAGTAGAAAATAAAACATATGAAAAAACTGTTTAAAAACCACGCTTATATTAAAATGCACTAAAAAGAAGGAAATATTCTTTTCCCTCGTTCTCCATAAAATACCGAATCCAGTTAAATGATTAATGATATTTTTCCCCAAAATTTTAAGCAATTAATTCAACATTTCTTCTGTTATAAAATTAGTGTCGGAATAGATAGAAAAATTTAACACAGATTTAAGTAAAATCATGACATTAGTGACTACAAAAATAAAAGCGTGGAGCGCTAAACTATATTGACGTAATCTTCCACGTTTTTATTTATAGTCACCAATGTCATGATTTTATTTCAATTTATATTAAATTTTCCTATCTATTCCGCCACTAATTTTATAACTGAATAAATTTTGAACTAATTGCTTAAAATTTTGGGGAAGAATATTATTAATCATTCAACTGGATTCGGTATTTTATGGAGAACCAGGAAAAAAATTATTTCCTCCTTTTTAGTGCATTTTAATATAAGCGTGGTTTTTAACCAGTTTTTTTATCAAAAATTTGGCTAAATACATTTTAACCGATGAAATTGTAGACGCCGACAGAATTCGGATTCGATTAATTCACTCCTGCAACGGTTAATTTATATAAAGCATTGTACTCTCTCTCTCTCTCTCTCTATACAACAGACGCGGAGGCTCAGACAAAGAGTTAATTAAAATATTGTTCCGGTCAAAAGGCTTCCCATGTTTCGTTTCCCCGTAACAGCAGTATTACTTCACACGAATAAATATTCAAAATAAACATGTACATACACCGAGACAGATAGCTCGAGTTTGCAAAATAAAGTATATAGTTCAATATAGTTTCATTTAATAAAGCGGCGGTTCATTAAATTGCCTCGAAAAATGCAGGAAAAACAATTCGACCGACCCGATATTTCCGCAGGCTTTGGGATTGTAAGTAAAATAAATTAATTTTGTACTGTCTATCGTTCCGGGCGCCTCTCGTCAGTGACGGAAAAAATACGAAAATTAAATACTGTGAAACGGTAAAACGGGGAGAGACGGTAAAATTACAGGGAAGGTTAAACACAGGAGGACCAGATATGCTTTAATCTCTAATGGGGCGAGCAAATTTTTGACAAATTTTAGGATCGGTGACAGCGTGAAGGAAATGGGCTTGCCGATCCCTCGGTTCAATAGCACCGTAGACCGGCGTGAACAGAAGGACGCCGGGATGCAAAGTGGCGTCGTTTAAACCGTAAAAGGGGCGTCCGCAAGGAAAAAAAAGAAAGCAGACGGCGGCTATGGTAATCGGTGCGATAAAGTGATTCCCGCGACAACACGGGGGTGGCAGTTAGCGGGTCATTGTTCGGGCTGAAGACTTTTTCCCCTTTAGGGAGGATTCCGCAGAGCGTTTAGCGGCGGCGGCTGATTAACATCGCGACATTAAGCGGGCCGGTGCTCCCCGGAAATAAAAAGGGAGATTAAACGGATGAGGAGGTGGAAACCAGCCCCGTCGTGTAGGTGGGGTAAGAAGAAGAAGAAGAAGGCGACCGACAAGAAGAAAAAATAGTTTTATATTCTCCGGGACGTTAACCGTCTTCGGGGGAAAGTTCTCTCTCTATCCCCAGTCGCCACCGCGCCAGTTGTAACATCCGGCTTGCGGGGGGAGAATCTCCTGACTGCATTTACGCACGAAGATTTTCTCTTCGTTCCCCTTTCACGGGATCCGATTTGACGGGATAGATCCGCGGATGTAAGGCGAGACGCCTTAAGTCGCGTGTTTTCCATTTCGAGGTATCCGGCCGGTTTAAAGTTCTACGCGCTACGCCGCGCCCGGTATCTCTCTCGCCCTGTGGATTTCGATATTCTCGTAAACCCATTCTGGAAAGGAAACACACATCTCCACGGTGTATCATTTTGCTCCTGAAATGGCGCCGGATTCTATCCCGACGGATCTCGAGTATGACGCGAATTCAAATTCTCGTGCTGGCTAATCCTAAAACTTTTGTAATTCGAACAATTAAAATGCTCTCATCGTTGTTGCACGCTGTGAAATATTATTCATTCGTTATACCGAATGGCTTGTTAAAAACATGAAGTAATCATTAACCGTTACGATAATCCATAGAAAAATTAGCTGAGAAAAATTCGAAGGACATTCGCCAAAAGAAGAAACTCGCGCGCGGAATCAAGATGGAGGCTGCGTCGCCGTAAATGGCCGGGCAGGATCCGAACAAGATGGACACCGGGGCGGCGGGTTCTGGCTGCCGCGCAATTTTCCGAAGCAGCCCTAACTTTTCCAAATTGAATCGCTGGGCTGGGTGGAAAGTTCGTCTCCCCTGGGCGGCGGCGACGACGACGACTCGCTGTCAAATCATTACAAGCTCGCGCCGCGCAAACTTCATGTAACACATCTGTTGTCGTTCGCGTAAATCGAGTTCCGCTGCCATCTTGAAATATCTTGTTTCCCGCGACGAAGCCGAAGAAGAAAAGAGGGGATCTGGTAAACGACAGCTTAGGGCCTGGACGCGAGCAATTTTTCTCCGCGCAAAAAGCTGTCGCGACTTTTCGCGCTTATCAAGCGCTACTGTAATCTGCAAACATTTCACCCTGTCCGTCGTCTCTCACGTCCCCCCGGTTTTATTCCATGGAGCACGTTTCCATGGCGGCGAGGTTCCACGCCGGCCGATGTAAAACGCGTCGATGAAAAAATCGAGAAAGACGTCCAATTAACGTTTCACTGTTTCGGTACCGGGGTCGCCAAACCGAAAACGTCCGAGGTAAATGGAACGATCGGGAAGAACAGGCACCAACCGGAAAAACACCGGGAACTTGTGTATTTTCCTCCCTGGTTGGCAGAAGCCGCGACTGTAATTAATTTTTGCCCTACGGACAGCACCGCCGCAGCTGCCGCTCGAACGTTCTTAATTTATCAGCGTTTACTGATTGGCGAACAGACTCGCGGACCAAAAAAGACTCGGTCGAGAGTAATTTCACGCGAACGCTTTGATGCTCGGCCCGCCGGGAAATTTACTGCGGGACCAGCGACCTTTAATCATCGCCTCGAGACATTGATTACTCATTATGAAATATTTCGCCTCTCCTTCATTACAAAATAAATTCTCGATACTCGAGCTCTGAAGTCACAGTATTTTTAATTTGCTAACGATAGCAGAATACATTCGAGAGACGAGGGAGGGAGCAAGACAATGGACTGGATCGCGGCGTTAACAAAAGAATGATGGACAGTGGGACTGCCAGAAATGCGGGGAAGGTCGTGGCGGTAGTTTACCGGAAATTCGGTGTTCGATGACATATTGTTAGTACGCGTTCTTGGCAGCTCATACCGAGATTGTTAATTACCCTATTAGCATTCGGAACGGGGTGGCCGGAGTTCCGGTTGCGCCGACATGTATACCACGGCTGCCCCGTCGATAAGAGAGGCTATCTAGTTACCCATCTACCCTCTAACCGCTGTGTCCTCTCTCTCTCTCTCTCTCTCTCTCTCTGCCTATCTCGTTCTATCTGAGTGCATGTCGCGAGGCCGAAATGGCGTCCTTCTCCCAACATGTCCTAATGCAGTCGCAGCCACGGGCCGGCGCGGCGCTCCTGTTGACGGTACGAGTGGCGTCCTTAATTGAACCCAGGGATTCGTGGCGATTCAATAAGCCAATTCTTGCCGAAATCCGTGCTTCATGGGGTTTCTTCGAGTCTTGACATGTACGTGTACGACGGACGAGTGACGACCGTTCCAAAGTACACGCTCCGTTTCGCGATCCCACCGACGGGCAAATGAATCGGCAGACCTGGTTCCGCTTGACTCTTAGTCGCTTTGTCTAGCACTAGAAGCCTGTGCAATTACTGGACTGCCAATTGTATGCCTTTCCAGCCTGCACGATCCCCTAAGATATTATTCAAGCGCCAAAGATCGAGGAACAGCGCGGAACGGGCTCAATGGATTCTATTCACAAATTCGTTCAGGTATTAATGACTAGACATTCGACACTGAGTCTGACTCGGATGGAGATTTCAAACACGATCTACGTATATGTCGATCATTTAAGTTGGACGTGCCACGTCGAACCAGATTCGTGATGAAGATTTCGAACAGGATTTATGCATATGACATTCGCTGAAAATTAAATGGGGATATTGAGGTGGACTCGTGAAGATTTCAAACATTATCTATGAAATGTTCATTCAGAAATCAATCTTCTCGTTGTGAATATTTAAGCAGAAGGATAAATCTGTTCACCTCAAGACGTGCACTCTCTTTTCGGAAATTATTAACGACGAGGTGGTATTTGATGGTTTGAAATTAGATATATCAAATTTATATTGATTGTGATAATTATTGATTCATCGAACAGCTTGGTTTAACACATTGTCCCGTACGGAGCCTTTTACTTAAAAGATCCGCAATCAGATAATGACAATTTAATTATCAGAAAGTGACGTCCGCTGCCCTCGGGGTCCACCGTCTAACTTCTCATCTTCTGGAGGCTAACTCAAGTTGTTAGTTAGTTATGTTAGGTCTAATGGGGACATCGATTGTGGTTTAGGGTTGGATAGTAACCCAAGGTGCCAGCAAGCTTTCGTACCTCGCAAAGATATATCAGGTGAAATATAATATTAAGGCGTAACACAACCTGCTCGAAGATGGACGAATGAAACTCTCTAATTATTCCTACGTAATTTGAACAAATCCCGAGGACCGTGTTTCTCCACTGTAGCGATACATTCGCGAAAAATAAATCTAGCACGATAGAGGTAACCAAAACGATATATTTTTCCGGCGGAGTTCGAAATTGCAGCGGCGTTCAAAGAAAAAGGAACGAGGTGGCCGGACGTTTGATTAATTCGCCGGAGCCGATGATCGAAGCAAGCGAATTTGCGTTTCCCGGTTTCATAGAAGCGGATCCGGTTTTTCCAACGGGAAATGAAACTTTTTTGATCCAATCTATCGAGTTTCGGGTACATATTCCAATTACCGGGGTTTCAATCGAGAATTTCGAGATTACATAAATCCGAGGCTCGCCCGATTAAATCGTCGATCAGGCGGTATTTGTAAATTCCCAAGATCGTGCGCCTCGGTTGCTTTGAAATTAGACGGTAGTACAGCCGATCGGTCGGATCCAGAATAAACGTCCACCGAGACGGGAGATTTACGCCGTTTTTCGTGGGGCTGGGGAAGCTATCGACGTCGAACTATTACCAACTTGCGCGAAGTTTCGGACGGTTATTGGGACGTCGAACGGTAATTACGCTGCGAAACAATTTCCGGGGGAGGAAATATAATATCGAGCCGCGATTCGGAAGAATTTCGACCAGGCCAACTAACTGGGCAACGAAGTCGAGGCCTGCAGCTCGATGGTAAAATTAAAAATATTTCCCAGACGCTGATTCACCAAAACGTACATTCATTGATGTCACTGCCATTCGTCTCCTCCTTTAGAGCTATTATTTAATCCTGCTACAGTCCACGGGTACAGCTATACATTTAAAACGGAATTTAAAGAAGTGGGACAGAGGGAATTTTTTCTAAACTCTATAAAATTACATCAACTAAAATATGGGCTTGATTAGGCGAAGAAATATAACAGGATCGTGATCAGAATGAAGAAATGAAAATGCGAATAGGTCAAAGAAGGCTCGAGGAACGCAGCAGGGTTAAGAAGCCACTTGGCAACACCCACGCTTCTGGAACACTAAAACTCCTCGAGCATCTATTAGCTCGAAGTTACAGGAAGTATTACCTGAAATTAGCATGCTCCTTTTAGCAACTATGCGAGCTCTCGTATAAAAAAGAACACCGACGTCAATGATGTTTAAATATTTCTGTAGAAAGCTTCCTAGAGTTTAAATTGCTACTTTGCACCAGTCGTGGTCGATCAATGATTATGATTAAAATAATAGAGATCTATTTACATTCTGAATATGTTTAATAGGTTAAAAATAATATATAATAGTATTATTAAATTCTTCTAATGTTTTTACTATTTCAAATTAAACCTACTCATTTTTGTCACAAATGCATAAAATCCGCTGTCTAATTATGAGATAATAAAGAAAAGTACTTATAAAATACAATAACAGCAAATTGCTTGAATTATTGGGGATTTTAAGGGAATGATAATTCAACAGGGAATGCGTTAACGGGTCAGGTCGTCGGAAAATCGTTCGATTAAGGAACAGGACACGTCTGGGAACTACGTTGGCCCCGAGATCAGGGAGCATCGTCGCGGCCGTATTTTGCGGTGGACGCGGTAGCAAGGTAGCAAGGTCCTCGAAGTCTCGCGCCGCGCCGGGAGCAAGGCTTTGTTGCGTGGGGCGTCTGCAGGAGAGAACCGGGAGAAATCGCGTGGGAGGAGGCAGAGTGGCCGGATAAGTGGAAGTAGCTGGCAGAACGAGGACGGGCAAGCAAGCAGGCAGGCAGAGTAGAGTAGAGTAGAATAGAGCGGAGCAGGGCAGGGCCAAGAGAATAGGAAGATACGTCATATTCCTTAAACGAGGGCGGAACGTCACGACAAGCTGGCGCCACTCATACCTACCATCCAGAGAATAACAATATCCGCGTCTCTATCTATATGTCGTTTCTCCAGACACGCCGAGACGACCCGACGCCTCGCGTCTGGCTTGGCTTGGCTGCAAAATTCTCTGAAGAGGCGAACCGATGACACGGTGGATATTGTTTGGAGTACGAACTTCGGTACACGTGTGCGACGCCTGCAATTGGAATACTTGGTCGTCGTGGAAAACACGAACGGGGAACTGCGCACGGTTGCCCGCCTTGTGGCTTGTAACGCCGTAGATCACTCTATTCGTCCGTGGAAGAATCTACCGCTTCGCACACGGTGCCGAGAAGCTTTGCATTTTGCCTACCGGTGATTTTCTCGAGGTACGTTCAGCCTACATATAACGAATTCTCATTTAATTGAAAAACTTATGGCAAAATTATGTAAAACTTTTCTCTCAATTCTACCATCCTCTTCTACGATGCTGTAGTAACTCTTCCCCCTCAATTCGAATCAATTTTGCATCACAGCCGGATTACGTGTAGGTCGGAAAAATGTAAGTTTCTGGGACGAGGAATCGTTCTCGCCAGCCATTAAAAAGGCGACCGTAGTTCGGCTCGTATGCACAGCGCCTTGGAAATACAGCCTCAGGGAGGGGGGACGTGGAAGGAGAAAGAAGGGATCGTTGGGAAAGGAGAAACCACTCGAGTAGGTGGAGACCGACGAACACTCGAACAGTTCCCGTAAAATGGCCACTTTACCTCTATTCTCGGCTGGGGAGCCGGAGAGGGGGGTGCAGCAGGAAGGAGTCTCGCTTGGCGTAAAATTATGCCAGGCCGATCTTCGTCTTTATTCGGCCCTCGTGGCATGGAACGTTGATCCCGAAGGGATGCGGAGAGGAATCCGCACCGCGGCCGGGTCGCTGTATCAATATTGAACCGGGTGCGGAACGATGCGGCGAACTTTCGGGGGCGGAATCGGCCACCGAAACTTCGACGCGAATAATTTCGCCCGCGGAATACAAGTTTAACGTTAATGGAGCGTGAACGAAGATTGATTCGATTGGGTAACCGTGTCGCCCCACGGGCATACCGCTCCTCTTCTTCGATCCTGGGCTTTTATTTATGTAAAAAGACCGCGGTTATTCTTATTTAGACGCGGAGCTGTCTGAACGAGCAAGAAGTCGCCGCGAAACGGTTCAATTTTAGACACCGCGGTACACCGAGCCGCGACAACCAATCAGTTTTGCAGAACCAGCTCGTCGAGGTATTTTTAAAACAGTCTCGATGCCGCCCCGTTGGCTCTTTTACTTTCGTTTATTTATATTTCTTGTTTTAGCGAACCGGTGACAGCGTGTTTGCACTTCCGATTTTCTATGGACGGTTTTTGATACTGGATAACTAACCTCTCGTGGAAATGACGATCGGAAATTTGAATCTTTGCGGATGATCCGCTTACACGGCGGATTACGTTTGTTCTAAATGTTTTAATGAATAAATTCGCTGCTGAATGTGTGGATATTTAAATTCATTTATTCCGGTCTTCTTTATAAGGCGGAATATTTTTGTTGTAAAATAAACAGGATTAAACTGTGCTCGCATGTCTGTTTATCGCCGTTCGAACGAACGCGAGGAAAAAATGTAACAATACTGTGATACTACGTCGAGCGAACCAACATTATTTTAAATAAATTCCTACGTGGCATATCTTGCAAATTAATGCGGAGAATTCTGGTTTTGCCGAAAAATCTGCGAGTTAGTCGTAACTTTGTCCGCAAATTGTTTAGTTACCTAGGGGCAAAGACTGCTGTTCCAGGAATGCAAGCTCGAAATTACGTTCTTCGCCCGCGAGCGCGCTGTTTTTTGGAACGAATGTAAATTTTTAATATACTTTTAAAAACTGCCGTACATAATTTAACGTTTCTAGGAGTCGTGCCCGCGAGTATGAAGAAGACTATTACTGACACGTTACGGGCACCTTCGGTACCGTGGAGCTTTTGTAAATAAAGTTTCTCCGTATCTCTGAAAGTCGCGGGGATATTATTATTACATTGTCTTTAGAATGCTGCGCAGAAGCATTACAAACACAATGTATAATACATACGATCTTGCGGAAGGGCGAGGCGCAGCCAGGGGCTGTTTTAAACCTGACCCGGAAACTAACACGAATGTTGAACCCCGGCGCAAGTAAAATGCGTTCAACTTTATATTTTATATTCAAACATATCTGGTCACGAAAAATGTATGAAATTTCATAAAGTTAAAATTCATCTGATAATTTTGTAATCACCTCCTCACAAAATTTGTGAGAGTCATCGGCAGAATAGATGAATTTACAATTTTTGACACCCATAGTTTTAGGAACAGGGGTGAATTCTGACCTATTCAAGGGAACAATTGGGCTCATCTCGTCGAAAAATTGGCTAATCGATCCTCCAAGGCCGGAATTTTTGAAGGTGATCGCGTCAGATGGTGCGCCCGGTATACTTCTCCGGAATTCTCGTGTCAGACTATCGGCAACCGGTGCGGCCCTTAGAAAATATTGATTAATATCACGAACTTACGTCGGGTACAGGCTGCGCGGCGTTCCCAGCCGTCAGGTCCTCAGACTTCCAAGGGGAAAGAGTTTCCAAACAATTTATGGAGCAACGACGAAAGTGTCAAGAGAACAAACTTCCCGTCGTATTTGAATTGCACGGGAAACGACCGTGAAGAATGAACGCTGACTGGTGGTCGGACGTACAGGTGGGGGAAGAAATAATGATAGCGTCGAGAACTTTCTATTCGCGAGAGATACGCTCGGGATCTTAAATCATCGGCGGGTAAATAATATAAACAGCTTGGCGGGGCAAATTCTGACCCGATTACGAAAATTCTCTCGAGCAATTTCGACAAGAGGCGAGCGATGGAATCGATTTCTCGATCGAAGCTGACCCTGGAGTCAGGGAGCTGGTCGGACGCTCGGACGGCCGCGTGTTTCCGGTCACGAGCAAATTTCCTGAGGCGGGCCGCGGTGAACACGCGCATGAACCACTCGAATATGGATTCCGCCGGATTACCAGAAAGCCTGTCCATGGTTTTAACCGTCGATATGCGCGGGCACCGCTTCGCGCGCCGGAAGCGGCTGCCGCGCGGACCGGAAACCGACGGCTGCCGGGCTAACTGCTTTATGAAATACCGATGGCGCGGTCGGAAGCCAGCCGTTTCCGCGGCGAGATCGCAGAGAGCCGATAAGGCTCGAGATTTACGCGCGGAAAAGTTCCGCGACGATTCCCGACCCGTGAACTTTCAAACTTCGCCTCTAGTAGAGATAGCTCTAGCAAGACGCGGGAACGTGACATCTATTGTTCAGAATCTGATGAAATAGACGCTGAGCTCTGGGCGGCATTGTTATAAAAAATGGATCAGTTTACTCTTTTTCGTCGTTGTATGGGCGTGACTTGCTCTAGAAGGGTGGAGCTTGTTCCAGCTGGGCGTGGCTTGTTCCAAGAGGGCGTGGCCTGTTCTAAATAGCCGTGATATCGTTTCTCGCAGTCAAAATACGCACTCTTTCGCACTAATCAAAAGACAAAGGACCTTATAAATTCGGAACAAAGAAATGTTCAATAAAAGAGTCTGGAACACGTCTAGAAATATAGTGCAACACATACACGTGGATTTCTATGTTCTAAAAAATCTCCTGAAAGAAAGTTGAACAGCGGGGGTGGGAATATTGATAAGAAAGTCAGTCGAACAGACTGCGAAAGGAGGGAAGAAGGAAAGAATCCTCGAGCGGGCGAACGACAGCGTGAAATTCAACGGGCGAAGTTACAAACAATTTAATCTCGTTTGCTCGTCCCCCAGCTCGGTCTCCACAGGTGAAAGGAAAAACAGACTGCGGAGAGCACGCGTTCGATTTCCGGGCGAAGGGTGCGCACCCCCCGCAGTCGAACCCTCTTCAATTGGCGCGAGACACGACCCCGGGGTGGCGGCGGTGATCCGGTCGTGGAATCGAGTCACGTTTTAATCGCGTTTATTTTAATTTGAGACACGAGTGAGAGAGTAAACTCACCTTTCAATCCTCCGACAAACGCTTGCCCTCCCTGCTTTTCTCTTTCTCTCCCTCTATCATCTTTCTCTTTCTCTCTCGCGTGCGACACTCTTCGCCCCCTTTTTTTCGGCGTTTTTTGAGTAATGAAGTCACGGTGATCAAGACGCGAGCCTCGACTCTCGAGGGCTGAAAAGGAGCGAGAAGGTATCATTAAGCAGCGTGACCCTCGGCCGCTAGTCGGCCGACACGTTCAAGCGTAATTGGACCGAGAAGGGACTCGCAAAAAAAATAATTGATGATGGCCCGCCGGACCGAAATCCCGCGCGATTAATCTTATAATTTGTCAAACGCTTCCGCGGACCGGTGTCGGCCCGATCTGCCCCGCGTGTCGACTAATCGATCGGCAAATGGATCGCGCCCTGCGCTTTTCAAAACCAACCACCCCTCGACCGCTGCGACTAGACCCTAAGGAACAGAGCCGAGAGTGACAACTTGCTGGTGAATCTCATCAGCTGATCCCTAGACGATCGGGAGTGAATCCTGACACTGAAACAACGCTCCGAAGGATCGTAAGAGGATGCTCGTTAGGGGATCAGTCTGCCAAGATGTACCAGGCTGATGTTTCTGCAAATTACAGTTTTTCAAGCCAACCTCGGAAAATGGAATTATCGAATCTTCAGTTCTTTTTTTAAATTCCTTCGATAAATCGATGAAGCACAATCGTCATCTCGGACAAAATCTGTTCTATCTAAAAGAGAGATCTAATTACAGCTGAAGAATCGCAGTATATGTGGAGGGTGCATAGATTTAAATAGAGACAGGAATTCATGTCGGAAAATTGACATAATTCGATCATCAGCTCGGTCAAAATTGGTTCCATTACTAAGGGTCTTATCGGGTCGATTTTAGAATGTGTTTACGTAGGAATTTTTAGACGTTCGAGGGCTTAAATTAAAGCTAGAAAATCGCACGAAATGGTATATTGCTGTCTATTCTTAATCGTATTCTAACACAAGAAGTCTAAAACAATCCGAACAATCGGACGCTGCTAAGAAGGTAGACAGAAATATTTCAGATTCCGTGAAAATCCTTCGGGAACATTGACGTGGCGCGACAATTTGCAATAACTGTCCCGCGAACGTCTGCTAACCGGTTGGCGATTTGTCGGGAAGTTTCGCCGGGCCAAAATGTGTCGTCATAAGATTTCCACCGGAAGAGGACGGTGAAAGAGAGCGTCGTAGGGGAGAAGGAAGAGGAGGAGGAGTAGGACGAGGGTCGTGGAGCTGGAAGTACTTTCTGGAAAGTATTTCACGCGCGAGTATTCATCTTCGAAGGTACAGCCGTGCGATCCATTCGGAACGAGGAAACTTCGACGAGGTAGCTGCATGGCCCTGTCCTCGAGATTTACGGAGGCATTATGCCGCCGGGAACATGTGTCCGCGCGAATTCGATCGTTTCTTTCTGGCCTGGCCGCGGCGACGATAACATTATCTGCGATTTTAACGCTCGAGCGGGAATCGCCGCGGTTCGCACTTCACTGGCGCGTGAAGTCCGCGATTGCTGACGATTTCTGTCGACCAGGTTCTGCCACCGACTCTTCCGGCTTCCTACCACTCCGATTGACAGTCCGGATAGGCCATTCCATTCTCTGTTGGAGATAGTCTTCTCCAGGACTGCGGTATTTTACGTGTAAAGTTAAAAATGTTATAACTATAGATTTCTTAATAATATTATGGAGTTGCGAATAAATAAAATCTGCGGTCTATTTATTACTGCCGAAATTAACTAGACTACAATCCTCCTGAACATCGCTGACCGCTTCCACAAACGAAATGAACGAACCCAAAATTCCCGTGGCACTCAACGTGTTGTTTTATTAATTCAGAGAGAATTATGTGGAACATTGTAGATCGAAATCCGCAAGTATCTCTAGCACCATGCTTCTCAATTTCATTTAATTATTTACCAGCACAGCAATTTCGCCGTTGGAAGCAGTTGAGCTCGATGAACAGGTCCGGGGAAACGGCCGACAGCGAAACAAATTTTTGTGTTCGGTGCTGGATAAAAAATTAATTAACGAAATACAGAGGTTTCTCTGCGGATCGAGGGCGCGGAACATTCGGCGCGAGGTAACGATCCCGGGGCGCGGAATAAAATACATCGTAACCGGTCGAAGTGGGTTGTCATAAAAGCGGAGATACCGCCGGCGCAATTTTAGGCCATTCTACTTACAGCGCCGATAAAAAAGAATCGTCGGCCGTCGATTCAGTGCCATCAATTTATTTCTCTGCCGTGGATTACGGGGCAAAGGGGAGAGGAAACGATCCCACGGCCTCGCAAGTAAAACCGAAGGGCTCCCTTATGAAACATTAATACCGGTAAGCGACGTAATCGCAAATACGATACCCTGGCCGCAAAAACGAAACTACGAGGAGCCGGAGAAAAAAATGAGCGAAAGAGTGCGCGCGTGTGTGAGTGAGAGGGAGAGAAGTTCTCCGACTGCCTCCACCGTTGAAAGTTATAGGACGGACGGTGAAGTACGGTCTGGAAAGTTTTCGAATATCTCGTGCACGGCCCCTTTAAGGAGATTCGCCCGGCGAAATGCCCGCCGCTGCCCTCGCGGCTCGCCGATACAATCCACTGGGCTCAATAAGAAATATTTACGACTGTAGCACACGCGGCCCCGTTATTACTCGGCCGAAGCCTTCATACCTCTGGGTCCGACGTTTTACTTTTATTTCCGGTCGGCCTATGGGCCTACCATACTCCACTCGGCCTAAAACCCCAACAGAAAATCCCGAGATTTCGCTCCCGCTCGCAGAATTCTCCGACCGCCGCGCCGCGCTATTGATGCGCTCGCTAATGCTCGGGATTTTTTGCTCAGCCTCTTCTCAGAGCTATTCGCGTGCTTGCACCAGTCCGGGAACAACACTGTAACTCGTATATTAATTTACGTACCTGTGCGAGCATCGCGAGACATATCTTTTTATTTATTTCCGGCTTTTTTCGCATGTTTTTAAGGTTCCACAGTATCAAATGGTGATCGAGGATTTTTGAATCTTTTCAATGGGAAAGATCGTGAAATTATTGTTTATTCGTAACTGTATTAAAGTAGAGATTTGGATAAGTATCCTAGAATTCCTTCAGATATTTTAAGAGCCAAGCGAAAACGAACCCTGTACATAAATGACCAGTGTGAAGAACGAGGGTTGAAACGTGTGATTTCCCTGAATAATTTCAGTAACTCGAAAATGATCTTAACAGCATCGGCGTACTATTCTGGTGGCTTTTAATTTCTCGCCTCCTCATTTTCATCATGAATGCATAAAACCCGGTCTCCATATTTCAGACTATAATCCGGGCAGTATATTTTTACGATATAGGATAAATGAAGAGATATTGGAATATATGAACACTTTACTAAAAGCACGAAATGACCAGCCTCGCTAGATCGTGTTTCAAATGATGCCATCGACGTGAGAGGATTAATAGGCTTCCGATAAAATGAACTATTAACACGCTAACCGTCGAAGAATCAGCCCTCAAGTTTCATTCCATTTAATCGCTAAACAGTAGACTGTTAGAAGGATGTAAAACGATTTCAAGAATTCTAACATATTATATGCAACTTATTAAAATTAATAAAAGTAGAAATCGATGTTTTTGTGCTACACAGTGAGTAACTAATATCCTGGTTCAAATTGACCCAGGCTCGAATCCTTAACAAAAGCGTCAATTTAAGAACAATCTGGAATTTAAGCGAAACGTTAAGAGGTGCAAGTGGACAGGTGAACGCTACTGCAGCAACTTAACACGCGTCGAGCGGTGCCGGGCTCGCACTATGTTTCAATTACGAGATTTTGCACTATCTTCATCACCGAATTCATCACAGGAACGGTGACTGGCCGTTGGTGATCGATGGCTAATCCGGGCGCGGGCGTCGTTCATCGAATCGACGATCGGACCGTCGCAATTCATGCAGCTACGCCCGATATTCCACGTTGACGATAGGATCGTAAACGTTTGCGGCTTACACTCGGCCGCTTCCGATTGCTCGCGACCACGTGTACCGTTAATTACTGGGCCTGTGATCGATAACTGGAATACCTTGAGGAGATGAGCCTCCGTCTTCGTCTTGGCCCTGAACAATCGTGTACGCCAGAAAAATCGATTGAACGAAATGGATACCACGAACGTTAGGCTTTTTTGCTCCTAGAACACGATGCTGCCATTTCTAGACCTGAGAAAGTCTTTTCAGTATCTGCGTTATCTCTGTCTATCGCATCCTTTGAAAATCCTCGGTGTCCTGGATTTTATTATAGTTGGTCCAACCGATAGAGTCTGCGCGAACAACGATTTTATTCTAACGGATCGGATGTTTATACCGTATATCAATGGAATGTTTACCCGTGTAGCCACGTATCGGTTGGGGAAACATGAACCGGTGGCATGTTATCACAACTGTCTTAGTAATGGTGGAAACCGCGTAGAAAAATATGGAGTGTATGCAAAAGTTATGGTCCTTCCTTTTAATTTGCATTTATTTATGTATACAAGACCATGTTACCAGTCGGATAACGAAGTTGATTACGTGGACACGTATCAATGAGACAATTATAGACTTAAAAATGGTAGTAATTGAATATCAATTTATTAGTGTGCAATTGCGGTTCTAATTTTTCTGCGAAGTTCATCGCTCGAGGACACCATCGCTCCGATCTCATGGCGTGATGGTGGCTCGGAGACGGGGTGTTTATCAATGGTAACGGACCGAAGGCTCAAAGACGATGATGACACCGAACGGGCACGATCCCTGGTGCCTCCCGACGGATATCAAATGGACGCGAATCGATCTCTCGAACGTCACCCGACGCCGCGTCGCGCTTTGAGGTTGAAATTACCCGAGGTTTCGAGCAGCGCCGAAGTGGCAGCATATGCTTCGACGCTCGTTTCGAACGGCAAACGACGAGCATCCTTTTGACGTGCAACCGGCGTGGAACCACTCGGTTTACGTCGAATGCCTCTCACAATCTGACGGGGGCCCGCGGAGTCAGGTCAATATCATTTTCGGAATGACTTGTGATTCGCTTAGACGAAATACTCTCTCTCTCTCTCTCTCTCTATCTCTATCTCTGTCTCTGGCGACGGTAGACGCTCTTGAATGCAGGAGCTTTTCTCATGTGTTCGATGAGACTCTAGCAATTTTAAGGATTTTAATGTGAGTGTTCGGTTTCGCCATCGATTATTCATCGCGTCTTTATATTCGCGTTATTTCTAAAATTCGAACGTTAGACATCTGCCATTTTTAGCACCAACGAGGTGACCAGCGATCGGACCCCGGAGCAGAGAGTCAGAACAATTCGTAGTCTCACCCGGAGAACATCGTGTTCTCAACAGAACGTTCAGAGTTTCGGCTGAACGTTTCTTCGCTTCGTCAGAATGTTTCTGAACATCGTCAGAGCATTCTTCAGTCTCGTCCGGAAAAGAATAATTCGTAACCTCGTACAGAGAACATCGGAATCTCGTGTGGAGGACTTTCGTAGTCTCGTCTCAAGAAGTATACGCGATCACAACCGAACATTTCATACGCTCGTCCGTTTTAAATTTGTAACACCGCTACAGAGTCTACTCGTTCCGTGAAATAGTTGCCCAAAGTCAATTCTGCCGGCAACAGATCTGTATTACATTCAATAAACATCAATCGTTAAAACCCAGTACAAATGCTTTCTCGATTCACGAAAAAACAGTGAGAAAAAAATAAAGAATTCCCCAGGTCTATGAAATGACGCAAAAACGGAACTACCGCCACAAGCTATTAACACAATCCAGCGTCTCCTTCGTGGAAACAGTGAAGCAGGCATCGAAGTGAAGATCGGCCAACTCCTCTAATTAAACGAAGGCACCGCGAGAATCCGTTCGAGATGCGGCGTTTCCCACGAAATCCGACGCCTCCTTGCAACACAACGACGCCTATTTGAGACGAATAAGAGGACATGGTTCTCCGGTCGTCGCGAAGACGCGTTTCCCGTGATTCGACTCGGATACTAATGTTCCTTGAGTTTGTTAAACGCAACGGGGCGGGTGCTCTGCGCCTCGCAGTGCCACGTCGTGCCCGCCAGAATTGCGTTGCACGCCTCGTTATGCATCGTAAGCGCATAAATCAACATTATAATGCACCGTTACCTTCGGTCTCGCCTCCGCGAACTTCTGTTCGCGCCCGCGTCCGCGCCTCGCTCTCTGCCTCGGCTCGCGCGTGTACGGCCGCATGTAAATCAGGGCGCAGCGTGTTGCTTCGAGTCCCCGTTGTCGGGAACATGTTCCCAGACCGAAAGACACTGAACATATTGCGCAATGTTTCGCCGGTGAGCCCGTCTTTGGCACAGGCACCTTTCTGAGACAGTTCTCTCGCGGCGACTAGTCCTAAAATATTCGGCAGACTCGACATCTGCTTTGGATGCACTCGGCGAGATGCACTCGTTCTCGAGGGCCATCCGAGATGAAACAGTCAGGCATGCAATCGTCATAGAAGTTTTCACTTCGGTCGTGCGATCTTATGCGCACAGTATTCGTCTGTTTTTTTTACCTTGAAAATCCGCAGTCTATTTATTACACCAGCCGATTCCTTTATTGCTGTATCGAGCCGGGACAACGTCCGCAACATGACGGATGCGAGGGAAGTGGTGCAGCACCGGTGTCCTCCCACGGTCGAGCACATTTCGCGGCTCTCCGGAAGAATGAGTCGGCAGACGACAGATAATTTCATGGTTCTAGAAGGTTGTTGATAGCGTCGGATCATGGTGTCTCCTTCCCGTGGAGCTTTCGCCCGGTGCCATTGGTTCACGTCATCGAGATAAACGATGCAACGCAATGATCACCGGCGGCGGTAGGAGGATGCAGTTAATGGTTGTTTGCGCGTGGAGCATCTTTAATCTGTTCGCGTACGGACACGCGTAACGATCCCCCATTCCCGGCACGGTGAAATGTGAAGGAATATAAAATACCGTATTCCAGCAGGATACTTCGGCTTTCATCAAGACAAACACCCGGCCAGCTGGTCTCTCTGGTCTTTGTTGCAACAATCTCGTCTCTCTCTCTCTCTCTCTCTCTCTTACTTTCTCTCTTCCCCGTTTATTTAACTTTCTCGTATCTCTAAGCCACATTTTATCTACCTTCTTACTCGCGATGGCTCTGTACCGGGGCTTATCCGTGATCATCCATCCCTGTTCAACTCCCCGCCCCTCTCCCGGCTTCCGAGGGGAGCTTCTTAGACAGTCAAGAAATTCGTAATACTTCTGTACATATTTCGTTTTCCCCGGGAAACAGAGAAACGCGTTCAACGGCGAGCTCTCGCCATTTTTCACTACCCTCCGCGCACACCCCCAGTTGGCCCCTGGCTCTGTCCCCGGTCGGCCCCTCCTCCCTCGTCGAGGCCCTCGGGCTATTTTTCCGAACGAAGATACCTACCGCAAACAAACTGTTATGGAGCATCACGATCAGATCGCTCGGCGAAATCATCTGACGCGGACTAATCATGTTTTGCTAACCCACTGTTTTATCGAACCTGTTCATCTGGTGGAATCGCAGAGCCCGGTTTATCCTCCAACGGTCCGCACGCGTATTTTCTCCCCACTCTCCGCCCTCCCCCCTTCACCAGTGGCAAACGAACCGGCAATCGTGAAATCCGACGCGATTCAAAGATTCTATTGGATTTGCTCTAACGAAATAGTGCAATGTGCGCGGCGGGGTTCGCGTATACTTTTTTTCGCGGCCATTTCCTTGTTTTTTTTTTAAACGCCAGCCAACTGAAAATCCTCTCGCTATCAGATTCGACGAACTAATGTCGAAGCTTTGTTCGTAAACTATTCCCTTTCATTTCGACGCAGAATGATGTTGCACAGTTTCCCCGCTCGGTAAACCCGGGAGAACGAGTTGCTTGGATTTATTGGTTCACTTCATTCCGCCGTCGCGGGGATATTAAATGAAATTTTTACCGGGCTTTCGAAGCCGGTTAATTATTAGGGAGAGGCGTGGTTTAATTAAAAAAATTTTTTATTGTGGAGAAAGCTCGGAGAAAGTGCCGGGAGATTCTCCACAGCGCAGCTGTGAGATACTGCGACGAGTAATATACCTGGAAAGTTTAGATATATTAGAGAGAGCCGCGTGATGACGTGGCTAGAGTTACGGATGAGGTATAACAGCAGACCAATCGCCATATTCGTGTCCGAAATACCGGTATCGATGAAAACAACTTGATTTCTTAAACATTTCGGATAGTTTCGAACGCTTGTGCAGACATGCTTGATAATGCTAGACTGCGGAATGGTAATATAATGGTCAGACCGCATACACTGCCTACCGCTCTCTGATCAGCGAGTATCTAAACAGGAGAATCGAACCTAAACGTGACAGAAACACACGTCGACTGGCAAATAGAGGAGACAGGTAACACCGAGAGCAAAGTTGGCCCACAGTGGTCGGCTGCGTTTGAGGTTATCAGCCGGCATTATGCTTGTGGCTGGAAGTGCACGCCACTTTCACAGTGGCTAGCGTTGTAGTATCAGCGTAAACCGGTGGACGGCCGCTGTATCAACACGAGCGTGTGTCTGTGCGTCCGTGTAGCCGCGCGTTGTAACTGCAAGCGTTGGAGGCTTGTGCCGCGCGCAATTTACCGGCGACATAATTATCTCTCGTGGGCTCGTGCTTTTAATTATTCCCCACGGTCGGGGAATTACAAGAGCGCCGCTAATGCGCAATCAGGGACGAATGGGCTACTTCCGCCGGACTCTACGACTTCTGTTTCGTTCGTTTGCCGTACTCCGATCGCCCCCCGAACCCAAAGGAATAAAAATAGAGAGAAAAGGAGTGGTGTGCCCTAACAAATTTCTCACAGCACTGTCGCGTCGAGGATCCTGCATAGAAACTCTCTCTCTCGAAACTGCATAGAAGAGACTCGGAACAGAGGGGATTTACTCTTCGGAATTAACCGAAAATCGTGTTAAAGGGACAGCATAAGCTTCCCAGCAGCAAATGGCTCCGTAAGTGTTCTATACGTCCATTCCGGCGACGTTGCGGGCCTAATACAGCTAATAGGATTATACGCAATAATTCGAGGAACTTCAATTTCAAACTGAGTTATCCATAGGTTCTTGGTCGAACGGATTCAGTTGGCTTAATTCCTGGTTTCGGTTATGGCACGCTCCCCCGCGTTTACACACGACCTGCTTGCTCTTCCGCCGCGTCCCGTCGATGGATATTACACTTCCCGAATCCCGGATGCGGCGATAATAAAGCGAAATACGCCGATAGGCCCCTTCGATCGGCGAAATCTTCCGAAACGTGTGTCGCTTCGGGAAATCGGTTAACAACCGAGCTATTACACTTTTCTGCTGCCGTAAAAGCTGGTCGTATCTCTGGCGGTTTGAACGCGCTCCCTCTCGAAATACACATCGACACGTAACATCGTTCCGGGCCGATATCCACGGGCCGATTTATTCGGCTCGAGGCACGAGTTTGTCTCGAGCCGGCGATAACTGCAGCCGGGCACGCCATAAATAGATAGCAACGCGGTCTCTCGTTGTCAAAAGCGATCGACAAGAAGAGGGGAGGCGCCACGAGCTGGCTCACTGCCGCGCCGGCCGGAAAGCGAAGGTGGACTACCCGAAGAGATATAAGATGACGATTTATGTTCGCAGTTCACGGACTGAGAGCATTATTTACCGGGGAGGGCGCGCGGCTGCGACAGCCAGTCAGAAACTCTCAGCTTCGGGAACAAATAAAAACTCTATCTCATCCCCGGACTACGGTACCATCCACCTGCGACTTGGCCACTCTCTCTCTCTCTCTCTCTCTCTCTCGTGAAATTGAACCGGAACGGATCCGCGGAGGAATCCTTCCCAGAGTCATCGTAAAAAAGTGCGTGGAGAAGTAAAGGAATCTATTGACGCGCGAGGACGGTGCGGCTTTTAACCAGCCATTTGTCAGCCGTGTAACGAACAACCACCTCGATAAACCTGGATCCTTAAACGTAATCCCGGGTTGGTCTAATATCTATTCCGGTCTCCTAATTTTGAACTTGACGTATCCCGGAGACCATCAGTTAAACGGCCTCATCAGCGAATGGCTGGCGATCGAACCGGCCGTCGTTTATCACGATTGATCGATGCGAATGTCCCGGCACCGCTGTATGCAGTTGACAAAGTTACAGTTGTTATTACAGTTCTGTCAACTGGAATCGCCGGCAGTATTTAATCGCTTGTGACGATCCCAAACTTGATCCTTCGTGGATCTACAAATTCGTGGATGCTGTCAAGGCGTGAATAGGGGTGTGCACGAAGATTGGATGGTAAAAGAATTCTGGAAGTTGTCTTAAAATCATCTGGAGGCTGCTGAATGAAAGTGAGGAGGTTAACGATGAGGAGGTTAGGTGAACTTGATCCCTGGTGCATGGAAAAATTTGTGGATGATGTAGAGACAAGAGTAACAGTTTACGCGAAGGTTGAGTAGCAAAGGTTTTGTAGATTCATAGTAGAAAAATCCAGAAGCTGGTCTAACAAGGAGAGTGCAGGGTGAGTCTCAGATTTGATTGAAACTTTGTTTGTCAAGACCATGATTCTGAACAACACTTCTCTGTATACATTTTGGCGATCGGCTTTAGTTTACGAGATAATCGTAAAAAAAGAGAAGAAGCAGAAACTGATTGTATTAAAAACTCACGTATTCAGCCGTAAATCCATATGCTGCTTCGAAATGTGGGTCACTGGGTCACTCGGTGACGAACTGCACAGGTGTCTTCAGGTATACGGCAGTACCGAAACCCAAGGGACATACGGCCAGGTCGACGAAATCCACAGCCGGTGGTAGAGGGCCTACGGGATGCGCGGTGTCCACACTCACAATCACTGTTCACATTTGTCTCTACCGCGGCTCGAACGACACTGATTTACTGCAAGATTTTTCTAAATAATTGAGAGTGTCGAAATTCGAAATGCACGCTGTAGCCATGGACCTACAGGACTGAGCATTAAGCCTGCGGGGGCGTAAGAGAAGACGGAAGAGGTATCAACCATGTCGGCCATCTTGTTCACTGCTTCGATTGTGCCCAAGATTTTTCATACAATGGATGGCCGCTAGAGGCCTTGCGCGGAAAAACAGTAACGTATCTACTATTGGATAGCAGAGCGGCCAGAGCCCTGAGGCAGTTATATTAGCAGGAATGTACCGAAATAATCTTACCGCACAAAAAGACTCCAGGACGTGTCCTACGAGTTACAAAATATATACAAATACGTAATACTACAATAGTAGATTCGTTACTGTTTTTCCGCGCAGCGCCTCTAGCGGCCATCCATCGTATGAAATATGTTGGGCACAATGATTGGGCACTGATCTTGTTAGGCACCACATGTGATGCGCTCTACAGGCGACTCTAAATACTATTTAGTGTAACGTCTGTAGCCCGTGGAATAACCTCACTTCTCCCGCCCGCGCGTCTCGCTCTCCGTGAAACAAAGCCGCAGTTGACATTCGTCCAAAGGAAAATGTCTCTTAGAATGGTCTCAGGAACCACTCCCTTTCGGGATTTTCATGAATTGTGGGACACCCAGTAGACCTCGTTGTCCTGTTAACGTGTATGCGCCATTATAGGCGTAGATGCTCAATACTTTTTAAGATATTTATAATCGAAGGTTTTCATTACTATGAATATACAGGGTGAACGTTATAAAGCGTTACAGACGAATATCTCTAAAAATATTGATAACACGCAGTGTTTCAGATGAAATTTGTTTAGTACCGAGGGGGACATCATGTGGCGGGATTTTCATTTTTCCCGATGGACACTGCAAGGTGAGGTGAAGGTTACCTGGATTTTTTTAGATGGAAAGACCTACTTTTTGTATCATGAATCGATTGACTATCGAATTGTGAGTATAAATGACCGCCATATGTCCTAAATCTAATATTTAACAATTTTCTTTCTTCTTTGGATAATATGTTGTAATCTTGTAGAACAATAACAGGGTCGTCTCGAAGTTGTAGAACGAAGATGGCTTGAAAAATGATGTGAGTCGTAAGGATGAGGATGGCGGTCGTCGGGCAGCGGTTAGTGCGCGGCTGTTCATCAGGCAGGTAAAAGGCCCGGGCAGATACCAACGTAGTAAGAGGTGCACGGTGGTCAGACGGTAGCACGTAACGTTTAGACGTACACGGCGGCCTTAATTAATTGGCGAGCACGGCAAACACCGGTCGCGTGTCATCCCTTGTATAAGCCGTGGTGCACGTAAGTGCAAATGCGTCTACGATTGCAATCTAGCCGGGCCAGGTGGCTGGCGTCCCCGTTCCTGGACGTAACTTCTGCCGGCAGCCGCGACCGCATGCATAAATTCACACATGCCCGGAAACACGCGCATTTGCATAGGCAAACGCACGCGTTCGCGGGCTGCACCGCGTAATCGTATACGTGACGCAGTGCAGACATCTAGAAGCGAGGATGATACGGTCGCAGCAGGCCGGTGTGGCCGCTGATCAATCGGTTAGCCGGAATAGACACCTACGGACCGGGGTCCCGTTCGATTTACGGCCTGAATACTGGCCGGCCTTCGATCGGTGATTCTTCCCCCACCCAGCTCGTTCTGGACATCGAATTCAATGACAAATTGTCCGTGTTCCAGCTCGATCAAGCCCCCTAAAACCGATAGACAGTTTCTCTCCTCATAGCAGCTAAATCTGCTTGTAAATTCGACAGCGGGATTCTTCATCCCTTATACTCGAGGTCCGGTCCAGTTGCAGTTCCGTGGGTCTGTGGACTAAACCTTCGCTCAGTCCCCAGCTACTACCACATCGGTATAACTGTCAGTGGATGGATCGTGGAAAAATAATTAAACGATTAGGAAGAGACAAAAACTAGATCGAGCCCTTCGGACCTGACTCTTAGAATTATTTCTATTAAGGGATATGACTAAATGGAATCAAACACAGTCTAGTGAAAATAGGTAACTGAACAACTTCATTATAAAACGACTAATAAAACTGCACCAGGCATGTCCTGTCTATACCGACTCTTGTGTCGAACTTCGAACTGAAACTCGCGTCTCGCGACTCGGTCGTCACTTCGAGGTGACGCACACCACCATACATTATTCGTTACATTGTAACAGCATTCTTAATCCTGAGTTTTCATTTCAGGACTGTTTTATTTCAACAATTTCGAAATATAATTTGAAGACGACTAAGGAAAATATCGAAAAGTCTAAATCACTTAGAGATTATTTGAGCAAATGGACAATCCAACGTCGTCCCGGAAGGGATAATAGACCGTCTCGCAGACGCAGCGTAAATAAGTGTAGGAATGTTATAGCTCCCGTGCGCGGGATATAAACGGTGCAAGAAATATTCGCCGCACATAGTTTTCATGAAAGTACTTTGTTGTGGCGCCCAATAGTTTTCAAGATAATCGGCTGTATGCACTGGCGGCAAACACCGAGCGAGCTCGGCGAGCAGAAAAGAACGTCTCGTTGAATGGGAACACGGGAAAGAAGCTAGCAAAGCGGGTTTCCCGGCTTCGCCGTGGAATGTAAGATCGCGGGGAACCCAGGCCGGAAGGGCGGCGACGGTGTTTTCGCTCGTAAACCGTGAAGTCGCTGGTTGGAAACAGCCCGAAGCGGCTTATCGCAAGTACTTGCCGCGCGCAACTGGGGAGCGCCGGTTGAAAACGGACTAACGAGGACCGCCGCTGTCGAGCTGGTTACCGCCGAAACTTCGTTCGTTACCGATTGCCTCGCGAAGTTACGAAACGGAAGACAAGAGAGGGCACGAGAGAGGGGCGGGGGAGAATGGTAGAGAGAGAAAGGGAGTCCCGGCAAACGGGAAAAAGAATTGCCGGGCTGCGAGGAAGATACTAAACTATGAAGGGTCTAAACTATGAAGTCGTGTAAGCTTCCTGCGCCCCCGAGATATTGGAAAAGTCATTAGGACCCGGCGCTTTATTGGGCCAGGGTGTTCTAGGGGGCTCCCGGTATTTTCTCCCGTCTGCCTAACGGTATTAACGACGCGTGGGAGTAGGGGGATTATTCGTGACGTATTAGACACCTGGTCTGCCGAGCACGGAGCCGTCGGTGTCACCTGGAGCACCGAACATAGAGGGATCTCCGTTGAAAGGAGATATAGGTCCGGAGAACAAAAATGCATTTTCGGAGCGCGCGGAATATTTACCAATAAAATATCGACGTCCCGTAAACAGTGTAATGCCGCCGGACGCCGGCACGTATGCCGCGCGACCGGGCTTTTATCAGAAATAAAAAGTAGAACATTTCCAGGCTAGAGAGTGGCTCGAATTCATGAAAAAATACATCTATATATGTATATATATACATATATATATATATAATATGTCCCCCGCGAATATGTTTTTCTCTGTTCCGTTGTTTTTCACCCGATCCGAGGATTTTTTTCATTGTCGACAGCGCAGCGGTGACACGCCCCGAAATTACCAACGCAAACTAACCGGCGCCGTTACGTCCGCGGTAATGGCCGTCTTCTCCGTTGCCGGTCACTCGACGTTAACCCCGTAAAAATTCACTCGCGGCCCCGGGAGCACTTAACTTAATCACGGATATCCCTGCGACGACGTCATATTTATTCATGGGAGGCACCCCGCTGAAAAATGGGCCCTCACACCCCCTTATCGGCTCGCCATCGTCCGAAACACAATCTCCTCACAGTTCACACGGGACACGAAAATGCAGTATAACCCACACAGTAAATTCAGATGAAATTTGGAGGGGCGGAACCTTGTGTATAAAATTTCAACCGCGAGACTTCGGTTTCCGAGATATTTGTAAAAACACTTATCTAGCTCAGACAGAACCCGATGGTTTCACCGTTGAAAAAAAAGACAGACGGATATGTGGCGAACGGGTTGCAGCCTCCTACGAGATCGCGGCGTCTTACAGCGCCGCAGGGTCGACGCGAGAACGAACGGGCAAGACGGGCCAGAGTGGTTCCGAGTGGTACGAAGACGCATTAAGCCGCCAGCTTGCTGAGAAACAACAAACGCGGACGTGGAGGATTAAAAACGAAACCGTTCGCGCCCCCAGGGACCTCGCCCGGGTTTGTCAGAAATATTTGAACGGGCTAGGAAAATATTTTTTAGCGTCGCGAGCTATGAGACCACTGCGTCGCGCTGAATACACAGCCTCCCGTGGGCGTCTGCATTAAACTGGATACAAATACATGAAACGGAACTGGACGAGTAGGAATATTGTGTGGTAGGTTTCGTGTTAACCCTTAAAATAAGAAGTACTTAAACAAATTACTTGTCAGAACCACATTGTGGTAATAATTTAACCTTTGTGCATCAGAAAAAAATATCACGTTTACCGTTCAACTCATTTGAATAGAAGAAAAGCAGGGTGGAATCGTAATGACATTGGCGTGGGCGTTCCGCGAACGTGCCAGCAGTGCGACGAAGCTCGCAGGATTCGAACCCCTATAATTCCCGACGGGTTTTGTTGTCGGTACAGTAAAACAGTCGTTGGAGGTTCGGTGTCTGTGGTGCGTCGATGTCGCGGTCGACTGACAGAGCCGCGAGAGAGCACGTTGAACGGAATTATAGACAATAATGAAGTAAGTTCCCGAGTCCCTTTGTTCCCGTTGGTCAGACGAATGGGTCACGGACGTGTAACTAATGCGAGAACGTGGCCAACTACAAAGGGCTAAGCCCCTGACGTTAAGCCTCGACGCTTAAACCACACGTCGGGCCGGGTTCCCCCATTTTCTTTCCCCGCTTTTATAAATTCCAGCCCATTATTGCCCGCGGAGTATCACGCTTAAGAAAAATTTCCGCCCTTTTTCTTCGGGGACGAGCACAAAGCCCCGGCCCCCGGCACAAAGGGTTGGAAACGCGAAATTAAAGCTTGACGATTCAGCCATGCGTTTATCCGGGGTGCACGAGACTGAGCCGCCCCTGAAATATCGCGGTCAAGGAAAGTTCGGCCGAGGCTATTCAGTGGTAATCGCGCCCTCTGAAGGACCCTCTAAGACATTCAAAGAAATCGGCAAAGTTCGAAGCGGAGAACCGCGGCGATAAAAAATTGTCCCGAGTTCTCCCGGCACCTGTTTGTCGGCTGCTTCGCCGCCCTTCGAGGGAATTCTGTTTTCCAGCCGAGTTTCCCCTAATGGCAGCACTTTGTTAATGCGTTTAGCGCAAGGTGCGCGTAATCGCCGTTTCGATTAAGCTAGCCGTGCTCGAGCATCGCTCGGGGTTGAGCAATCGTCGCTACCACCACCACCCCTCCATGAAAAGATTAAACTTTCCATCCACCAGCTCGCGAGTCATGAGGGTGGATCGGCGGGGGTTAAAGCCGGAGACAGTTAATTGGTCATGCGAACCTCCGGGCGAATTATTCGTTTTCTTTTTCCCTGCGAGGGGGGAAGACGTTTCATAGGGGGTGCACAGGACCCCGTGGAAAACGGGATTAAAGAGCGGCCGGCGAAAATGATGGTGGTTGCGTGGAAAATTGGATTCCAGCGAAAAATTAAATTCGCCGTACACTTTTACAGCGAGGAGCCCGGCCGGCGAATTTAATAAGGGAGCGAGCCGGAGTCCGCACACATTCTCTTTTCGGATTTCATTCTGAGGCCGGCGCCTTTGATGCTCAAGAGGCGCTTTAATCTTTGAACCTACCGAATAGGACTCCGAATGAACTCTCACCACTTAAACGTGGCGGCCGCGTCGGAGCCGCGCCACGTCTCCGGGAAAAAATTGCATGAACCCCATTTTGCTAAGTTAATGCTTTCCGGGGGCCAAACATCGTGCCCGAGCGGCATTTGGCGATAAAACCACTATTTTCTTGTCTGTGCGGGGACCGCCGCCGTCCGGGTAAATAGGATCTTTCAAACGTACAGATTTTGCTCATAATATTAGCCTCTTCGCAGGCCGGAATACTCCCATGCTGAAAATATTCCTCCTACATCTGTAGGATCTTTTTTCCACCCTTATGAGATCATGAAATATCTCAATTTTATATTGTCTAGTCGAAGTAATATACCTGAAATATACATATTTAGTTGTGTTACAACGGTTGCCTGGGTTTAAGCAGCAGGGACCCAGCACACCAATTTAATTCTTCTAGGAAATTCATAATGGTGACATTACAATTAATAATCTTCAAAAATAGCTTCAAATTTCTTCAAAAAAAGACAAGAAATATAGTGGAGAAAAGAATTTGGCGTGAAACTACCAACCACCAAGAAAGGAAAGACATTCTTCAAATGCATGGATGAAGGAAAAAGCGTTCATAACAATATACTAGAGAAAATTTGGGAAAGAGAGAAGTTAAAGAAAGAAACACTAGGGTAATTGAGTAAGAATTAAAAACATGAATAGCTAGATTATCCAAGAAGAAGACCAAAGAAAATGATGATATGAGAGTGAGGTTACAAAAAAGAACAGATCCTAAGAATCACGGTGAGCGTTATCATCCAAGAAAAGAAGAATCCAGAAAAAATACCGATCGCGTGGAAATTATCCAAAAGATGTCGTACGAGGAGTTCAGGGACAGACCATCGAAGATTACTGAAACGGATCAAGCCGGAGGCGTGTGACGGAAATGTTCGATCGGTAAACAGGCCCGATTCGAATGCAAACAGAACGGGAGGTTCGCGATCATTCACCGCGGACGTCGATAGTCGTGGCGAGGTGTTCGGCCAGTTGGCAAGAACACGAGAGTGGCCATCCCGAAGAAAAAGAGCCTTTGGCCGGGAAGTTTCCGAAGAGGGTGGCGAGAGCGAGCGTGACGGTGCTCTGGTGGTAGAAAGAGAGTCTCGACGGTGGTGGGCGTGGGAGGGTGAAAAGTTAATCCCCTATCGGAGCCGGCCGTCAAAGGATCGGCTGGTTGGCTGGCTGGCGGAAGTTTACGGAATGATTCAAACGGGCCGGCAGCGGAATCGTAAAGTTCCCGTGGCCCTCGAAGAACCATTGACCCCGTGCTTATCGTTTCTCCAGGAGGCAGCGGCGAGCCCTCCAGGCGAGTTATAAAATCGAATGGTTCCTGTTCCCGCTCGTCCCGATGCAGGGAGATCGTATCGCGAGGCTGGCACGCCACGCGCGCGCGCACGGTATCCGCGGGGGAACGAGTATGGCAAATGGAAATTAAAGTTTAAGCTGCTGGAGATACGGGCCGAAGCTTGATAACACCTAGCTCTCGCCGGCGTGCTCGCCCCCCACCGAAACTTTGCGAACCAAAGACAATTCGGTCCGAGAGGAGCATGGATCTTCCAACGACGGAGGATGCCTGCAGCGGCGGCTATAGCGCCGCGTCGCCCAGGGAACCGAATCCGCGTTAACCGTCCCGAATTGTCTTCCAGGGAATGACGAGTGTTATCGCTCGCGTTAAACCTGATGCAATAGGGGATTGCCCCGAATACGGTGAGATCGAACCCCCGGAGGAGAGTTTCAACAGACGCAACGCATCCCGAGAGTGTATTTTTCTATGACTACAGATCCAGCAGCCGGTTGTTTTCAAGACAGAGGATGGAAAAAAAGCGGGCGCGCAATTACAGCCCCTTGTCGGGGATTAAAAAAATCCGAACTTAATAACAACGCGGGTCCCGGTCATTCTTCTCCTTCGCCGGCGCTGCTGTCTGCCTGTCAGCTCGCCCGCCGGGAGCTTCCACTACGGCTGGGATCGTCCGTGACTTTGATTTATTACAAAAATGACCTGGCTCATCGACGAGCGTGCTCTCTTAGACTTACATGAAGACGTTTTAAAGGGGAGAATGGATGGAACTTGTACCATCGTGACAATCAATCTTGAAAGATCTTATATACGGGTTCTGCAGACGCCATGATCCTTCAAGCGAGAGCCTCGTCCAACTACCCAGCAGTTTTCACTCTGGTAAAAGCATTTTTCGAATGATCCAGCCAGCCGGCGGACCGTGATTCTCGCAATTTTCGATGCCGATTCGCCGCAAAAATGTGGCCGCGATCAAATCGCGCTGATCCCGCTCGCTCGGAATTCACGAAAAAACAAGACCATATTCATAAATCGCGATCCATGGTAATCGCGGCTCTGCGAGGGTCGCGTGGCCAGCAATAAAAGGCTAATACACCATAAATCAGGTTTAATGCAGACATAAAACGGTGCGTTCACGCGGCATGGCTCGCGCGAATGCATCCGCGTGAAATTTTTAAGTCCGATCGCATGACCCGACGCAGGAAACCGTTCGAACCGGAAGGCGCGCGAGCGCGATCACGTTATACACCCTCGTGCTCGGCCGAACAATAAAAAGTTGGCGAGCGAGTGGCGGACGTTAAAAAGATACGGGTTTCTCGCGCGTCTCGACCCGTTCGACGCTTTATCCTTTTTACGGCTGTAGTTTTCGACATGATCGCCTGCGAGAACGGAACTGGAGCGAAATAAGGGCAGCGTTATGCAGATCAACTCTTCCGCGGTGAAGCGCACGGTGTAACAACACGCGAACGTACACCATACGAATCTTTAATTGCAGCGGGAACGATCGACCGTCCGAAGCTTTTACAAGTCTTCTCGTCTGTACTACATGGCCATACTTTCGTTTGTCTATGCGTCTTTCATACCCGTGCACGTTTACCCATGTCAGTCGACAGTTACCGTCCCGATTGTTTACCTCCGCGGAGTTTTCTTCCTCTGTTTTTATCCTTCGAGCACTTCTCATTGTCATAGCCGTCTATTCTCCGGTCCCTGCCGCTATCTATTTCTATTCCTGCGATGCCTTTGTACCGGTCCATCATCTTCTACTTGAAGGGAACACCTGTCTGATCAATCGTTCGCTTTTCTACCGGAATCTCTCGCAACGTCCAACGCTTCACGTTCTGACCTGTTATCTACGTTTCGTAATTCACGGTGTACCCTAGCAAATCAGAATTAATACTGTTTCTACCAAAGGCACCTGAAGACACTTCGTAAATTTGTTTAATAAAAAATTTGTTTAATTGAAAAAAACTTTTTGAAAACCACGCTTATATTAAAATCCACTGAAAAGGAGAAAATAACTTTTTTAGGCATTAGTGACTATAAATAAAAGCGTGGAGCGCTAAACTATATTGACGTAATCTTCGTGGGCGCTCCACCCTTTTATTTATCGTCACCAATGTCTGAAAAAATGATTTTCTCCTTTTTAGTGCATTTTAATATAAACGTGGCGAAAAAACTGTTTGAGACTGCGAGGAGATGCGTTAAAGGGAAATTATTCAACAAATGGGGAATTCAATTTCTGGACGTGATAATATTTCGAAAAAGGCGCGATAGAATGATTCTGCCGGCGATTCGTCGTTAACGATATTGTAAACCAGGCATACGGGTGGATAACAGAGGAGATGCAGCTAGTAATAGCGGTCCAACGGTTAGACAAAAGTGCGAGCAGCGATCTATTCGAAGGACAAAGCTATCATCGGGAGCATCGGCGGACGTTTTGGTTCGTCGAGGCGCGTATAACGAGTGCCCCGTGGATCGCGGCGACACAACGAGACCGTCAACCAACGAAAAACCGGGTAAAAGCGAAAAACACACACACGCACACAAAACAAAACAAAGAGTTTTCTCATAAATCCCAATTTGGTTGTCGACGGCAGGGATGGATGTTCTACGTCACCGGTGGAGAGGGAAGGGGTTTGACAGGGTTGCACACGAGGGGGTTGAATCACAGCCTACGGGGTGGACGGTTGGCTCTCTCTCCGTAATACCTCGGGGGTGTCGACTGCGTTCGATCGTAACGGGGCGCAGAAAAAAAAATATCCCGACAAAAGAATCACTGCCCGGCCGAATACGGGCCCGTTTGTTGATAAACAATGGACTGATGATTTATCGTCGGTTTATCAGCAAATCGAATCCATTTGTCATTTATCGGCGGCTGACGGGCTCGCGTCCCCTCAGCCCCCGCTAGTTCCCGGCGGTCGGACAACGCGGGAAACAGCGAAATACTGCGAAAGATCGAGGATCTCCTTCGGTGACGTCATTTACACCGAACCCCGTTATTCTCGATACCCCGGCAAAAAATGTCCGAGAGAAAAATGGTTGCTAACTACCCTTAGATATTCGAAGGAGCATCGAATTATGCAAGAAAGACTTCAACACGTATTCCAGAATTTTTCTAGACTTTTTCGGAAGCCCGCTACAGTAAAAAGATTAGTCGCGAACATAAACAACCCGGTACGCAGACGGAGGTTTAAATAACAGTATTAAAGCAGTGGTACCACCGAAAGTAGTACCAAAAAATGGCAGCGCCAGCTTCCAACATGGCAGACATCCCGATCAGGGAACGGATGTTTTTTTAATGGAACATCCCCCGGCCGTTGACGTCCCCAGGGTATATCGGGCCAGGACAAAGTAGCCGTGGGTCGGTTAATTCGACTTAACCAGCGGCGCGTTTAGTTAGCCGGCTGTTCGGCGGGCGAATTTAAATTTAAGGCTACCGTGGAACAATGGCGACGTAGGGTTTCGCCAGGACCCAGCGATATCCCTCCGTCACGGACGTCCGCCAGTGTCCAGACAGTAACGCGAAGGTTTCCCGGACGCGTTTGATAAGTTTATATTAAGTTGTGGCTGTTTGCGTTCCGGCGACGTTTACTCAGGAAACATATTCTCTGGCGCGCGCGTTCAATAAACGTCGACAAATATTCCCTCGAATTCCTCCGGGTAATTTCGGATCCATTTTGCAAGCCCTAGAACGGGACAAGCTACCGCGCGCGCCTGATGCTCGAGTCAATAGCGCAAATAATATCCTACCACGCGCCGCCGATACCGTGAGCGCGTTCTACCACGGCGAAAAATACTGAACCAAGGACTGAGCGGTAAAACCGATGCTTAAATTCAGACCCATCAAGCTCTTCGTGTACACGTCTATTTGCAGCGAACGTAACTCGATGAGTTACTGCAACATCGCGGCAAGATGGTTCATCGACCCCTTATACCGTATAGCGATAGAGAACAGTCTGTGCTGCACATTCTTTTGAATCAAAGAACAATTTCATTTTTACACTGAATATAAATATTCTTGTTCCACTAGGAAAGGATTACAGACAGTTCCAACAATCGCAACTGTGAAGAAAATGTCTGTGCTGAACATTCTTTTGAATCAAAGATTCAAAATCCATCAAAATTCTTGTTCCACTAGGAAATGATTAGAGAAAGTTCCAACAATCACAACTGCGAAGAAAATCATACAAGTTTCAACAAATATTCTATCAAACACTTACATTGCAGCAGCAAGATCCACGCGTCCAGTCACTGGAAGAACAAAATGGCAACTATAGATGTACTGCACGGTCCCGTTATGTTTGCGAAATCCATTTCGTCACGCCCCATCGCGCGGCACTAAAAACAACCGAACGAATAAATAAACACGCGCCCGTCACCGGGCAATGGAAACGAATAAAGTGTGAGGAGAATAAATAAAAGAGCCAACGACGGTTTTTATATCCCCATTGAAATAACAATAACAATAATAATAATAATAATAATAATAATAATAATAACAGTAATGTGGACGAGGAATATGGCTGTCGGGATCGTTCCGCCGATACGTGTCCGCGATCGGCGGGAATAAAACGCGGAATAATTCCGTGCGTGGCATCTGGTGGGAAAAAAGAGGAGAAGGGAAAAAGGGCGAAGGTGACACGAAGGGCGGGAAAAGGGAAAGAATGGAGTGAGCAGCGGTAAATCTGGGACGGCCGGCCGTTAATCCGGTATTTCTATATCCGAGGCGGGATACCCCGCGGACGAATAAGAAACGGTGACCGTTCGACGGTTTTTTTACGAGGCCGTCGCCGCAACTTGGGCCGCGATTCGCGGCTGAAATTTCCGCGGAGCGGCGCCTTTCGCGTTTCATCTGCGGCGCCGTTATTTTTTTCATCGTCCCTGGGAAACCGGGACCGTAAAACCGACGGCGACGACGCCGTCGTCCCCGCGCGACGTGCTCCTCTCTTCTCTTCTATCCGCCCCCGTAATTCCCGAGGTAATATTTTCCGCGATGAAGTCACACGGAAAAGTTCGTTTATCCTAGTCGCGTGGATACCGCGGGAAACACGCGCGAAATTCCGCGGGGATTGGAACGATTAAGCGTGTCTCGCCGTGGCATGCCCAGATTAGAAATCGGTACGAACACCTGGGAGCAGTGTGTTTTGACTTTTAATCGTATTTATTATTAATTCGTGGCTCTCAGAATTCGGTGATCGTTTGCAAATTGATTTGGTTTCCAAAATAATCTCCACCATCATCGATTTGGTGAATATTGACGTAAATAACTTGCTTCAGAATTGACCTTGAGCTTGAAGAAAACGAAAATTTCAACCTTGCACAGGAACCAGATGACAAATAGTTATTTTATAGTTGGGTGAATAAACAACAATTTTCCTCGACAGCGAGGGGTTAAAGGGTCAGACTGGTAACACATACGTGTCTTCCGAACAGCTGTTTTGCTTTTCGTCTTGGTCCCGAGGTGAAATCTCGCGAGATGAATTTCTGTTGGCTTCTTTCCGTATCTAACGAACGGAACTTCCGTGTTTCCTTTCTTCCGTTCTACTGGAGGATCCGCGGGATCCCGCCGGAAATTGACTTTGAAAGAAATGAAACACGTAACCCGCTCGCAGATACGTTCGTTCGTTCCGTGGGCTTTTCGACGCGTGCGTGAATGGCGTAGAGAACCCCGCGGAATCCGGTTCCTTGAAAAGAACCAACGTAAATTGGGTCCGGCTGAAATCCTGGTGTTGCCCGGCGGAATGTAAATTCCTGGTGCTCGACGCGGTATTGTGGCTGTCGGGTGGTTCTTTAAATTTCGTCGGACGCGAGTGCAGAAACCACGCGAGACCGGCCCTGCGAATCCTAACGAGACTCTTAATATGAATATAGCACCGGGAAACTCGCCCTCGAACGGTGCAACCGGGTCTGGTTTGATCGCGCGGAAAAGTAAAGGGGTGAAGCTCCCCGAAGTAAAATCTGCCTCGAAAAATTGCGGAACTGTACGGGAAAATATCTTCCTCGGATTTCTCGGGATTATTCAGAGCGAGATTTCAACCCTTACGATATTATCTACCAGCGATTATTCCATAATTTTCAATTGATCTCGTTCAACGGCAGAAGTAATTTCAATTGTGAAACAAGCCTAGTTGAATCAACTTGAGATTTCACAGTACTTAGAAAATGGGTAAATTTTCTTCCCGAACAATACGCAAATGTGAAAATTGAAAGAATTGGATTTTTATGATTTTTAAAGACTATTCGAAACGCAGAGAGTTCGTAAAAATCGTGCGGAACGTTCCCGTTGATGAAATGTCGAGCACCTCTCCGGAGGCTGAGCGCAGAGCGATTTCGAGGGAAAACAGCGCGTTCCGTTGAACAAGCGGAAGCGATTTGATCATCAGCGACGGTGATTAACGTTCCCGGGCAGCTCATTAGAGCTGGGAATGGTGCGGGCGCGTGGTCGGTTTGTCCGCGGGCAGCTGCGAAAAATACTTTGATGCCTTTGAAATGAATTTTGTTTCGCCGCGAGAACCATCGGTGGCGGAGATTTTCGGGTACGTGATGTTCATGCGAGCTGGTGGTGGTAGCGGGTCGGCGCGGCGTGCCAGCATCGCAAACATCAAACTAATAAAATGTGTTGGCACGGATCCCCTTTCGGACGCCGCGCGTGTAACTGCAAACTGCACCGTGCACTGCCGTGCACTGCTACCCCGTGCTTTTTTCTCTGATAGTTGCGCGCAGGATTAGCAGCCGCCACGAGGAAAAAAACCCCGACGAGAGATAGAGAAAGAGAGAGTATTTCGCGAGCAGCGACGTGCGAAAAAGTGCAAAGCGTCTGATGACGGCTTTTAATTAATGGAGACACACCCACGCTTTTTTCCAGAGGCGAGATTAACAGGAATGGGGCTGATTGCAGAGAAAATACAAGAGGTGCAACGGTCGGCCGGGTAACATGATTAGCTTTCAACGAACATGCTCGATACAGGCGAACGCGTTTCCGGGAATACAAGTCGCAGATAAAATCAGACACTGTAGCCTCTGTTAGCATGCGTTTCGCTGGGTAAACGAGTTCTTTAGGGGTGTGTACAAATCCACTGAGTTTTGGTGTTGCTGCTACGGATTGTATGCATTTGTGATAAAAACGAGATGCAATTCAAAAGAGCGGTAAAACTAAAACAGTTTAACGATATCGACGAATTATTTCGCGTGTTCCTTGACCTGAAAATCTGCAGTTTAGTGGTGATGGTATAGAGACGAATATATAACACACTGTATATTTATAATAGTTTCCTTCTGTATTCTCTCCAAACCTTTTCGATACGTGAAACGTATGAAACTGACTTTCATGTGCGTGCCATAATTTTGACAGGGGTTCGTGGTGGTATGAACCTCTCTCTCTCTCTCTCTCTCTCTCTCTCTCTCTCTCTCTCTCTCTCTCTCTAA